>CM054059.1:39483722-40049548 GCA_028641055.1 Alopecurus myosuroides | reverse complement strand
TATTAAACTGTTACCACTGATAAATTGTTGCGAGCAAGTCTACTTTCATGTGTAGCTGAATTGACAACTTAGTTGTTAAGGCATATAAACATTCTTTGGCTCCCCATGTGTCGAATCAATAAATTTGGGTTTTACTTCCCTCGAAGACCGTTGCGATCCCCTATACTTGTGGGTCATCAGGTATGAGCACCTTAGAGAGTTGTTGCAAGACCGTGAGTTTGAAGTTGGGCAAATCGATCGTCCCTTTTCAGAAATAGGGTTGATGGGGAGTTTTTCATATGCCAACTCTATGTGGATGATATTATCTTTGTCTCAACTAACAAAACTTGAATTTTCAAAGCTTATGACTGATGGGTTTGTGATGTCTATGATGGGAGAGCTCAAATTCTTCCTTGTCTTTGAGATCAAGCAATTGGCTCGTGGGACTTTCATTTCTCAAGCAAAGTATACCCAAGACATGCTCAAGAGGTTCAACTTCCAAGATGCTAAAGCCAAAGTCTCTCCAATGCAAACCGAGTGTCATATCAAACGCAATCTGGATGGTAAAGATGTGGACCAAAAGTCGTATCGTTCTATGATTGGTTCTTTGCTTTATCTTTGTGCTTCTAGACCCAATATTGTGTTGAGTGTAGGGGTGTGTACAAGGTATCAAGCGGATCCTAAGAAAATCCATTTGACGACACTCCATATGATCTTTCGATATTTGGTTCATACCCCAAAATTTGGTTTGTGGTACCCAAAGGGGACACATTTCTCTCTAAGTGGGTACATGGACTCGGATTGGGCTGGTGATCAAGATGATACGAAATTGATTTCGGGGGCTTGCCAATTTCTTGGTAGGTATTTGGTGAGTTGGTCTTCTAAGAAGAAAAATTGCATATCTCTCTCCACCGCCGAAGTCGAGTACGACGACTAGTGTTTGCACTCAATTGTTATGGATGAGGCAAATCCTCAAAGAATATGGTGTTCATTGTGACAAAGTGCATCTTCTATGTGATAATGAGAGTGCCATCAAGATTGCCTATAACTCCGTGCAACATACAAGAACGAAACATATTAAGATTCGTCATCACTTCATTTGAGATCATGTTGCCCGTGGAGATATTGCACTAGCTTATGTGCCAACCAAGGACCAACTTGCGGATATTTTCACGAAGCCACTTGATGATGCAAGATTTATGTTCTTGAGGAATGAGCTAAATTACATTGATTCAAGTAGTTTGACTTGAGGATCTTGCACACAAACCTATAGTTGGACATGTGTTTGGGTTTAGGAGTAGGCATGGACATAGGGGGAGTGTTGTCCTAACACATTGGAATCTGCCTCCCCCCATTATGCCCAAAGCAAAAATTTCATTTATATGTCTCTTTACTAATGTTGAACTGAGCAAAATGTTGAGTAGTGGTAGTGCATTCAAGATATATTTTCACAATGTCATGCTGTAATGCACTTAGATGGTGGTTTAGGCCACTAACCTCTTCGTTACGGAGAGTCGGATCTTAGTTGGGATTTTATTTGGATTTCATCGTATTTCATTCGTTTTCCTAGCTAAGTGTTTTTTGGGAAACTTTCTCTTCTTGGCATTTCCTTTTTGATTCTTGCAAGGTTGAGGGAGAAGTACCATTTTCAGTTTGTCATTCTATCCTAAGACTTCTTATCTAAACGCCCAAATTCTATCTTGCACACAAATCTTTGTTTTGAAACCAGGAAGTTCAGTTCTAGAGTCAGCCGGAATTTTTGGTTGGGCCCAGAATATCTGGTTCAAGTTTGAACCGGAATATCTGGATGGCAAAATCACCATATACGGGAGTACGGGGGTGAGGGCAGTTTCCCTCATCCTCTCTCACCACCAACCTCCCTCTTCTCCATTGTTGACACCTCCACAAACCCTTGCCCTCCCGGCAACTTCCTCCACCAGATTCTTGTAGTTTTGGTTGGATCTGGTGCTCCTCCTCCTCGGAAACCTTCTTCTCCAAGAACTTTGCTCGATCCATGAACACGGGTAATTCCTTCACATTCAAATCTAGGGTGTTCATCCATGTTCCTCTTTGGAGAGTTGTTTTTTTATATTGCTTGGTGGTAGAGGTTCCTAGGATGTTCCCTTGCATGCTAGAAACAATAGGTTAGCCTCCACTTAGTCTGATCTAGTTTTAGACCTAGATTTGAACTCACAAAAGTTCAGTTTTCGTGGAAAGGGATTATCCGGTTCAATACTGAACCAGAAATTCCGGTAGGTTTTTGTCCCTGTTTTCCAGATTTCAGAACTTTCATTATTTCACTTGGACTTTTTTTATCGCATTGTGACCGCTTCTCTATTGTTCCTAGTATGATTCCTTTACCATGACTTATGTGTACTCATATATATGCTATCCATCTATTATTCTGCTTTCACAGGTGGTTCCAATGTTACTCTGAGTCGGGCTCTCGCAAGCGCCCCAATTACCGTGAATCTAGTGATGAAGATCTTGGTGCTGCTAGGACCCAAGTAAGACAACTGTTAAGCAAAAGTCTAGAGTTGTGAAGAAGTCTGGAATCAATAAGAAAGGCAAGGCTAAGAGGAGGAACTACAAGAATGATCTTACTGTTGCTGAGTTAACCTTGATTCGTCAAAAAGACTGGTATGCTCATGAGAGAGATGTTGAGATCGAGGATGATAGATTCTGGTGCATGGAGCAATCCTACATATACTTAGACATCTATTTTGACCACAAGTTCCCTATCTGTCACATGAACCCAACAAATCCCAAGCAACTCAAGGACAAGGAAAGCATTTTCTCAATGTGTTATCATTGTTGAGATGTTTGCTCTTGATAACCTCATGGAGATGCAGTGCCCATATAATGTTCCCCTTGTGCTTAAGTTCAAGTCCACCTTGGTGATTGGAAATGATATGCATCGATGTTTGAAGTGGATGACTGGCTCAACCTTCTGTGAGGTTCCGTTTCACAAGTTTTCTTGCGTGCTTGGGTACAAGTGGCGCGAGCATCCTTCCATTGGTCACCGTATGCATGAGGAGAAGCCAAACTGGTAGCGGCTTATGTTTGATATGTATCTCCCTAATGGTGTTATTGGCAAGGTGGAAGGGCTCCTTTCCTTCTATAGTCATCTTGTGCGCATCTTCAGGTCCTTCATTGCACCGAGTGGAGGTAACAATGGTGCCCTCACTAGACTTCTTTGCAACCTGTTGATTCTTGCTAAGCAATGCATTGAGAGGATCCGGATACTGAGAAGGTGTACTATGTGGATGTCATGGACTTCATCTTCAATGAGCTATACAATGCTATGGTTGGTGGAAACACCATCCCCTATGCTCCATACATCATGCTGCTCATCAAGGATACCTTGAAGATTCAGGATGTTAGTACGCTGGTTATGGCGGACCATCATTACAAGAAGCTCTGCATCACTAGGGAGAAATGTCCAGTGGGTCCTTCTTCTGCTTCTGATGAGAGATGCTCACACTAGTTCCACCGCTGCTCCTTGTGCTCCTCCTATGGATACATCCTTCGTGCCTCAAGTCACGAAGCTCTCCTGGTTTCAGCGCAACATCTTGTGCATGAAGGTTGACATACACAAGGAACAGTATCAAGCTTAACGCATAGATTTTGCCATGTCTGGCTCCCATCAGCAGATTCTTCACAATGTGAGTGGTGCCACCGGCGCCCCTCCCGCAGCTCCTGCTCCAGATAGCTATGCTCAGTGGTCCTGTAATGATATCACACCTTGGGCCAAGATCGAGTCTGCAAGTTGTCTAACTGCTTCTTTCAGTGCTCGTGCTGCTGATGATGATGAGGAAGATGCTGAGGATGGACATGACGATGGCTTGGATGAGGAGTCTCCAGAGGAGTCCGACGACTAGCTCATCATGGAATGCTAGCATCACTTATTGTCTCCTTTTTTGTGTCCCGATGCCAAAGGAGGAGAAGTAGTCTATTAGGTATACGAGATTTGCATGGGTTCGGGCAAAAGCATGTTATTTTACCATTCCTTGAGAGCTTGTGTCCCTTTATGTTTTATGCTCTGATCTATTTGCTATTTCGTTTGTGTAACTACGTTTATTGTTATTGGGACACTATGGTATCCTAGATCTATTATTGGTTATCTATGTTGAGAATGATCTTATATTGTGCGTTGTTATTATCTTCACATCTAGTATATGCACATTGTATAGTTTCAACTCAATCTCTCAACATAGTTGTTACCGTTTGTCTCATTTTGTATCATGTTTGTTATCTTGTTGCAAATTGTTCTCCTCATAAGTGTGTACTTGCATATCAAAGGAGATAACAATTATGGACACTTCTAGGGGGAGCAATCTCCATTTCCTTTACAAACATGATCGTGGTATGATTCTATTTGCAAATCCTAGTATTGTCATCTAACACCAAAAAGGGGATATTGAAAGAGCATTTCTTGATACCTACTCCCTCCGTTATATAAGTGTTTTGTCGATTCAAATAAACCATTGTTAATGCTAAAGGAGAAAAGAGCACACTCCTGGCCCACATGTCATTCACCGATCATTCGCGCCGCCCTGAATCCCGATCCAAGGCACGACGGAGATCCCATCTCATCTCGTTCGTCGCCTCGTGCGCACCCACATTCCTCCCCCGTCCCCATTCCAAAAGCTTAACCGGACGGTGATACTCCTCGTCCTCTCCGCCGCCCACACCAAACCCTACCCCCCGCCGATCGAGCCCAATGGCCACCCACCAACGGACCCTCCACGCCCTCCTCGGCGGCGGCGCAGGTACGCACGCACGCTCAACGCTCGCTCGCCTTTCCCCGATCCCGTCGATCTACGGGACTGACTGACCCTCCCCTACCGCTTCTCGTACAGTCGCTGACTTGCTCCTCTGGAGGCGGCGGAACGTATCCGCAGCGGCCGTGGCGGGCGCCACGCTCGTGTGGTTCCTCTTCGAGCGCGCCGGGTACAGCCTACCCTCGGTCCTCTCCAACGCCGTCCTCCTCCTCGTCGTCATCCTCTTCTTCTGGGCCAAGTCCGCCTCGCTGCTCAACAGGTCCGTCCTTGGGTTACTACTCATTTTGCTCTGACCGCTGGCCCTATCTGCTGCTCCAGAGCGGCACTTGCCTGGGATCTGATCTAGAACTGAATTGTGCCATGCTCTGCCTTAGTCTTATGCTCTGTGATACCGATGCGCACTGTGTACAGATTATGGACGAAATTGGAGTAGCTTTCATTCAGGCAGATGTTTCTATCACTTAGTCTATGGTATCTTACTGCTGAACTGTCTGATGGATTGTTCAAATTAAAGTCGGCCAGTAGGTTTGCTAAAATGCCGATTTCCTAGTCCACAAGTTCTTCAAAACTTGGGTTTGGGCACTTCTGAACTAGTCTGTACTTTGGGCTCAATCTTTAGGAGATGTAGAGTGTTCAAGGTTTTATCTGTCCATTCAGTATGAAGGGGAATCTTCTAATTTACCCTTTGTCTACTACATCAGTCATGATGCACCTATATGTTCCCTTATCTACAAAGTAAAGACTAAAGAGGTTGCTTTGCTTTACAGTGAAGACTGTTAAGTTGTGATAGCAGTTTGATATTGCTTTCGCTAGCAAGTGTTGTTTTTTCTCCTCAGCTTGCGATTATGCTGTACGGGCTCTTATGAAAGTGATCTGTCTATGTTTTTTTAGCTTCTGGAGCCTGTTAAATTTGGTCACAGCTTGGGTTACTGTTAACTTGGTAGGGATTAGTTATAATTATTTCAGTCAGTCCATCTTAATTTACTATCCTGGCGGATTGATTTGTACCTTGGTTATGCAATAACAAATAATGTTGTTTGCAGGCCTCTCCCACCACTTCCTAATCTAGAGGTGTCAGATGTGGTCGTTGAGAAAGCTGCAGATCGTGTTCTTGTATGGATAAACAAATTGTTGGCTGTTGGCCATGATATTGCCATCAAGAGA
Organism: Alopecurus myosuroides; assembly: GCA_028641055.1. NCBI lineage: Eukaryota > Viridiplantae > Streptophyta > Magnoliopsida > Poales > Poaceae > Alopecurus > Alopecurus myosuroides. The sequence continues at coordinate 40,043,621 of CM054059.1, read as the reverse complement.
GATAGGACAGTTTTTATACAGGTAGCTCTATTATACGCCCATAACTTTTGCGCGTGTACTGACACACACTTCTCTCTATACTGTATCTAAGGTATGATTCTAATGTACATATGATCTCTTTTTGTCACATGTTCTGCTCGGTTCAAAAGGTTATACTGGTTCTATGGGTGGTTTCATGCATTGGAATGCTCTTCAACTTCTTTACGCTCATTTACATTGGTGAGTTATAATGAATTTGCTTCCCTGTGGCTCCATGGATTTCTAGTACTTGGATCTGCTATTCTTTTATGATAGTCCTTGCATATGCTATAAGCTTATGCCATTTTGTCTTTTTTTCTTTTTTCTAGGAGCTATACTTTGTCTGTTGGTTCCCCCGTTCTATGAGAATTACCAGGATCTTGTTGATGAAAAGGTTGGTTTAGCACACAAGGTACTGTCAAGGCACTTCGATGCCGTCATGAGCAAGACCGGACAACCAAGCAAACAAAAGAAGGCTGAGTAAAAGAAATATTTAGGCGCGTTTTGGTGAGTTCTTGACGGAACTTGAATTGTTCACATGTATGTGGTGTATATTTACTATGTATGTGGCATAAGTTTCTATGTTATACATTTTTGGTTTATTTGCGGATGTAGTTAACATTACCAGTGACCGACATTTGCCCAATGTCTCTTGGGATCACAAGTTTGTCCAATGGCTCAAAAAACCAAGAAGGTGTTATAAATGGGCAAATGGCAACGCAGTTGCTATTGCTTCAATGTTTCTTGTCCAGTTTATGGACAGCAATCATGAAAGTTGAGATGCCGAGGGGTTTTAAATGATTTGTAGGTCCTAGAGTGTAGAGAATAACATGTAATTGTTGGTGGTATGTTAACATATTGTAGGACATAATGCTTTCTACTTTTCGTGAGCGGGCTTCTATGACTTGATTAAGTTTAAGGAAGCACTATAATCAGTCCTTTTTAAAACTTAACAGTATTGACTATGTTAGCTTTAAATACTCCCTCCGTCTCAAATTAACTCTCACAAAGATGGACAAATTTGGATGTATCTAGACATAATTTAGTGTTAGATACATCAACTTTTGTCCATCTTTGTGACAGTTAATTTGAGACGGAGGGAGTATATGAAGAATCATATGTGGTATCACTTTCAGTTATCATTGATTAGTCGTGGTCATAACTGGCTTATTAGGCAGATTTATTAAATGACAGCAACTTGCGCTGCTCACTTAGTTTTTTCTCCGTTAGGATTCTCTTACTACTGTAGCTTGTCTGGGCGGTCACATATTGTTAGAAGAATTCATTTCAATGAATTGCCACTACCAGCTTCTCGCATGAAATCCAAGTTAGGCTAGTCCAGCAAACCACTGATGTCTGAAACTAGGTTCCTCAGTCCTTAGCAATCGTGTTGGTTCTTTCAAGTTTCTGACCCATTTTAAGTCTTGTGGACTTCATTAGTGTTCATAAAACCCAGATACATCACAATTCTAAATGTTTTTTGTGTCATCAACTTTTGTTTTCTGGCTTTCCTGAAAGAAAACATTTCTCCTGGATAAAAAGGAATATGCAGCGTCACGTGTTCTTTTTCTTGTGATTTTCAGAAGTGCATTGTCTTATACTCCCTCCGTCCCAAAAAGGATGTCTCAACTTTGTCGAAATCTGCATGTATCTACATACAAAACATGTTTAGATACATGCAAATTTGGACAAAGTTGAGACGTCCTTTTTGGGACGGAGGGAGTAAGGGTTTGTGACGTATAATTTGCATTCTATTCTATTAAAATGATGAGAGAAGTACCTGACAGCACTTCTTGCCCGTACATCAACCCTGGTGACAGGTTTTGAACCAATCTGAGTACAATAAAGTTGGCTCACTGGCTGAAGTGCATTTTTTGTAAAGTTTCTGTCGAAAGTGCGAGTCATCTGTCATTTTATGTGTAATTTACAAATGTTTTGAAACATAATCGCCCTTTTCCTGACAATATCTTTATTTCTCAATCATGATTTCTTTTTTGTTGGGCTTATCAGGATCTCTTCAGTTGTCCAGCGCAGTAGGCCTCGTCCTCAGAGTCTCCACCCGTGGAAAACTGCTGAAAGTATTTCTGGATATATAGGACATGATGTTTGACTACTGATGCGTTGGTTTAGATGATGCACGCTCTCCAGTCTGAGAAATGTAATGATCTGTATATTTTTTCCATGAACGTGAAACATGACGACTTGCGGATATTGGCGTATATGCCTTTTCACACAACATCGTTCTCTCTACATATACATGGGATACCGTAGCTCACATCTGCAATTGTTTCTTCCCTTGTGTATGGTGGTTCCAGTTGTTCCTTCCATAGATCACGCACACCGAAACTTTGTATGCCAATTGACCAGGGAGCTCACTTGGCATATAGCTCTACCTTTGAATTTATATTGCTTCATTTGCTTGCTGTACAGAACTTTGAAACTAATACGTGTAGTCGCGCTTGAATGATGCCATGCGTGGATGGGGAATTTGCATATACTTTATACGTTTGCAGTGCGTGTTCCCCGTGGTTGAACTTCGGATCACCTTCTGGAACAACTAATCATGGCTCACTAGATTATTCCAGAGTTCCAGCTCAAAGGTGCTCAACTGATCGGCATTTTATCTTTCGTTCAGACGGGCTTTATTTAACGCGGAAAGCTTTTCAGCCGTTGAACTGAAAGGTTCCTCAATTTGTGGCCTTTGTTTTTGTCTTTATACAAGCACAGTTTTCGTTTTTTTTTTTTTTTATATTAGTAGGACCCTGGGACTGGGGGGTTCTTTGTGACGGTTGGGTACCAGTATGATGGACGCAACGCAGCAACTAATAGTGTCGTGGAGTGCCATACTGCCTACGAGTATCAGCGTCAATAGCTTAGCACAGCCATAGGGGACGTCAATTGGCAATCCAAACTTCCAACTTATGACATCTATCTATGCCGTAGCATAAAATCCTTGATGCCACTTGTGCGGGTAATCAAATTGTAGGGTCCCTGGGAATAAGAAATGAGTGCCTCCTAATCCACTACATGGGAGGCAGTTTGCATATCATCAGCAGCTTACTTGCTTAGCTAACGTTTTCCGGTGTGTAGTCTTTTGTTTTTCTCTTGCGGAGGAATCTTTTTTTTGTATTGTTTCTGTTTACAATACTTTTCTCCCACACTGATATATATCCAATAAGCTTCGACATCCCACATTGTGATTTGTGAAGACTAAAGAGTACCTTTGCCAGTGGTCCCAATCATGTTTAACAAGAACAAAGCAGTGAGAAGAGGCGAACACAACATAATCATGGATGTAGCCGCCCTTTTGCACAGGGATGCATGCCGACACAGTGGCATCTGATCAAACCTTTCTGCAAGCCACACTGCCTTCCCCACTGACCATGAAACTCAGCAGCCAACAGGGCTACGAAAATGATTTGACCAAAATTCACAGCGGCAAATATTCGATCTCACTAGGCTACTAGATAGCCGTTGCACCCAAATCAAAGGACAATAATTTACGTCTGGTTTTGTTGGTTGATCGCGCACTTGCACTGCACGCTGCTGCTTGTAGTTCTTCTCCTACCGCCGACGAGGACCAGGCAGCCGCCAACCCCACTACCGTCGCCCACTTGAGCTTCTCTAGCTCGTTTCCCCACCCCTTTTCGTTTCGCCCTCGCCAAGGTATACTTCACTTGTGTATGTACGTACGTCCTTGCTGCTTCCGGCGTATCGTATCGCTCCATGGCGCCAGCCACGGCCTGGCCTCACCCTTCTTATACCGCCCGGCAGCCGCCATTCTCCAGGGACGGGAGGACCAGCACAGGCGCCGTGTCGACCATGGAGGTCCTAGTGCCGAACCGTGCACTCGTGCTTGCGTTGGTGGTTGGGCTTGCCGCGGCGCGCGGCGTGGTCAGTGCCACCGAGAGATCCACCCACTTCGCTGAGGTTAAAAGCGGCGGCAATGCGGCGTCGACGGCCATGCTCTCTGGGTGTGGGTGCACGCCGTCCACGGGGTCGCTGGAAGGCTGTCAATGCCCGCCGCCTCCACCTCCTCCTCCTCCTCCGGCGTGCCCGCCTCCGCCTCCTCCGGCGTGCCCACCGCCGGAGCCGGAGCCAGAGCCAGAGCCGGAGCCGGACCCGGAGTGGGACTTCGAGAACGAGAAGCTGAGGGCGCTGTACCCGGTGATCCAGGCGTTCAAGGAGACCATCACGTGCGACCCGATGGGCGTGACGGCGACGTGGGAGGGCACCAACATCTGCGCCAGCTACAAGAACGGCACCGCCTACAAGGGCTTCTACTGCGACGTCCCTCCCGACGACAAGACCAAAACGCTCACCGTGGCGTCCATCGACTTCAACGGCTTCCGCCTCTGCGCGCCCACGCTCGCCGGCTTCATCGACGCGTTCCCGGACCTGGCCCTCTTCCACGCCAACTCAAACTCCTTCTCCGGCGAATTACCCGACCTCACCCACCTCCGTTACTTCTACGAGCTCGACCTCTCCAACAACGCCTTCTCGGGCGCCTTCCCGGCCGCCGTGCCGCCCCTCGGCGGCCTCAACTTCCTCGACCTCCGCTTCAACGCCCTTGTCGGCGAGGTCCCGCCCCCCGTCTTCGGCATCTCCCTCGAGGCCCTGTTCCTCAACAACAACGGCTTCTCCGGCCGCATCCCGGACACCTTCGGCACCACCACCGCGCAGTACCTTGTCGTGGCCAACAACAGGTTCACCGGCCCGATCCCCAAGTCCATCTTCAACGTCTCCGGCACGCTCTCCGAGGTGCTCTTCCTCAACAACGACTTCTCCGGGTGCCTACCCTACGAGATCGGCCTCGTCGAGGGGCTCACCGTGTTCGACGCCGGAAGCAACCGGATCAGGGGCCCCATCCCGCTCTCCTTCGGCTGCCTCGCCGACATCGACGAGCTCAACCTCGCCGACAACCAGCTCTACGGCCACGTCCCCGACGTCCTCTGCTTGCTCGCCAAGACGGGAAAGCTCACCAACCTCTCGCTGTCCGACAACTACTTCCACTCCGTGGGCTATCACTGCATGGAGCTGGTGCGGAGCCGGGTGCTCGACGTGCGCCGGAACTGCATCCTCGGCTTCCCCAACCAGCGCCCGCCCATCGAGTGCGCGCTCTTCTATGCCGACCCGACCAAACACTGCCCCTTCATCCCGCACATCCCATGCGACCTGCCGGGATTCAAGCCGCCGGCCATTGCGGCGTTGCCGCCATCGGGAGCGGCGGTGGTGCATGGCTCCTATGGAGACGGGAGCGGCGGTGGAAACTGACGTACGTGGGATGGTTAGGTGAGGCGGGCAGCAAAAGGTCACAGATATGGATTGTTTGGTACTCCCTCCGTCCCAAAATACAAGGCGCGCAATTTTTATGGTGGTCTTTGATGGTCAATTTTGACCATAAATATATAACAAATTATATGAATTGAGTATGTATAAATGGTACCGTTGAACTCTTCTTGTAAAATTCTTTCATTTCATATATCTTTATACTATTTATGTGGACATATTATGAGGACAAATCATGGTCAAAGTTGGACGTCGTTGACCAGCGAAATTAAAGGGCGCCTTATATTTTGGGACGGAGGGAGTATTTGTATATTTTTTAAGTCCGATTAACTTTGTACTCACTGAGTCAAATAATTTTCTACTCGCTCAGTATCACAAAAACAAGACGTGCTACTTTTCAGGCATTGAAGTGTAATAACTTTGGCCATTATTTTCTATTGAATAAATAAATATACTCACAAAAACAAGACGTGCTAATTTTAGTGCTAGATACATCCGATTTAGCGACCATTAATATGGATCGGAGGGAGTATATAAAAAAGAAAACTGTAGTTTTTATAAAAAAAATCTGAAGCAAATTTATGCATATGGTTTTCAAATTTAAATATGATATTCTTACTCAAAGTTTTAAAAGTATGACCGAAGGTCCAGAGTCTTCGTTTTCCGAAGAGAGTAACAGGCAGTAACGTATAATTGGCGTTGTAAAGCTCAGAGTAAAAAAAAAACAGCCTACCAATTAGCGCTTTTTTCTCTTCAGAATTGCTAAACATAGTCCTATTAGACATAACAAAATATTATCTAGAACCAATCTAGATCAAATGAGTGACAGTAATCTAGAACGCAAAAGGGATCAGATCAAGAAAATAGAGAGGGGGTTTTAGAGATCAATAGAAGATCCAGCACTTGTAGCCATCTTAGCCTGCTCGATGCAGGTTTGATCAACAATGGTCTAGAGAAGGTCCTGATCCCCTCCAGTCTCCAGCGACACTGCACTGGCACGAAAGGGTATATCTTGATCTTCCCGTCGATGCTGGCCTCCCTAGACCGGTAGGGTTTTTGGGGATATTGGGGAGGAAGTTTGCAGATGATCAACACAGCGAAACATCGTTGCCAGCCTCCCCTCTCCTTAGATGGCGCAGAACGACAGGGGACCAAACCATGAGTTGGTTTTGGTGCCCCCGATCAGGGCGCATTAGTTGCGTACGAGGAACTCACGAACGTTGGTTCGTGGCCCCCCCTAACGTTATTTGACTAGGTCTTTTAGCCTTTTCTTTTTATTTTTATTTCCTGTTAAAACTGACAGGTCAACCAACATTCTCCCCCTTGATTGTTAGTTTTAACTTTATTCACACATTCTCCATAGAAATAATATATCAAAGTGAGGTGTTACAAAAGCTAATGAAATGTAGTTGAACCTCAACACTTATGACATACCAGCCTATCTCGAAATGGATAAAATTTTACTTAATGGGAGTGATTCTTTTAGTGGTCCCTTTATTCCTGAATCATAAGACTTCCAGTAATCCCATGCTGGCAACATTCTCACGAAAAATACTGGGTGGTAAACCTTTCGTTAGCGGATCCGTAAGCATACGAGTTGTACTTATATGTTTAACCTCAATTGTATGATCCAGGATTCTATCTTTCACAACATGATACTTAATGTCAATGTGCTTGGCAACAACACTTGATTTGTTGTTACTCGTATAGAAGACTGCAGGTTCATTGTCGCAGTATAGTACAAGTGGTTTCGAAATGCCGTCTACCACTTTAAGTCCGGGAATTAAATTCTTCAGCCATACAGCCCGCCGAGTGGCCTCGAAACATGCTATAAATTCTTCTTGCATCGTAGATGAAGCGGTTAACGTTTGTTTGGAGCTTTTTCACGATATGGCTCATCCGTCTAGTGTGAATACATAACCTGATATGGATTTCTTACTATCCATGCAACCGGCATAATCAGCATCTGAATAACCAACAACTTGCAAGTTATCAGACTTCTTATATGTAAGCATGTGAACTTTTGTGCCTTGCATATAACACAATACTTTCTTTGCGGCCTTCCAGTGGTCTGGTCCTGGATTTGATTGGAATCTGCCAAACATTCTCGTTATAAAAGCCAAGTTAGGGTGTGTGCAAACTTGTGCATACATGATGCTTCCGACAGCTGAAGCATAAGGAACCGACTTCATCTGACCAGTTTCAATTTGGTTCCTTGGACAATGAAATGTCCCAAACTTATCACCCTTAACTATAGGAGCAGGTGAGGGAGAGAACTTATGCATATTATATTTCTTCAGTACTCGCTCAAAGTATGCCTTTTGGGATAGTTCTAACTTCCCCTTTGATCTATCTCAGTAAATATAAATGCCAAGGACATAAGAGGCTTCACCGAGATCCTTCATATCAAAATTAGACGACAGGAAATTCATGGTCTCACACAACATATCCTTATCGCTGCAGGCCAACAATATGTCATATATGTATAGGACTAAAATTGTTAATCTACTGCCTTTGAACTTAATATATATGCAGTTGTCCACGACATTTTCCGTAAACCCAAAAGTTCGAATAATCTTGTCGAACTTGTGGTACCACTTTCTTGAAGCCTGCTTCAAGCCATTGATGGATTTCTTCAGACGACACGCCAGGTGTTCCTTTCCTTCCACGACAAAACCTTCCGGCTGAGTCATGTAAACATCTTCATTAAGGTCACCATTCAGAAATGCCGTCTTAACGTCCATTTGATGAAATTCTAGGTCGAAATGAGCTACTAGAGCCATGAAAATCCTAAAATAATCCTTTGATGAAAAGGTATCATTATAATCGAAACCTTCTCTCTGTGTAAAACCTTTCGCCACAAGTCTTTCTTTGAACCTTTCGACATTCCCTTTGGAATCATACTTGGTTCTGTAGACCCATTTGCAGCTTGCCCTTTTAGCACCATTGGAAAATTCTACTACGTCCCAAACGTCGTTTGAGCTCATAGATTTTAACTCTTTTTCCATTGCAACTTGCCACTTAGATGAACTCGTACTTTTAATGGCTCCTTTAAATGATATTGGACCCTCCACCTTCCCTATATCACATACATCATCACTCATGTAAGTGACATAATCTTCTCGGATGGCTTTCTTTCTAGGTCGCTGTGATCTTCTCATCGGAGGGGGTGGTGGAGGGGCATCATTATTTTGAGGATCTTCTTCATTGTCTGCATGGTGATCCTCTCCTAGTTCTGGAATGTCATTATTGTTTTGATTACCATTGGGTTCTGGATCTAAATCATTAGATTCAGAACCATCATCTGACGTCACTCTATTTAGAATTGGCAGAACGATCTCTTGGATTGCCGGGCATGGAGCACATACCCGTTTTTCCTCAAGGTCGATCTTTCTTAATTCAGTGACTTCATCATTTTCAAGAATCACTGCTTGTCGTGTCTCCACAAACTTAGTGGTGTGACCTAGAAAATAAAAGAGACATCCCTTTCTCCTATGTGGGTATCTAATAAAGCAACAATTAAATATTTTTGGATCTAATTTCTTAAGTTGTGGACTGAATAATCTGGCCTCAGCGCGACAACCCCCCCCCCCCCCCCACACACACACAAATAATTCAAGCTCGGTTTCCTTTTCGTCCACATCTCATAAGGCGTGTTCGGTGCTAACTTAGTGGGAGCAAGATTTAATATATGTGCGACAGTCTTTAATGACTCCATCTATACACTTATTGGCAAACTTGCATGACTAAGCATACTTCACACCATATCCATAAGTGTGCGATTTCGACACTCGGCCACACCATTCTGCTGAGGTTCACCAGGCATTGAGTACTGGGCAACAATTCCATTTTCAGCGAGGAACTTTGCAAAAGGTTCTGGAATTTTCTCATAAGGAGCATGTCTACCATAATACTGTCCCCCGCGATCAGATCGTATAACTTTTATTTTAACATTCAGTTGGTTCTCAACTTCGGCTTTGAACAATTTGAACTTGTCGAAAACTTCCGATCGATCACGTATAGGGTAATTGTACCCATATCGGGAAAGGTCGTATGTAAACGTGATGAATGAATCAGAACCGTCTATAGACTATAACGTTAATTGGTGCACATATTTCAGTATGAATAAGTTCTAGGACACCTGTTACTCGTACTGCTCTTTTCTTAATTGTTTTTGTGTATTTTTCTTTTATGCAGTCAACACATTTGTCTGCATTGGACAAGTCTAATGGAAGTAGTACGTCATTTTAATGATTCGTTCAATTCTCCCCCTCGAAATGTGGCCCAGACAATGGTGCCACAATTTCGAAGAGGTGCTAGTACCCTTCCATTTATTCTCATCAATACACACATTACTCACATGCATAACATGATCATTCAATGATAACATATATAATTTGCCTCGTCTGACACCGAAACCAACATCTTTGTTACAATATTTCAAAACAAATTGTTTATGACCAAACAAACATTCATAAATGTTATCGTCAAGACAAGAGACTGAAACCAAATTCCTACTCAAATTAGGTACATAGAACATCATTTAAATGAAGATGATGGTTGGTGTGGAGCTCCAAGGTGAGTGACCCTGCAGCTTCAACATCAATTTCAACTCCATTTGCTAATTTAAGCCTTCTTGTACCGTTTATTGTGGTTTGGAGCATATTGAATCCCTGCATGGAGTTAGCAACATGAGTAGTTGCTCTTGAATCAATCCACGATGATGTAGAGGAGAAATCAGCATAAAATAATTCATCAACAAAAGTGATTTCATCTGTACCTTTCTTCATCATCCATTTAAAATAGGATGGACAGTCCTTTCTGGAATGACAATCTTTCTTGCAATGAAAGTGAAAGATAATCTTCCATTTTGATAATTGATGAAAACATAACTAACAGACTAATCTCTATTTAGAGCTTGCGCAGGATTTGTTTGATACATATGAAAATGCCAAAGCACTCCCAATAAATATTCTAAAAGGCATACAAGTTTTATCCAAAAGGAAAGAGCTCGAAAAGACAAATCCGGGAAGTTACAAGAAGCAGAGGCTCCGATGAAACCACCGGATCCTCCGCCCAGCGCTATTTCTCAGCTTATCCCAGGTGCTAGCCTCCAGTGGAGGCTCCGGTGCTACCTCCGCTAAAAACACCTTCGGGTGCATAAGAGCGGAGCTCGCAGCGGAACCCACCAGAACCTTCGGTGGACAGAACCTCCGCTCAGTCCACCGGAACCTCCACCGTTTCCATTGCGCTACAGGTGTGGCTGGGCTTCGGTGGAACATCCGGTGTTACCTCCGCTAAAATCACCTTCGGGTTCATAAGAGTGGAGGCTGTGGCGGAACCCACCGGAGGAACCTCCGCCACTGAAGATCCCACAGAAGGGAAAAGGAGCCGCGTGCCAGCGCGTCTGAAGACCACCGGAGCCTCCGGTGCTGCATGAGAGGGGGCAACTGTCTGAATGGGGAAGGGGTATTTAAAGCCCTTCCTCTACCTCATAAATGCTAAGATTTCCTACTCTCTCTCCTGGCCATTAATGAAAGCTTCAACCTCCTAGATCTCCCTCTCCAACTAGCCAATCACTCCATAACTTTGTGGAGAGCTAGGGGATACCTAGATATGTGATTCCACCAAAGGAATTGCAAATCCATCCACCACATCCTAGTAGATCTAGAATCCTACTTGAGGTCTAGAAAACTTAGTAGATCTTGTGCTTGTAGCTTCCACCTTGTTGCAAAGAAGATTCAGATTGTTTGAGAGCCTCCATCCATCTTGTGGAGTGTCCTCAACCTCGTGTAAAGGTTTGGTCAACACCTTCAAGTCGACCTCATAGTGGAAACGAGAATTTCCCTCACCGGAGAAGCTCAAGGAGAATAAGGTGTACACAACCGTGCTATAGGAGCGCCTAGGTGGCTCCCCACCTCTCCAACGTTGACGTACTTCTCTTGATAAGGAACTATGGGAAACATATCCTTGTCTCCTTGTTTACACTTGTGGTTTATCTTGTTACCTTTCGTTTTACTTCCGTTGCGTATCTTATCTTGCATCACATAGGTTTCTCACCTAGTTGCACATCTAGAGAAACTTGTCTTATCTTGTTTAGCCATAATGAAAAGGAAAAGAATAAAAATTGGTAGTCAACCTATTCATCCCCCTCTAGTTGACCATAGTGCACTTTCAATTGGTATTAGAGCCTCGGCTCTTACTAAGGGATCAACCGACTAAGAGTATAATTGTCAATGAAAATGAGCCCGGCGATTCTAATGCGGGAAATCGCCAAAATGGCCGACACTATAACTAACCTTCAAGAAACGGTTGGAACTCTCCAAACCGAATTGTCCAAGGTTAGTTCTAGTGTTGGTTCGGAGGTTTCTAGCATAAAGAAAATGTTGGATGCCATGATGGGGAAAACCAAGGAGCTTGAGGAACCACTCCCCACCGCCGAAGATGTTAGCTCGGATGATGAGTACATTCCGGACATCACCGAAATGGAAGCTAACATTGCTTTAGTCAAGGCGAAAGGCAAGGAAAAAGCCGACAAAAAGGCTAAGGGCGGTGGGAGTTCCGAAGGCTCCAAGTCTCAAACGGCTAATGGTTCGGGGTCTCATTCAAGAGTTCCACCACCTTCCAATTAAGACTCTATTCATCCCATTGCCACAATGCCACACATGGTAAATGTCGGACTTCCTCCCATGCTTAACACTAATGAATTTTCTTCTTGGAAGTTCGATATGGAGTCTCACATTTCAGGGTCTTGCACCGCCTTGTGGAGGAGTGTACTCCATGGATTCCATCCTCATGATGCAAGCAACTTGACTCCAAGGGAGGACATTGAATTTCAACTCAACAAGACCGCTCTTGTCACTATTCAAAAGCCCCCCCCCCCAAGAGAACATCTTGAACACATCCACTGTATCAAGACCGCCAAGGAGGATTGGGATAAACTTGACTCCTTGTTCCAAGGAAATGTTAGCATCCAATCCTCCAAGTATGATGTGTCTCTTGACAAGTCCGAGAACTTCGTCATGCTTGAGGATGAAATTCCCGAGGAACTATATAGAAGAGTTGTCACCCTTGGCAATCAATTGAGGGACTTTCGAAAAGAGGAAATATCCAATGAGTGGATCAAGAGGAAGTTTGTCAAGGCCATAACACCTTTTGAGAATAACCTATCCACTAGTATTCGAACAAGATCAGATTACAACTCTCTCAACTCCATTGGTGTTCTTAGCGAGTTCATAGCCATATCCCTATCTCACAAGAGCACGGACGATGCTCTCGCTCGCTCAAGAGGAGCTGGCAAGTCTCCCAACCTCGCCTTGAAGTCTAAGGTGATTGATCAAATAGAAGAAGTGGATGAGGATTATGAATACAGGTACAAGGGTGCTCATAAGTGCATCGCTCTTGCCATGCATGGCTACTGGAAGAGATGGGAGGCTCACAAGGCCGGTGCTCCTAGACCCTCAAGAAACAAGATCTACAAGAAGAAGGGGGAGCAGCTAAGGACATGCTTCAATTGTGGGAGTGCAAATCACTTCATCAAGGAGTGTCCTTTTGAGCCAAGAGAAGAAAATGAAGGGAAGCTTGTTCGCAAGGACATGAACAAAGAACCACAAAACAATAACCTTGCTAGAAGAGTCCGAAGGGCTCTATATGTTCAAGAAGGGCCCACATTGGAAACATACTACTCCGGAGATGAAGGAGAAGATGAAGTCGTAGGTGTGGCCCACGTCTCCATAGCTACGTCTTCCTCTTCACCGGTCTCTCTATTCGAATCCCCCAATGAGAAGGCATTGATCCGACCTACATGTCTCATGGCAAAAGCCACCATGGTAATATCTTCCACCTCCAATCCTATTGCTACTAGTTCTCCCTCATTGTTGGATTGTGTTGTAAACATAGTCAATGAGGACGAGGAGGCCAAGAATATAGGCTCTTGGCTATCTAGTCTTGAGGGGGAAACCAAAGAAAAGGTAAAGGCCCTTCTGAGGCAAATTGATGATGCTAACTATCTCATTGATGAGAAGGAAGAGATAACCGTGGCCTTGGAAAGTTATGGTGGTGGAAATGAGAATGATAACAAGGAGTTTGCAGAAGCTCTTGAGAAAGAAAGATCCACGAGAGCCTCCCTTGAGGAGAAACTATCTAGTCTAGAAGTGATCTACGCTATTAGTATCTCCAAACTTAGGAAGGATAATGAACAATCTCTTGCTTTTCTTAAAAGCTTTGAAGAAGAAGATTTGAATCAAGGTATAGCTCATGAGAGTCTTGTTGAGCATCATGAAAAACTAGAAAAGAAGTTTACGTCTCGGAATAAGCTCCTAGCTCAACAATCCAATAAGCATGTGATACCTTCCACTAGTAGTATTGTTATCATGCCTACCTCTTGTACTACTACTAACATTGTAGGAGGAGAGAAAGTACTCAATGACGCCATGATCCCTCAAGGAGCTAAGAAAGAAAAGGAAGGACTTGGTTGTCGAGACATCGTAGTAGTTTTCATAGACGGGGGTGCCATGAGACTACGGTAGAGACGTGGGGTAACGGGATTGCGTGGTGGATAGTGAACACAAGATTTACCCAGGTTCGGTACGTCGCGACAGTACGACGTGCCTACTCCTGCACTTCTCACTAATCAGGACTAAAGCCTGGATACAGGATTACAATGTGAGGTTTAGATCTAAGCTATTCGACGAGGATGAACTTCTCGGCGAGTTGGCCTAGAGCTTCTCTGTTATTCGCTGGTTGTTAAACTTATCTCCCGTCCGGCTTTATATAATAGCCGGATTAGGGCTTACAGAATAGGAAACCTAGAAGACTACGATAACTTGTAACTTGGAAAGCAAGGAATCCGTCTTCTCCTCCAAGCCAGGTCACGTGGGCCGTGATCCGGGTGCTTCTAGAATCCGGCTCCTGTGCGTCGAGTTACTGGGCCGCCCAATGGACCATAGCCCACTACCACTTGGGCCACCCTGGTAACCAGGCACTTTGACTACCATCTTATATACCCCTATGCATTATATATCCGACAGTAGCCCCCAAGAAGGATTAAAACTCTGATTCTTTGTCTTTCGCCAAGTGTGCTTTGTCCGAGAAATTGCAATCAGCAGTCTTGATTCTTCTTATTCTTCTTTTTTGAAAGAGATGTTAACATAAAACTCGGAATCCTGAAAATCTGGCTTTTCTCTCACGATCCTTCTCGGAGAAGGAAATTCTTACGTCAGCGCACTTAATCATGCTGACGTAAGGGACGCTTGGGTTTTACGCAGAAAACCCAGTAACAGATCTCTGACAGATTCTCACGGGAAACGAGGAGATAAACATCATTACCCTGTCGTTTCATTTCCCGGATTTTCCGGCGAATGACACGCGTTGATCATCCAACGGTCAAAATAGCCGTTGGCACGTATCTTGACGGATTTCTGGCTATAAATAGCTATCTTCGTCTTCGTCAAAAACCTTCCGCACTCTCACTGTCACGCCATTGCCGCGCACAAGCTCCCGAGCGAAGAACCATTCCGAGCACGCGAACGCACCCAGAGCACTAGCGCGACGCGCCGCCACCAAATGGAAACCTCGCCGTCGTCCCCCGCTCGCTCCGCCGCGCTCACCGTCGACGACATCATCAACGACCTGGATCCACAACTCGAATCTCCAAAGCACGCCGGCGACGAGCCGGAAAAGACTGCGGCCTCTGCGGCGGGCGGAGATAATCTTTCCGCCGCCACGAACGCTGCGGGATCGAGCTCCGTACCTCCCTCGCCGTTTGCCCCTTGAACGGCGGAGGAGAAGATCTTGCCCAAGAGCGACAAGCACGCCACTACCGGAGGTGACGAGGAAGCGGAATTCGTCGGCAACTGGAATCCGAGTAATTCCCCTCTCCTCCTCCTTCCACGGATGTCAAAAGAGGGATTAATAGTTAAAGGCAAATGGCGAAACTCGGAAGGTGAACTCGAGCCCAAACCAAAAAACGGAGAACGTGTTCTCCTTACCTCTCATGTCACGAGAGGTATGGGTTTACCTCCTTCCGCTTTTTTCTTAGACATCCTTAACTATTATGGCGTCCAACCACATAATATTTCTCCCAACTCTATCCTCTATCTAGCCAGTTTCCAAGCCCTTTTCGAAGGGTACCTCGGAATAGCTCCCAGCCTAGATTTTTGGCAATATTGCTTCGAGGTGAAACATAACATCATCGAAGGTATTTCTCCTATCTGCGGAACTATATCTTTCAGTCTTCGGAAATTTAGAGAAGACTGGTATCCAAAGATAAAAATGCTAGAACCCACCCAATCTTGGCTGGGTTCTTTCTTTTACCATCAGGACATCCCATTCCCTGGTAAGGAAACCGGGGTTCCTCCATTTGTTAATTCCGCCGCCATCCCTCGAGAGAGTTGGAAAGTTGCAGCAATTCAAACATTGCCGGAAAGCATGATGAAGATAAAACGGCTTATCGCCAAACTTACTTCCTCCCAGCCTTCTTTAACTGGAAAGGATACGGTTTTATGTTGGTTTGGACGCCGTGTTCAACCTCTTTCCTTTCGTTCCCGGCTCCTTTGTGAATACGAAGGCCCAGAAGATAGCATGAGGGAAAAAAACAAGGCTTATACCAAGAATGACTTTAAAAAGCGGCTTCACCAACTGGTCGCCACCAGTGATAAAATTGAAGAAAATCTGGCAATTTATCACGTGGAAAATCAGGCCCCTAAGGTATTTTATATTTTCCTTGTTTCCAGGCTTCCTTCAGACTAACTTTCCACTTTTAACATGATGTTACTTCTCTCCTAGTTTGACGAACTTCAAGGAGCTGATCTTGCTTCCGACATCGAGCTTAGCGAATTACATGCTAGCTTTTATAATGATCGGAAACGCAAAAGACAAGTGACTTTCGGAAAAACGGTAACTGTTGACGGAATTTCCATCGCCACCTCAAGGTGTTTTACCGGAACTTCCGACATCGTTTTCCTTTTGGTTCTTCAAGGTTTTTTCTTCTCGGATATTCTTCTTTCAGCTTTACCCCAACTCCTCTGAAGGCAAAGGAGTTGAAGAAACATAAAACTGTTATCAAAGAAGAAACTTCTTCTGCAACCAGGGACGTGAGGGGGAGACCGGAAACACAGGCGGGGGGAAATCCCCAGTCATCTGCTGGAAACGAACCCATCTCCAATTTAGATAGCAATATCCGGATAAAGGAGGAACCCTTCGATGACCTTGGATATATCCGTCCAGAGGCTAAGAAATTTTTCGCTCCTGCCCCTCTAATTCACCCTTGGCCACAGGGCGGATTAGTTGTTCGCAATGACGTCATATTTTCCCCTCGCCAGGTCCTACAAGATGGCCTTCATCACGTTGGGATTCTTTTCTCGGACTATGCCAAAGAATTCAACGAGACCTTGGCAGACTTGCGAGAAATGAGCCAGGTAATACTCCTAGCCCCCAAGCATTAAGTTGAAAACCTGAGTTCTTCTTAATGCTTCTTTGTACGCTTGTTCATACTTAAGCATTTGGCTTTCATTTCCGTTTTTTAGCATTCTGCGGATGCCATAAACTTGGAAATTTTTAAGAAACTTAACCTCAAGAATAGAGAAGTTAGAACCCTTCTATCTATTATTGAGTCAAAAAGCAACGAGCTGGTGTCATCCCAGCTGCAGCTATCGGAAACAACAGGTATTTATTCTCTGTAGTTTCTATCCAGAAAATTTTCCTTGAACTGTTGAAAAACTCGGAATATTTCTCTTGCCCTCTAACTGCTTTAGCTAAAGCCAAAGAATTAGCTGAGGACGCCATCAATGTCTCTCGACTTCGTGAGGAAAACTCGAGCCTTCATGAGGAGCTTATGAAAGTTCGAGAAGACCTGGAAGCTAGTAATCTGGCCCTTGGGATTGCCCACTCCAAGGCTTCTTTACAGGCGGCGGAAAATAAGTCTGTTATCAATGATTTAGAAAGTTTGTTATATCCGCGCATGAAGGAAGGCGCCGAATTTGACAAGGTTCTTGGTAAGTTGGCTTCTTTTACCGATTTCTTCCTATCTTATTTTCCGTGTTTTGTGGCCTAACCGTTTTTTGTTACCTTTTCCGAAAACACAGGAAATTTTCCAGGAATTTCTCGGATTGACAAAATCCGAGCTTTTGGGGAAGTATGGAACGCAATCAGAGATGCAGGAACACATTTGATTAACAAGTTCCTTCCCACAAGCACTATGGAATTCTCGGAGGTTTACAAACTTCCAGGTGCCATCATGGAGGTTGCGGAGTCGAAAGAATCCTTCCTTCGCTCCGCTGCACGAGGTGGTGCACGCATGGCTCTAGGCCTTATGCGTCTGCATTATCCTGATGCGAAATCTTGGCGCGTGGCCTCCGGTATCCCTCAAGGATACACATAAGAACAACAATCCTCCATCTTTAATGAAGTCGAAGGTCATGCCACCAAGATTGCCTCTATGGTTAATATTTCCATCACCTATCCAGAAGAAGAGGTTCCCGCAGCTCCCGAAGATGATAGCAGTGAAGAAGACTCGGATGCTTGAAGGACTGCACTCGACCTGGATGGTGGATTTGGATAATAGGAGCATTATTTTCACAATGCAATTCATATTGTAATGCTTCTATTTCATTTGTCGAAACAAGAACTCCGCTTTTTGCAGTGTTTGAATTATGAAATTCCTTGCAAAGTTTCCGGGTTTGATTATTCTTTTATCTTCCAAGTTCTCTGGAATATGCGTTGTCACTGTCCTTAGTATTTTGAAAAAAATGGCCTAATAGTACTATGAAACGTCATGCTGAGTAAATGGATGTAAAATCCGTTTAGAAACTCAAAACATGGATCATACTACAGACATTTTTACAAACTAGCTTCAGTGACCAACACATGACCAATCAGATAATGCTTAGAGAAAGGTAAGGAATTTATTGAAACTTGGGCACGCAGGCACAATCCGAGTTTCCTTTAACCGTTAGCAGGCCGAAATCATTCAGTTTTTAAACGCCGAGCACGCAGGCACAGTTCGGGTTAACATTGAGTGTTTTTGTAAGATCATTGGGAAATAGATAAGGTGGAATCATGCTTTGTACTGTAATAAACTTGTAAAAACATGGAAACCGGAATTCCGACAACTTTATTTCATGATCTCAAAAGATGTTTACATAGAAATTGAACTAAGTATAGAAGGGACGTAACTGCTGGATGCTCCAAGGTCTCTTTGTCTCTCCTAGCTCAACATCTATCTTTCTCTTTCTTTTGCGATTCGGCTTTTTGGGATCATCTTCCGTATCCCGAATATCGACAAGATAATATGCTCCATTCTTCATGGCTTTACTTATGACAAATGGTCCTTCCCATACTGGGGCTAATTTGTGCTTCCTTTGCTGCACCAGCCTCAGCACTAGGTCACCTTCTTTAAAAGAACGATGCCTGATTTTCCGACTATGATATCGTCGCAAACCTTGCTGGTAAATGGCGGATCTTTGAAGCACAAGTTCTCGTTCCTCCTCTAAGAGATCAACGGCATCCTGTCGTGCTTCTTCGGCATCTGATTCGTCGAAATCTTGCACCCTAGGACTGTCATGGATCATGTCCGTTGGAAGAATAGCTTCCGCACCATAAACCAGGAAAAACGGGGTTTGCCCGGTTGACCTATTCGGCGTCGTTCGAATACTCCAAAGCACGGAAGGTAACTCTTCTACCCACGCTCCAGCTGCTCTATGAAGAGGAGATTCAAGTCTTGGGCGTATTCCTTGCAAGATTGAGCTATTCATTCTTTCAACCTGTCCATTGGATTGCGGGTGTGCCACAGATGCAAGATCTAGGCGAATGCCCGTTTGTCGGCAATATTTTGCCAACTCCCCAATGGAGAAATTTGTCCCGTTGTCAGTTATTATGCTGTGTGGAACGCCATATCTCATTACCAAGTCAATGATGAAATTTCTAGCAGTTGTACCATCCAGCTTTTTGATGGGCTTGGCCTCCACCCACTTGGTATACTTATCCACTGCTACTAGCAGATGAGTAAGTCCGCCTCTTGCTGTTTTGAATGGCCCCATCATGTCTAGCCCCCAGACCGCAAATAGCCATGTAATGGGGATAGTTTTGAGTGCTTGGGCCGGCAAATTAGTCTGCTTGGCGTAATATTGACACCCTGCACATGTATTAACTATGTGCTCGGCATCTGTCTTGGCTGTTAACCAGAAAAACCCAGCACGGAATGCTTTTTTAACTATGATTTTTGATTGAGCATGATGTCCGCAATCTCCGGCGTGGCTTTCTTCCAGTATTTCTCGTCCTTCTTCTGGCGAAATACACCGCAGAAAGACTCCGGAAGTACTGCGTTTATACAGGTAGTTATCTATTACCACGTAACCTTTGCATCGACGATGTATTTGTCTTTGCAAGACTTCATCTGCTCCTTCCGGGTACTTCTGATTAACTAAGAAGTTTAAATATGGAATTGTCCAATCTGGTGCAATGAGCATAACTTCAATGGATTCAGAATCCAGAGGATAATCAACATCGCCGCCTTTTATGGATGGCTCGTGCAAGTGCTGAACAAATACCCCTGGTGGTAGGGTTTTTACCCTTTCTGATCCCATGCGGGCTAAAGCATCCGCGTTCCAGTTTTCCTCCCTTTTGATGTGGAGTACTTCGAATCCAAAGAAACAGATGGCGAACTCGTCCACTGTTCTCCGATATTCGGCCATTATAGGGCTTTTGGCGTCCCAGGTTTGGTTAAGCTGATGCTGCACCAAATACGAGTCACCGTAGCACAAAATGCGCTTTACTCCTATTTCCTTTGCAATATGCAAGCCATGAAGCAAAGCTTCATATTCTGCCACGTTATTACTGGCGTTGAAATGTATTTGCAATACGTACTCCATAGTGTCTCCCTTAGGGGATTTTAAGACTACACCAGCGCCCGCTCCTTCTTTCATCTTGGATCCATCAAAATGCATGATCGAGTACTCGGACTCCGGCATTGGTGTTTTCTCCATTGCTTCCGTCCAGTCGGCGACAAAATCTGCCAAAACCTGGGATTTTATTGCCGTCCTTGGATGATACTTAATATCGAAAGCTGCTAGCTCAATACCCCATTTGGCTACTCGACCAGTTGCCTCTGCATTTTTTATAATGTCCCCTAGTGGCGCTTTCATACCACTGTTATGGAATGCCCTTGGAAGTAATGGCGCAGTTTTCTAGATGCGAAAAATACGCCATATGCCAGTTTTTGATAATGTGGGTACCTTTGTTTGGATTCGGAGAAAACTTCACTTATGTAATATACCGGATGCTGGTCTGGTATGCTTTTTTTCGTCCTTCTTCCGTTCCACGACAATTACGGCACTAATAACCCAGTTTGTAGCCGTGAGGTACAGTAACATGGGTTCTTCGTCTTTTGGGGACGCCAAAATCGGAGCGTGCATCAAAGTTTCCTTTAACTGGGTTAACGCTGCATCGGCCTCTTCTGTCCATTCGAATTTGTCGGATTTCTTCAGCAGCTTGTAGAGTGGTAAGGCTTTATCCCCCAGCCGACTAATAAATCTGCTGACGGCCGCGACGGAACCCGTCAATCTTTGGACATCTTTTACGCACGTAGGCTTTGAGATGTTCAAGATGGCTTTGATCTTTTCCGGGTTAACTTCTATTCCTCTGTGGGAAACGATGAAACCCAGAAGTTTTCCTGAGGGAACCCCGAATACACACTTAGATGGATTTAACTTCATCTTGTAAGTGCGCAAATTTTCGAAAGTTTCTCGCAAATCCTCAAGGAGTGTATCTTTTTCCTTGGTTACGACAGCAATATCATCTACGTAAACATGGACGTTTTTTTGCCAATCTGACTATGCAAACAACGTTGCATGCAACGCTGGTAGGTCGCACCTGCGTTCTTCAGGCCAAATGGCATGGTTACGTAATAGTACGTCCCATAGGGGGTTATAAAAGAAGTCTTAATTTGATCTTCCTTTTTCATGCGTATTTGGTGGTACCCGGAGTATGCATCCAAAAAGCATAAAAGCTCAGAGCCTGCAGTGGCATCTATTATTTGATCGATTCGCGGTAACGCGAACCTATCTTTCGGACACAATTTGTTCAAACCTGTGTAATCTATACACATCCTAAGAGCAGTAGTGTCTTTCTTTGGTACTAATACCGGATTTGCAGACCAATTAGTGTGGATTACTTCCTTGATGAAATCCGCTGCTAGAAGCCGGATAATTTCCTTGCCAATAGCCTTCCGTCTTCTTCCGTCGAATCGACGGAGACCTTGTTTGACGGGTTTTGATCCTGGAATCACCTTAAGTTGGTGCTCAGCAAGTTCCCTGGGTACACCTGGCATGTCAGCTGGACACCAGGCAAAAATATCCCAGTTCTCACGGAGGAACTTGATGAGCTCTCCTTCCTATTTGTCAGTCATCCCAGTCCCTACGACGACAAATTTTGTCGGATATTTGGGATCTAGGATTACCTGTCTTGTATTCTCGGATGCCTTGAAGCTGTCTGTCGGCTTTCGAGTTTCTTTTCCTGCCGGCATTTCTGTCGGCGATACCTCCTTGGCTAATTCCTCCAGTTCTTCCTTTGCTATGACTCTCTGAGCGCAAAGGGCGTTTTCTTCCTCCAACTCATTTGCCAGCTTGAAATCACCGGCTATGGTGATCACTCCTCCTTTGGGTCCTGGCATCTTCAGCTTGTTATAGATATAACAGGATCTTTCCATGAATTTGGCGAAAGATGGACGTCCGAGTATTGCGTGATACACGCTTTCGAACGACACTACTTCGAAGGATACTTTTTCCTGCCGGAAGTGATCTTTATCTCCGAAGGTGACATCCAAGGAAATTTCTCCTAGAGATCGTGCTTGCCTGCCAGGAACAATGCCATGGAAGCGTATGTTGCTGTAATTGAGCTGGGACTCAGAAATCTTCAGATGCTTGAGTGTATCCAAGTACATTATGTTAATGCTGGATCCTCCATCCATCAGCACTCTTCTTAGCCTAGTGTTTTGGACAATAGGGCTTACGACAAGAGCTTGTGTGCCGGGTTCAGGGATATTCCCGGGATGATCAGACTGATCCCAGGTTATTGGTGTGTTGGAGTACTTCAAGAATTTCGGGGTTGCCGGAACAACCGCGTTTATTTCTCGAAGTGTTCTTTTCGCCACCTTTGCTGACGGAGTTGCTAAGAATGTCAACATTGCTTCTCCATCAACTCTCGGAAATTTGGGTTCGCCCTTTCGCTGCTGTTCCTGGATTTTTTCGTCAGTGTCCGACTCACTGTCTTCTTTGTCAGCTTCTGGCTTTTGTTTAGCAGGTTTCCTCTTGGAACCCTTCCCCTTACTTCCGGATCCTGCGCTGCCTTTCATGTGTTTATTCAGCCGGCATTGCGCGTTTGTATGGGTGGGTTTCCCAAATTGTGAATGGTGGACACAGGGTTCCGACTTAATCCTCTCCCACTCTTCTGGAGTGTAGTTGATTGGATCTGGATTGCGTCCTTTCCACTTATTCCCCTTCTCACTTCCAAAGGCTATATTGACCTCTTTGGGTTTTGCCGTCGTTTCTGGAGTTCCTTTTTTGTCAGAACGAGGGGTTTTCTTGGCGAGTATCAGTGATTCGATATTGCCTCCTCTTGCTCTGATGTCGTCTTCGGCTGCAGCGTGTTCATTGGCGGTTGTAAGCATAGATCCGAGATCTTTGTGCTGCTTGGAACCAACCATGAACGGTACGAGGCCGGGTTTTAGGCCATTGACGAAAGCATGCATGGCTTGTACGTCAGTTACTCCAGAACAACTATTCTTCATTGCCGTCCATCTGGAGATGAAATATCCACGTATGGTTCATCTTCAAATTGGGTACAGCGGTTCAGCTGGTTGATGCTGTTCGGGCGTTTGTACGTTCCCCGGAAATGCTGAGTGAATA
This sequence comes from Alopecurus myosuroides, assembly GCA_028641055.1. Lineage (NCBI taxonomy): Eukaryota > Viridiplantae > Streptophyta > Magnoliopsida > Poales > Poaceae > Alopecurus > Alopecurus myosuroides. The sequence goes on along the minus strand of CM054059.1, from coordinate 40,020,414 downwards.
CTCTAGCCATATCATCCCAGCTGTCCACAGTTCTTGATGGTAATCCATTGATCCAATCTCTGGCTCCGTCCAGTAACATTAGGGGAAGAAATTTTACAGCTTCCAGGTCTGTCCCATTGTTGATCTGGACGGCTGTATAGTAGTCTGAGAGCCAGGTATCCGGGTTTGTACTACCGGTGTATTTCTGGTACGTTGGACCGACCTTGGCAAAGCCAGAATGCAGGGTTATCCTTCGGATCCTGTCAGTGAAACACTTAGGACCAAAGTATAGATCATCCTTTTCCGCTCCGTCGATGTGTGCGGAATATCTTCCAGCTGAATGGACAAAAGGGGATCTGCTCCTTTCTTTTCCATTGTTGCGCGGACGCGCTTTTCCGGGATCGTTTCTATTTCTTCCTGGATCACGTCCTTTGGGGTTAGGCAGAGTTCTACTCCTGTGCCTTTCATTATTTTTAGGAGGTGTCCGAGATCTCTCACGTCTGTGAGGTATATCATATCTTCCGGCTTTCTCAGCTGGGTTTCTCGGAGGTGGCATTGTTTTGCCATCATTCCGGTATTTTTCTTCCCGGTTGTGGGTTTTATGCCCATCTTTCGGGAGATGGGATCCAGTTCTTGACGCTTCATCCCTATTGTTGGGGTTTTTCTTGTCTTTTCTTGGATCCTCTTTTTTATCCTTTGAATTGTCTGAATCTCCAGGTTCTTCCGGTCCAGGTGCTCCAGCGGCGCAAGTAGATGTTTTACATAGGGCGGAGTTATCCTGCAGTCTTCCTGATCGCTCTTGGGCCCGGTGTTGTTGTTGCAATGCTTTTCCTAGGAAAGCATACACCCCTTGAAGTTTTTCACCGTTGGAGTACAGATCATTGTTCAGGATGGCGAACGCTGCTTCCGCGTTTTCTGCTGCGGTTTTATAAATTGGTTCGCCACTGGCATTTTTGCCGTTTACCTGCTTTTGCCAAGATGGGTTGTAAAACCTTTCTTTTGGCGGCAGTACTTCCGGTATTGCGATTCCGGGTAACCTTGTAGGTTTTATGGCTGATCTATTCTTTTTCTCGTATTCCTCTATTTCTTCCTTCATGACCTTGATGTCATTCTGGGTTTGTTGGAGGTGTTGCCGAGATCTGAGTAGATGTTGCTGTTGCCTTTGGAAAGCTCGTCTCCTGGCTTCCCGCATCTCAGGGGGTTCATCTGGTCCCACTGGCGTTTGCAACAGATCTTGTTCTTCTTGTTCTGTCATTATTGGAACAAGGATTTCCTTTGTTTTCTTCTCCGCAGGCTTTACTTCGCTTGCGTCCCCTACTTCCGGGTTTTCTTCGGCTGCATCAGCCAATTTTTTCTTCCGTAGCTTGTATTGGAGCTTTTTGGCGGTTTTATGCTTTTTCTTGGAAGAGGGAGGCTTTTTGACAGGCTCGTCTTCCGTCAATTCCTTGACATTAGGAAATACCGGAGAAGTTTCTCCGTCTTCTCTCTCTTCCTCTGGCGGAGGGGTTTTAGGACTTTCCTGACTGTCGGCATTCGCGGTTTCAGCCGGTTTTGCCATTAGTACTTCGTGGAATCCTTCTTGAAAAGATTTAACCTTTCTTACGAAGGCGTCCTCATCTTCATCTTCGGAGTCGAAGTTATCCGATCCGGTTTTCGACTCCAATCTCGCCTCAATGGCGGCTAGTACAGACTCGGCTTCCGAGTTCATCGTCTTGTTGACGGATGTCGGATCTTCCGCCTCTGTGACGGGTGTTTGATCTTCCGTCTCTATGACGGGTGTGTTGTTGTCTGCCTCTTGCACGGGATTTCCGTCATCCGTGTTTTCGGCGACTTCGGATTGCACCATGCCGATAAAGTGTGTATCACTTTTTTGTCGGCGATCTGAGCAAAATCCGGTATCATAGTCATCTTCGACTGGGTATAGGGCGGGTGGGATAAATTTGCTTCCACCGCAAAACCCCATTGCTTCTGCAGTTAGTCCGATGAAAATGTTAGCAGATCCAATCGGTAGCACGCAGGCACTTACCAGGTGGTTTTGCACCGGTATATATGATCCGTTGTCGAGGAAGCGCCCGACGTCGTCATCGAACTCCAAGCTTCCGACAGTGATTGATCTTCCGATTCCGCCAAGAATCCCAGATCGGAACTTCACGCCTGACGTCGTTTGCCCCACGGTGGGCGCCAACTGTCGAGACATCGTAGTGGTTTTCATAGACGGGGGTGCCATGATACTACGGTAGAGACGTGGGGTAACGGGATTGCGTGGTGTATAGTGAACACATGATTTACCCAGGTTCGGTACGTCGCGATAGTACGACGTGCCTACTCCTGCACTTCTCACTAATCAGGACTAAAGCCTGGATACAGGATTACAATGTGAGGTTTAGATCTAAGCTATTCGACGATGATGAACTTCTCGGCGAGTTGGCCTAGAGCTTCTCTGTTATTCGCTGGTTGTTAAACTTATCTCCCGTCCGGCTTTATATAATAGCCGGATTAGGGCTTACAGAATAGGAAACCTAGAAGACTACGATAACTTGTAACTTGGAAAGCAAGGAATCCGTCTTCTCCTCCAAGCCAGATCACGTGGGCCGTGATCCGGGTGCTTCTAGAATCCGGCTCCTGTGCGTCGAGTTACTGGGCCGCCCAATGGACCATAGCCCACTACCACTTGGGCCACCCTGGTAACCAGGCACTTTGACTACCATCTTATATACCCCTATGCGTTATATATCCGACATTGGTTTTGTGGCCAAGTCCAAGAAGAAGAACAAGAAGAAAACCAAGAGTGTCACCTCTTCCTCGCAAAATGTTGTCTTTGTGAAGGAGGGAGAGGTGACCTAAGAGAAGGAGACTAACGCCATTGTGGGTGGTGATACCTCTAGGGGAGCATCACTCACAATGATTTCGCCGGAAAATATAACCCCTCTTATGTCCTCATGAAATCTAGAGATGGTAATGTTTATGCTAAATACGTTGGTACTTCTTATGGTGATGATTATCATTGGACTATTTGGGTTTCTAAGACCCTTGTTACTAACAAAAGAGGACCCATTTAAGTATGGGTACCTAAATCAAGAAATTGATCTCTTGTAGGGAAGTGCTTCCGGGTCGGGTAGATGGACGGTGAATAGTGGTGCATCCTAACTTATGACCGGAAGCAATGACGCAACGAGTAATATTGAACCTCCATTACCTCATCTCAATTGCATCACTATTGGTGACAATTACAAACTTAAGGTATTGGGATGAGCCAAGGTGGCTATCTCAAATGATTTATCAATTGAGAATGTTCTCCTTGTTGAGTCCCTTGGCTATAACTTGATGTCCGTTCTCCAACTTGCAAATTGTGGCTTTACCTCTTTCTTTAATAAATAGAATGTGATTGTCACTTGGGAAACAACTCTTAAAGTAGCCCTTGTTGGGTTTGTCGAGAACGACATGTATGTAGTGGACTTCTCTAAAGGAGACACGTGTGCCGCGACATGCCTAATGGATAAAGTTGATATGGGTTGGCTTTGGCATCGTCGGTTAGCCCACACCAATATGAGAATGTTGCATGACCTTTAAAGTGGCAATCATGTTCTAGGACTAACCAAGGCTAAGTTTTCTAGAAGATCGTGTGGGTAGCTCTTGCGCCTTTGGGAAGCAACATGGAGAACTTCACCCAACCAAGACCAATATCTCCACCACAAGAATTCTCGATCTCATTCACTTAGATCTCTTTGGTCCACTATGTTATGATAGTCTCGGACGAAAGAAGTATTGCTTCGTGATAGTGGATGATTATTCAAGATATTGTTGGGTGTATTTCTTCAAGAGAAAAAGTGAGACTCAAAAGAGAGTCATCGAGTTCATCACTCTAGTGGAGCACCAACACAATGCTTCCATATTAGCCATCCAGAGTGATAATGGCTTGGAGTTCAAGAACTATATAGTTGAGGGTTTTCTTAGCGAAGAGGGCATTGCTCATAAATATTACACTCCCTATAACCCTCAACAAAATGGTGTTGCGAAATAAAGAACCAAACTTTGATGGATGCGGCTAGGACAACGATTGCGGAGTTCTCTTCTCCTTATAATTTTTGGGCCGAAGCCGTCTCCACCGCATGTCATTCTACCAACCAGTTATATCTACGCAAGATCTTGAACAAGACTCCCCATGATATTATCACGAGCAAGAAACCGGACGTATCTTACTTCAAGGTCTTCGGTTGCAAGTGCTTCATTCTCAAGAAAGGTAAACACTTGTCAAGATTTGAGACTAAATCTTATGAGGGTATCTTTGTAGGCTATGCCACAAATTCTCACGCCTATAGAGTCTACAACAAGTCTACCGGACAAGTTGAAGAAGCTATAGACGTGGTGTTTGATGAGGATAATGGCTCCCAAGGGGGGGGTGTGTATAGATCATGGTGTCGTAGGAGATGCAATTCCTCCCATTGTCATAAGAAGAATGGGGATTGGTGAAATAATTCCCATTGAGGGTTACCGGATGACGGAGGGAGAAGAACTATGCCCCACTCAAGTGGATCCATTGACTACACTAATTGATACACAAGCTACCCAACAAGATGCACCAAGCCCTCAAGCTAATGATCAAGGTCAAGAAAGTAATCAAGGCCAAGCTAATGATCAAGGTCAAACAAGTGATAAAGACCAAGCTACTCATCAAAGTCATTATCAAAGTCCCATCATCATTGAGAGAGCTCAACCTAGTGGCGATCCTTCACCCATTGATGAGTAAGGCCAAGACGAAGATGGACATGTATCCGATGAAGAAGGTGATTCTCAAGCAATATCCAAAGAATCTTTGGAGGAGATGCTAGCTCGTAGAGCAAAGATAAGGCTAGAGAATCTTGAACGAGTGGGTCACAAGGAGGACAAGATACTTGGGCAAGTTTGTGGAAGGGTTGTCACGAGGAACCAATTGGTGGATTTTAGCAAGGCTCATGCATTTGTCTCTTTCATTGAACCCAAGAAGGTATATGAAGCTCTCTGTCGTGGTGGTGTCACGGCAGATGCCATGGGATGGCTAAAGATGTGGGGACGAAGGACGCTGGAGGTGCTCGGGGAGGGATCACGCGACGAGTAGCCGCGTGAGGTACGAAGTAAATACGGCAAACAACACGATCTACCCAGGTTCAGGGCCCTCGTGAGGAGGTAAAACCCCTACTCCTGCCTTTCTTTGTGTATTTTGGTATCTCACCGAGTAGCCACAGTACAAGGTTCTTGCTACCGAGTAGCCACTCTCCTCTAGATGATGAACTAGGTCAAGAACTAGGGTTCCCTCTAGGTCAAGATGTGTTCGATCCTCACGCAGGAGGCGGCGGGGCACCTTATATACATGGTGCCCAGCCGGATACGTCCAAACATGGACAAGTGTCGACAGTGTGCACATCGTCCTTCTTCCGGGTTCCCGCTGACAGCTTTGGTTCCTAACCTTGGCTTCATCTGGAAAGTCGTTGGGCAAAACTAGGGGACAGACTGGTATCACTGTACCTAAGCACAGAGTAGGCCCCCCTTATCCTGCCACGGCCTGCTTCCATGCTGTCACTGTCAGGCAGGCCGGTCCCAGATGAACAGTAGTTCGAATGCTGCCAAGTACGGACCCAGGATACGCGGGATCCTGTGTCAGAACGGCTCCTTTGACTTTCTGGCCCGAGTAGGTTCCCGCCAATTGTTCCCGCCAATTGTACTCGGGCCAACTCTTCTACTCGAACGTAGAGAACTTGAATGATTCTTCCTTCTGGTCATCTTGAGGTGAGACCGAGTAGCAGTCGACCGGGTAGCGAGTACCGGGTAGTCGGCTACTCGACCAAACCTCTCCTCTGTAAGCTGCTTTTATCACTTGCCTTTACCCTACTCGGGGGTAACCCCCCGACAGCAGTCCCCGAAGCTGGTTGAGTCTTGCGAACTCGTTCACTAGGCTCTGCCAGCTTAAAACCAATCCTTGCCACATATCCCTTGAACCTCAAGATGCCGAGTAGAGCCTTCGAGTAGCTCTCTGAATAGTACCTTAAGTTTCCTCTCTTCTGCGCAGCAGACGATCTCTACTCTGCGACCGAGTAAAAAGACTTGGAGAATTTTCTTGAATTGAGCCTTTGTGGCACAGAGCATGATCCAGCCCTTCGCAGAGCAACTGAACACGTGTCACGCATCCAGGCCCCCGTCGCCTCGTTGCCCAGGACGCATCGTGCCACGCGCCCAGTTTCCAGGTAGTGGGCCCACCCACTCGTCACGTCCCATCAAGAGTAATAACTGGCCACGATTTGGTGGTGGGATCAATTGCGGCCGTTACGCGCGCATCCCGCGCTTGTGTGCGTTTCTAGCCGGCCACAGATCCCGCCACACGGCACGATCGATCCCACTTCCACGATAGTAACGGTAAACCCGCGGAGAGGGTATAAATACCCCCGCCGGTAACTTCCTTTTCCCCTTCCCTTGCACTATTCCTCTTTCGTCCTCTGCTTTCCTCCGCCACTGAGCTCTCCGCCGCCGCGCAAGCTTTCGCGCCGCCGCAGACTCAATTCGCCCAACCAACTCCGTCCAATTTCTTCCACTCCTCCTGCTTGCAACGATGGCTAAAGCCGGCTGGGCGGGCTCAATCGTCACCAGTGAAGATTTCGCCTGGCTCGTGAATACCAGGAGAGTTCCTCCCGGCGTGGAGTGCCGGGCGCCTGACGATGAACTCGTGCCAACCCCACGGGAGGGTGAGCGCGTCGTGTTTATGTCGCACTTCGAGCGCGGCTTCGGACTGCCGGCCTCCGATTTCCTCCGTAAGTTCCTTGACCACCTCGGCCTTCAGATGCATCATCTGCCGCCCAACGCCGTCGTCTTCCTCGCCTACCACGCCGTGGTGTGCGAGGCCTTCCTCGGCATCCACCCGACGACGGATACCTGGCTGAGGTACTTCCACCTCCGCCAGCAGACCACCGGGAAGAAGGACACCGCGGGCGTCGGCCGCGCCACCGACACCGGCTGCGCCATGATGGTGCAGCGGTCCGGGACGAACCATCCCCGTGTCAAGGGGCTGGACTCCGTCCGAATGTGGCAGAAGACGTTCTTCTACGTCAAGAACATCCCCGCCACCGAAGGAGCCCAGGTAACTGACAGGATCAACCTTCCCGCCTGGAGCCTCCGTGCTCCCACCGGGAAGAACTGGAAGGAGAGGTTCGCCAATGACGACAACGCCATCGAGATAGAGAAGAGGCTTGGCTGGCTGATAGAGCAAGGCCTCAAGGATGATGATCCGGTGGCTTGCTGGATCCAGCGCCGAGTGCTGCCTCTACAGGAGCGCTGCCATCTCATGTGCTACATGGGAGGCCCCCGCGACTGCACCAGGACGACAACCATCGAGATCGACAACATTGATGTTCCCGGGCACGCAAGGGCCATCTTGATGACGAGCCTCGGCGACAATTGGCAGTACGGGTTCGTCCCGTATAGCCGCACGAAGCCGATTGAGCGGGTACGTCCTCCTTACTCTGTTTTTGCATATGCTTTCCGAGTAGATAATTCTTCTTCTTGCCGCGAGTAGCAATTGCCTGCTCCACCGAGTAGGATACTTAGCCGAATCGCCTAGGCTTAATGTGCTTTGTGCTTGCACGCTTTGTCGGGTAACCTACTCGGGAACAATCCTTAGGCTTTGTGTGCTTCGTGCCTGCACGCCTTTCCGTGTAGGATATTCAGCAATCATGCTTAGGCCTCGTATGCTTTGTGTTTGCACGCCTATCCGGGTAGAAACAATTAGTGAGCTGCCTAGGCTTAGTGTTCTTTGTGTTTGCACGCCTATCCGAGTAGAATTCCTTCCTGATACTCGGCTAATCTGTGACCCTTCTCTGTTTTTCAGATCCTTACTCGCCAGAAAATTGAAAGCTGCGAGCGCTTCGATGGCAACTTCTTTGCCGATCGCGAGGAGGACGATGTGCCCTCTTTCGATGCCGCGGATCAGATCAATCTCCCACGCTCCCCCACAACAGAGAAACGCGAGGCGGAATCATCTCTTCACAACTGGTCTGACGATGAATTCGACGGTAATAATGCATTCACTCTGTTTGCTCCCGAGAAGCACCAATCCTTTGTTTGCTGTTTCTGATTCGCTCCTCTTTTCTTTTGAATCCACAGATGAGGTCGCTGAGGAGAATGATGGTGAGGATGAAGATGGGAACGAGGGCAAAACGGCCCTTGTCGTCAAGCCTCTGTCCGTTGCCGCTCCTGACACCCGCAAGCTTACTGGCAGTGGGGCCCAAGAGCCTCCAGCCAAGAAGAAGAAGCTAGCCGAGAAGAAGAAGCCGACCAAGGCGGTCGCGAAGAAGCCGAGGCGAAAGCTCCCTTCCACCACTGCGTAAGTTTTCTTCTCGGTCGTCTCTCCTCTCGCGCTGTGCTGTTTTCCCCAATCTCCTTCTAATTTCTGATTCTTTCTCCCTCGGCAGACCTCCCATGGACGCGAATGCCGTTCTCGCGCCCGACCAGGCCAAGAAACCACCAGTACCTCTGATCAATCTCGACGATGAGGAGGATGACGCCACCAACACCCAAGGAGCAGAAGCAGAACAGCAGAACCGTGCATCGTCAGCAGCACGGGACACTGCTGCTCATCAGGAAAGAGCGCCTTCTCCCCCGGCCAGCAATGCCGAGGAGAATCAGGACCAGGAGATGCAGGACACCGCCGCCCTTGAGCGGCCAGAATCTGAGCAAGAGCAGCCCACCACAGATGCTGCAGACCAAGTGAATCCCGCTGCCGAGCAGCGGGTAGAAGATGACACCGCCACGGATGCCACCATCACAGATGCCTATCCATTGAGCGACGCGCACACAGGCGCCGCACCGACTAGCGCCCAGCCCGATGCCGCGCAAGGTGACGGTTCCGTGGTGCCACCCATTGTTCAAGGCACTACCCCGCCAAACTCCTCCTCGTCGCCGCAGACCAAGGACGGAGCCAGCCCTCCTGCCGGGCGAGTAACCAGGCAACAAGCCCTGGACGCTCTTAAGGATGAAGTTGACAGAAGAGCAGCCGAGAAAGAAGCTGCTGATAAAAAGGCTGCCGAGAAGACCGAGGCTGAGAAAGAGGCAGCCGAGAAGGAAGCCGCCAAGAAGGCGAAGGCGAGAGCTGAGGGAAAGAAGCTCGAAGATCCCGAGAAGCAGAGAGCCGAAAAAGAGAAGGCGAAGAAACGGGCCAGAGATCAGATGCCGCCACCAACCTTGGGCGGAGCGTTGGTGATTCGAGAGTCCGGCCCGGTTGCCACTGCGACCGCTGCCGCCGCCATCGCCGCTGACCAACCTTGCTTCCCGGATTACATGGTTCAGGTTAGCCAGCAAAACACAATTGGCTTCTCTCCCAAGGACAAGCAGCTTGCCCTTCTGAGGGGACGGAAGGCCGTAGCCATGAACTCCCCTCCCCCAGATCCAAACCAGAACCAGTCCGTCACTATTGCTTCTCGGGGAGTCCAAAATCCAACGATAACCACGAAGAGCCTCGAGCAGGTGCTGGATACCATTGGCTTTATCGACACCAAATGGGAGAGCAAGGTTCTCGGCACGGACAACTGGCACGGCCTTGGTCTCGGCGCAATCGACTACATGCGCGTCGAGTGGAACAAAGTGGATCTGGGATACAAGCCCATGACCGTCTCCACCGACACCGCCACTCTCGCTGCCAAGATGTTCCTGCACCGCAAGAACGCCGAGGACATCGAGCAAGCCTATGCAGTAAGCTTCAACTTGTCCTTCTCCGAGTTGAATTTTTCTTCTCTCCTATTCGCCTTTACTTTCCTTTACCATCACCCAGTCCCCGAGATTCTGGCCGAGTAGGCGGATACTCTCCGAGTAGCCTCCCACTCGGGTTGAATCTTTTCTGCTCTGTCTAACTTGTTTTCTTCTCGCTTCTCAGGATAGCGTCTTGAAGCGGACCAACTTATACCGCGTGCTTCTCTGGAACCATTCTATCGCCAGGAGGCGGATCGCTGCATTGGAGAAGGAAAAGGCAGCTGCGGAGGCAGCGAACAAAAATTCCAGCGACAGCACTCAGCAGCTGGCTGAAGTGAAAGGTACGCTTTTAGCTATGCGGTTACTGCGTTTCCTGTTTACGCCCGCGTCTGCTTTCTTTTGCGCTAACCTTTCCTACTCTGCAGAGAACCTGAAAAACTTAGCTGAGGAGCACGAGAAGTGCCGCGCGTTTGTGGAGAACGCCGAGGCCACCATCAAGAAGTTAGAAGGTGAGTTGCCGTCTACCCGGCTTGATTATGTTTCTGTTTCTTCTCTGCTTCTCTGCTAACCTTGTTTGTCTCTCCGCAGAAGATCATAAGTTGTTTGTTGAAGAACATCAAGACTGCGTCAAACCGGAAGAGGTGCAGAAGCAGCTGTCCGACCAGGCTGTCGAGTTGGTGAAGAACCACACCACAGAGGTGGCGGAACTGCAACTCCAGCTGCAGAAGGCACTCCAGGATGCTATCACTCTTGGCGCCGAGAGGGACAGAGCAATCGCCGAGAAGGCCAAAGCCGAGACAACCTTCAATGCCAGAATCAATACTCTCAAGCAGGAGTGCGAGGTACTGACAACGGCCAATGCTGGGCTCTTCGCACAGATGGATACTCTGCGCCAGATCCAGGATAAGCACATATCCAATGAAGAATCCTGGAAGACCCAGCTGCAGGCGCTGCGCATCGAGCTTAAGAGTAAGTTTTCTCTTCTCTGCATCTTTCTCTTCTTGGTCGAATTTCTTCTCGGTTCTTCCTCCACTCGGTTCTTTTCTTCTCTGATTCTGAATTTCTTACTTGTTTTCCCAGAGATCTTTCCTGCCATTATTTCTTCCTGTGTGCCCGCTCTGGCCAAGGCCCAAGCAGCACGTGCTGCGAATGGCGAGCCAGAAGACACCCGGGCCGAAATTGAAGACAGCATGCTGGTGATGCGAGGCCAGTTCGAACGCCTAGCCGGCGTTGGTACTGACCTCGTGCGCGTGGGCTTTGAGCTTCACAAGCTCTTCTGGCCTGAGGATCCTGAGCCAACAACCATCCGGGGCCTCGCACTCAAGCTACAGAATGTGAAGGCCGAGTTGAAGAAGTGGCGTGCTTCTGGAGCTCGGGCAGGCGCGGACTTGATGCTTCTTTGCATCGCCTCCTGGTACGAAAATCTTAACATGCAACTCATCCGCGGGAAGCGCGACAACTCCAAGTGGGAGACAGACCCCAACTGCGTGGCCGCGCGCAAATTGATCACGTATGAAGTGGCGGAGTGCGCTGAGACGGAGATCTACATCGACGGCCTCCCCGAGCCCGACACCGAGGTGGAGGAGGACGAGGAGGAGGAAGATGATGACACAGACTCCGAACTGGAGTCGGGCTTCTTCGATTCCCCCAGGAGCAAGGCCGGGAAGGGGAAGGTCACGGCCGTCGCGAGTAGCGATGAGGAGACCGAGCACATCGACACCGCCGCACTCGAGTTCGGCACCTCATCAGGAGCTGCTCTCGACGACACGGTCCGTCCCCCTGGCCAAGGCTCTGGCTCTTCTTCTGCTGCAGGGCCCATCTCGGTGGCCACGGCTACATCCGAGCGTGACACCGAGATGGATGAGTCCGCCACCGTCCAGTCGGAGGCGGATGCCACCCGTGCCAGTGCCGACGAAGAACCCGCAAGGACAACTGCCACCAACTCGGAGGCAGAGGCAACCAGGACCACCACAGAAGATGCAACAGCCAATGCCAGCGCCGACAACATTGCCTCCTCCACATGATTTTACCTGCACACTTTTTACTTGAACATTTATCAGATCCCCGGGATGCCGGGAGCAGATGTATCAGACTTATTTATGCTTTTCTTGCTACTCAATTTTATTTCCACACGTTATCTTCAATTTAATCATTTTGAGCAGCCTTGGCTCAATGCCGGGTTGCGTTTCCATGCGAGTCCCCGAGTTGCATTTCTTATTCACCCTATCTTTTCATCTCTGCTCTACCCGCAACTTGTTGCTTTTTTGGTATTCGAGTCACAAGAATCGAAGAGTAGAGCTGCAAATACTTAGCCGCTTGGAAACAATCATAATAACGCAGCCCATCACTTGGCCGAGAAGACGAAACAGGAAACAAAAGTAACAAGCACTCTACTCGGTTCCTGCACTTTTTCTTCCTTAGCGATTTTCTTGTGCTCATTGACCTTTTGCTTGTTCTCTTGCTTGCCATGAAGCCGGGTTTCGGACAGCAGCAGAGTCGAAGAGTTGGCATGTAGGTTTAGACACAGTACTCAATACGCTTATGAGTTTCGAAGTGATGCAACCGAGTAGGAAAACAGTAAAGCCGAGTAAAAACACTTAGAGCAATTTTTGGACGAGGGCAGTCCCCGAGAACGATTTCAGATTGCAGAGTAGAATTTCAACTCGGATAAGAGGGTACATACACATCTTTGCTTACGAATGAAAACGACGAAGTAGAGCTACATTCCAGGGGCGCTTGGTTTCCTCTCCAGCTTTATCTGCCCTGTTCGCCTGTGATGGGCGCACATCTACAAGGTAGTACGCATCATTGTGCAGCGCTTTGCTCACAATGAAAGGCCCTTCCCATGGAGGAGACAATTTGTGCATCCCAGCTGTGCGCTGCACAAGCCTAAGGACCATGTCTCCTTCTCGGAAAACCCTTGGGTTCACCTTTCGGCTATGATAGCGCCGCAGGTTTTGCTGGTAGATAGCCGAATGTGACAGAGTCAGCTCTCTTGCTTCTTCAAGCAGGTCAACGTCGTCTTCTCGAGCTTCTCTCGCCTCCACCTCAGTGTAGAGGGCTACTCGGGGGGAGTCATGCTCTAAGTCTATTGGCAACACGGCCTCAGCCCCGTATACCAAGAAGAATGGCGTGTAGCCGGTTGACCGGTTAGGGGTAGTCCTTAGACTCCACAACACCGCTGGCAACTCTTCTAGCCAACACCCAGGTGTTTTCAGCAATGGCTCAATCAGCCTTGGCTTAATGCCTGCCAGTACCATACCATTTGCTCTCTAGACTTGCCCATTGGAGGCAGGGTGCGCGACTGACGCAACGTCTAGTCGGATATGCTTATCTCTGCAGAATCGCACCATTGCCCCCTCTGCAAAGTTGGTGCCGTTGTCGGTGATGATGCTGTGCGGGTAGCCATATCTCATGATCACATCCTTCACGAATTTCACAGCTGTGACCCCATCGCACTTCCGAATAGGTTTCACCTCAATCCACTTGGTGAACTTGTCCACCATGACCAAGATATGTGTCATGTTGCCTTTAGCCGGCTTGAAGGGGCCAACCATATCCAAGCACCAAACAGCGAATGGCCATGTGATAGGAATTGTTTTCAACTCGGAAGCAGGCATGTGAATCTTACTTGCGAACATCTGGCAGCCATTGCACTTCCTCACAATATCTTCAGCTTGCTGCAGTGCAGTGAGCCAGTAGAAGCCATGCCGAAAAGCTTTCTTGACCAAAGCCCGAGATGAGGCGTGATGCCCACACTCCCCTTGATGTATCTCCACCAGAATTTCTTCTCCCTCTTCCGGGCTCACACAACGTTGCAGCACGCCAGTGGCACTTCTCTTGTGCAGCACATCTCGGACTATAGTGTAGCCCTTGGACCTTCTCTGAATCTGCCTTGCAGCCACCTCATCTTCTGGTAGAGTGTCGTCCCTTAAAAAGGATAATATGGGCATAGCCCAACTCGGTGTCTCCCGCGCAGGAAACACTGGTTCGTCCAGTTCCATTGGGACAGGCACTTGTGGTTGCTCAGGAGGAGTGGGAGCGCTTCTTTGTAACCCAGATCGATTGGCGAGAACTTCTTCAATGAATGCGACAGCTTCCGGGTTAAGGACAGCAGTCCCCGAGTAAGGAGTGGCAGTCCCCGAGTAGTGAGTGGCAGTCCCCGAGTAGGGAGTGGCAGTCCCCGAGTAGTGAGTGGCAGTCCCCGAGTAGGGAGTGGCAGTCCCCGAGTAGGGAGTGGCAGTCCCCGAGTAGAGGACGGCAGTCCCCGGGTTTCCTGTAGCATTCTCCCAGTCAATGTCCATAGGATCAGATTCCTCACTTGGCAGAGAAGGAACAAAGATGGATTCCGAGTTGGGGGAAGGCTTGATGGATGGCTTCCTCAAATGCTCCAAGGCAATTCCTGCCGGGATGGACTGCCGAGAAGATCCCAACTTGGATAGCTCGTCTGCTGCTTCATTCTCTGCTCGGTGAATGTGTTGGAACTCACAACCTTCGAAAAACCCAGGCATAGACTGCACCAGGAAGCGATACGAAGCCATGTTGGCATCCAAAGCGTCCCAAGTGCCCGAGACTTGCTGCACCACCAGATCTGAATCACCATAACATATAATGCGCTGCACACCAACCTCCTTGGCTACTCGCAAGCCATGAACCACTGCCTCATATTCTGCAACATTGTTGGATGCCTTGAAATGAATCTGCAGCACATACTTGAGCTGATCTCGCTTGGGTGACGTGAGCACGACACCAGCACCAAGGCCTTCCTTCACTTTCGAGCCATCGAAATGCATCCTCCAATAGTTGGAAACTGGAGCAGGAGGTTCATACTGCATCTCGGCCCAGTCCACAAGAAACTCCGCCAGGACCTGAGACTTGATGGCTTCTCTTCTCGTATACGCGGGAGCGTACGCTGCTAGCTCGATTGTCCATTTGGCTACTCTGCCACTCGCCTCCTTGTTACCCATGATATCCGAGATGGGAGCAGAACTCACGACAGTGATGGGGTGCTCCTGGAAATAATGTTTCAGCTTCCTGGCGCCTAGGTACACACCATATGTCATCTTCTGGTAATGTGGATAGTTTTGCTTGGAGCTGGACAACACTTCACTGAGGTAATACACTGGGCGCTGCACACTCTTGCCTTCTTCTTCTCGCTCCACCACTATCACCACGCTGACTACTCGGTTAGTCGCAGCAATGTACAGCAGCATAGGCTCCTTGGGTAGCGGACTAGCCAAGACGGGAGCGCTAGCCAGCATTGCTTTCAGCTCATTGAATGCCACGTCCGCTTGCGGAGTCCAGACAAACTTGTCACTTTTCTTCATCAGCTGGTATAGAGGCAGGGCCTTCTCGCCCATTCGGCCCAGAAACCGGCTCAGAGATGCCAAGGAACCTGTGAATTTCTGCACATCCTTCAATGATCTTGGCAAAGACATGCTCTCAATAGCTTTTATCTTTGAGGGATTGGCTTCAATGCCCCGACTAGAAACCAGAAAACCGAGTAGCTTTCCAGCCGGTACACCAAAGGTGCACTTACTCGGATTCAGTTTCATTTTGTACTTGCGTAGGTTAGCAAAGGTTTCCTCCAGGTCAGCAAGCAGAGTATGTGTTTTATTCGTTTTGATGACAATGTCATCTACGTACACCTGCACATTCTTGCCGAGCTGGTCGTGCAAGCATTTCTGCATGCATCTCTGATAGGTTGCACCCGCATTCCTCAAGCCAAAACACATGACACGATAGCAATAAGCCCCGTACGGGGTAATGAAAGCAGTCTTTATTTGATCAGCCGGGTTGAGTGCAATCTGGTGGAAACCAGAGTAGGCATCTATGAAAGACAACAGTTCACAACCAGCAGTGGAATCGATCACCTGATCGATGCGAGGCAGCGGGAAAGGATCCTTGGGGCATGCCTTGTTCAAGTCGGTGTAGTCGACGCACATGCGCCATGCGGTGGCAGCCTTGGGATCCTCCTTCTTCTTCTCGACCATGACCGGGTTGGCTAACCAATCCGGGTGCAGCACCTCCATGATGAAGTTGCTTATCAGCAACTTGGTGATCTGGTCACCAATGGCCTTCCTTCTCTCATCTCCGAAACGGCGCATAGCCTGCTTCACTGGCTTGGCGTCAGGACGTACATGCAAAGAGTGCTCAACCAACTCCCTCGGGACTCCTGGTAGATCTTCATTAGTCCAGGCGAATACATCCCGATTCTCACGGAGGAAGTGGATGAGCTCGCTTTCCTATTTCTCCGCCAACCCGGAACCAATGATGGCTACGCGGTCGGGGAACTCGGGGTCGACCTGGACTGTCTTGGTCTCCTTGGCAGCTTGGAAGGCAGTACCATGCTGGGTACTCGGCACACCTTGTGCACCAGCTTGTGCGGACTGAGCCATGGCCACCACCTCGTACATCTTCTTCTTCTCGGCCTCAATCACCATCGACTCTGCCAGCTTGGAGCTAGCTGAAGCACACTCCATGGACTTCTTGTAGTCGCCAGCGATAGTGATTATGCCATTGGGACCTGGGATCTTCATCTTCAGGTATGCAACATGAGTAGAGGCCATGAACTTGCTCAGAGCAGGCCTGCCGAGTAGAGCATGATAGGGACTCTGGTGATCAACCACTTCAAACTGCAGGCGCTCTGTGCGACAGTTCTCCCGAGTACCGAATAGCACATCTATCCACACTCGGCCAATCGGGTTGCACGAGATCCCGGGCACAATGCCATGGAAGGTGGTCTTGCTGGGCAGCATCATGTTCTCGGCCAGGCCAAGCTTCTCGAGTGTGTCCTTGTACACAATGTTGATGCTGCTGCCGTTGTCGATTAGCACCTTGCTGAACCTCACATTCTTCTCGGGACCCAGGAAAGTAGGATCCAGCACCAAGGCATAGGTACCCGGATTGGGCATCACCTTGGGATGATCTGCTCGGGTCCACCTGATCTCCTGGTCACACCAATACATGTAGTGAGGGACAGCAGGAATCACGGCATTGACCTCCATGGCCCGCCTGTGCTGTGATTGCTTGTCGACTGGCTCCGAAGTGAAGATCATGTAGCTCTCATGGTGCTCTTGGTACTGATTGGAGCCATTGCCCCCATTGTTGCCATTGTTGTTGCCCTGATGGTTGTTGTTGTTGCCTCTGTTGTTGTTGTTGCGGTTGTAGTTGTTGTTGTTGTTGTTGCGGTATCTCTCGTTGTTGAAGTTCTGGTTGGCTCCTAAAGCCACTTGGTTCACATTCTCTCTTCTCGGGTACACTGGCGGCCGAGCTGCGGGTGCGCGAGTAGGTTGAACAGTAGCATTGGCGGCTGGCAGGGGAGGAGGAGGAGGCAAGCCATCACTCTTGATCACATCCCACCATTCGCATTGCCGAGTAGTGTGGTTAGCAGGCCTCGAGGGGTGGTGAGTGTGAAAGCTGCACGGGCCATCCTTCATGTCATCAAAGACAAACTTCTTCGGCTGCTCGGAGTTCCCGCTACCCGACTGAGCAGTACGGAACGGCTTCTTGTTGCCCTGGCCCTGGTTCTGGTTCTGCCCGTAGGCTCCAGCAGGTTTCTGCCTTTGGCCACCACCGCCTCCGACATTCACTGCATTCACCTCTTCAGGATCATACCGAGTATCTACTCGGCGTTTGTTGCGGAACTCGTTGCGCTTGCTGCTGTTGAAGTTTCTTCTCGGCTCAGAGGAGTCCATCAGCGGCTGAGTAGGATCACCGAGTGCGTACTGATCCGCAATCTTGATGGTCTCCGCCAGAGTGTTCGGCATCTCCCTTTGCAATCTCTGCCAAAGCATGCTGCCATGTCGGCAACCCTGCGCAAACCAGGTAATGGCCTGTGCTTCATTCACACCCTCACAGGTGTTCCTCAGCGTGCTCCACCGAGTAAGGTACTCGCGGTCTGTCTCGTCTTCTCGCTGCCTGCAAGCTGACAGCTGCTGTGGCCTATTCGGTCTCTTGTATGTACTCGTGAAGTTGCTGATGAAGGCATCCGAGAAGTCCAGCCAGCAGTTGATGCTGTTCTTGGGCAAGTTGTTGAGCCAAGTGCGAGCTGGACCCTCTAGCATCTGCGGCACATAACGCACCGCCCATCTCCTGTTGCCATTCGCGATATGGACCGCGGTGACATAGTCATTGAGCCAATCTTCAGGCTTGGTGCTGCCGTTGTAGCTCTTGGTGCCTCTTGCAAGCTGGAAGCCCTTCACGGAAGGCTCGTTCATGATGCGCGGCCCAAAGCACTCGGGGCCAGGGGGACCCGTGCTCTCAAGCCGCGCAGACAAGCTGATACGGTCCAGCTGGTGCCTTGCATCTCCAGGCGCCAACACGCGCTCGCCAACACGGTCATGAATGTCATAACCAGCCATCTCCATAGCCGAGTAGCCATCATCGTACCTATCCACCTGCACAGCAACAGGCTGCACTACCGGGTTGGCGACTGGCGCCACTGCACGCGGCTGCTGCCTCTGCCGAGTAGGCTGAGCTGCGGGTTGCCGAGAAGAACCTGGACGTGCGGCTTCTCGGGCACGGCTTTGAGCTTGATGGGCTTGAGAGCCTGCTCTTGCAGCGTTGTGTTCCTGACCAGGCTACTGTGGCACAGCAACCTGTTTCGCGGCAGCAGCCGGGTCATACACCTGCATTTGCCTATCTCTGCCCGAGCGCCCGCTACGGCTCTTCTCGCGGCTGGGATGCGGAGACGAGGCCTGATCGTTAGATCTAGCCGCGTGCGAGTGCACGATCTGCGATGCCCCAGCACCCGGGTTGGCCTTCCGGAACTCCTCGTTCTGTCTGGCGGCCTCCAACACCAACTCGTGGAGCCTCTCCTGCTGCCTGATGCGCGCGTCGCCTTCGAGACGCGGCAACTCGGCAGCCACGGCCTCTGCAGCTCTGAGCGTCTTGGCGGGCGTGCTGTACCTTGGCCTTGTGGATGTGTTCGCGGTAGCTGACTGCGCGGGAACCTCCGCAACCGTAGCCATCTCGACACCCAAGTTGCGCCGCGTGCCGCCTACTCTGCTAGCCCGCCTGGCAACTGGCGTGAAGCCGTGCGCCTTGTTGTACTCGAGCTGATCTAGGCTCAACTCCAACCTCACCTTCTCCAACTCCGCCTGCTCGGCAAGCAACTCCAAGCGTTGCCGCTCGAGCTGCTCCCGCATGGCTAGAAGCTCGACGTCAGTGGGAGTAGGCATACCAGGTCGCGCGGCCGACGCAGGAATGACCGTAGAGGTGGAAGGCGGCAAGTTGCTCTCCCTCTCGTAGGGCCGGTGAGTCCGGCCACCAGCAGGCGGTTCATCGACCTCCTCGACGACGGCCGCAGCGCCAGCAGCGGCTGCGCCAGTGTTTGCCGCCAAGCCCGTCACCATCACCTCAGCGCAGCTCGCAGAGTTGCATGCGGGCCTTCCGCGAGTAGCAATCACCGCGGGAGGATCCTCCGCGTCATGCACCATCTCGGGGTACACGCGGTTGGCGACGGTGGCGATGTAGACGAGGTGAGAGCCAAAGGAGATCACCGAGCCGCCCTCAGGCATGGCCATGCCGCCGAAACAGCCGGCGTTGTCGGTGACGAAGTCGAAGGAGCCGAATCTGTGGACAAGGCCACAGACCACGCGCTCCGCTGAAGAAGATCCCGTCCGAACAGAAACTCCAGCCAGCGCCGCTGGTTGCCCCACGGTGGGCGCCAACTGTCGTGGTGGTGTCACGGCAGATGCCATGGGATGGCTAAAGATGTGGGGACGAAGGACGCTGGAGGTGCTCGGGGAGGGATCACGCGACGAGTAGCCGCGTGAGGTACGAAGTAAATACGGCAAACAACACGATCTACCCAGGTTCAGGGCCCTCGTGAGGAGGTAAAACCCCTACTCCTGCCTTTCTTTGTGTATTTTGGTATCTCACCGAGTAGCCACAGTATAAGGTTCTTGCTACCGAGTAGCCACTCTCCTCTAGATGATGAACTAGGTCAAGAACTAGGGTTCCCTCTAGGTCAAGATGTGTTCGATCCTCACGCAGGAGGCGGCGGGGCACCTTATATACATGGTGCCCAGCCGGATACGTCCAAACATGGACAAGTGTCGACATAGTGTGCACATCGTCCTTCTTCCGGGTTCCCGCTGACAGCTTTGGTTCCTAACCTTGGCTTCATCTGGAAAGTCGTTGGGCAAAACTAGGGGACAGACTGGTATCACTGTACCTAAGCACAGAGTAGGCCCCCCTTATCCTGCCACGGCCTGCTTCCATGCTGTCACTGTCAGGCAGGCCGGTCCCAGATGAACAGTAGTTCGAATGCTGCCAAGTACGGACCCAGGATACGCGGGATCCTGTGTCAGAACGGCTCCTTTGACTTTCTGGCCCGAGTAGGTTCCCGCCAATTGTTCCCGCCAATTGTACTCGGGCCAACTCTTCTACTCGAACGTAGAGAACTTGAATGATTCTTCCTTCTGGTCATCTTGAGGTGAGACCGAGTAGCAGTCGACCGGGTAGCGAGTACCGGGTAGTCGGCTACTCGACCAAACCTCTCTTCTGTAAGCTGCTTTTATCACTTGCCTTTACCCTACTCGGGGGTAACCCCCCGACACTCTCGAAGATCAAGATTGGCTTGAAGCCATGCATGATGAACTCAACAACTTCGAGCGCAACAAAGTTTGGAAGTTAGTGCCAAGACCCAAGGATTGCAAGAATGTTATTGATACCAAATGAGTGTTCAAGAACAAGAAAGACAAAGATGACATCGTCATTCTCAACAAGGCAAGATTGGTGGCCCAAGGGT
Organism: Alopecurus myosuroides; assembly: GCA_028641055.1. Taxonomy (NCBI): domain Eukaryota; kingdom Viridiplantae; phylum Streptophyta; class Magnoliopsida; order Poales; family Poaceae; genus Alopecurus; species Alopecurus myosuroides. The sequence goes on along the minus strand of CM054059.1, from coordinate 39,999,971 downwards.
TTTCTCAAGTCGAAGGTGTTGATTTCGGTGAAACCTTTGCCTCCGTAGCTCGCCTTGAATCCATTCGCATCTTACTTGCTTATGCATCTCATCATAACTTAAAGCTACAACAAATGGATGTTAAGAGTGCTTTGCTAAATGGTCCCATTTATGAATTAGTATATGTCAAGCAACCTCCGGGTTTCGAGGATCCCAACCACCCCGATTATGTCTACAAACTCGATAAGGCACTCTATGGACTTAAACAAGCTCCACGTGCGTGGTACGAGCACCTTAAAGATTTTCTTGTAGATCATGGGTTTAATGTTGGTTTAATCGATCCCACCCTCTTTACCAAGACGGTTGGAGGTGACTTGTTCATATGCCAACTCTATGTGGATGACATCATTTTTGGATATACTAACACTTTGTTCAATGAAGAGTTTTCAAACTTATGACCGATAGGTTTGAGATGTCTATGATGGGAGAATCGGGGTATTTCCTTGGCTTTAAAGTGAATCAATTTCATGAAGGAAATTTCATCAAACAAGCCAAATACACTCAAGACATGCTCAAGAGATTCAATATGCATGATGCCAAGCCTATACAGACTCCCATGTCCACAACCCTTGACTTGAAACCCGACCCCAACGGTAAAGAGGTAGATCAAAAGGTATACCACTCCATGATTGGCTCTTTGCTTTACCTTTGTGTATCTAGACCGGATATCATGTATAGCGTAGGTAAATGTGTAAGGTTTCAAGTCATTTGGAAGCAGCCAAACAAATGTTTAGATATTTAGTTCGTACCCCAAATTTTGGTCTTTCGTATCCCAAGGGTTCAAGCTTTCAGCTCATTGGGCATTCAGATGCGGATTACGCGGGAGAGAATATGGATAGGAAGTCTACATCCGGGGGTTGCCAATTCCTTGGTCGCTCCTTGGTGTGTTGGTCTTCAAAGAAGAAAAACTGCATTGCTCTCTCCACCACAGAGGCCGAGTACATTTCTGCAGCAAGTTGTTGTGCCCAATTGGTTTGGATGAGGTAAACCTTGAAGGATTATGATATTCATTTTGACAAGGTGCCTATTCTTTGTGATAATGAGAGTGCTATCAAGATCGCCTACAACCCCGTTCTTCACTCCAAGACGAAACACATTGAGATCCGTCATCATTTTATTCGGGATCATGTTGAGAAAGGTGATATTGATATCTCTTATGTTTCAACCAAGGATCAACTCGCGGATATCTTCACGAAGTCCCTTGATGAACCAAGATTTTGAGCTTTGAGGAATGAACTAAATGTCATAGATTCATCCAACTTCGCTTGAAACCTTGCATGAGTACCTTCATTATATGTGTTATTAGGTTTGGATGTAGGCATATACATAGGGGAGCGTCACTCAACTCATGAGTGTACCCTCCTCTTATTATGCGGAAATCAATTCTTCATTGCATATCTAGTCATTTTGTGACTTATTGTGATTAATTGTGAGTAGTACTCTTGGACCCAAGATAGATCTTCGCGGTGCCAAATTACACACCCAAACATGGTGGCCACGACCACCAACCTCCTACTTAAGGAGTTGGTTTTATTTTGGCTCTTTCACGAACATACAATTCCCCCTTGACAACTTGTGCAAGTTCGGCTTTTTCTCATTTGCATATTGCAAACTCACATCAAGTAATTTCTCTCGTATGAAAGTTACAACTATCCAACCCAAGCTCCCTTTTCCCAAAAGCCCACTCCCATCACGATGCTCTCGTTTTTCTGTTCTTGGTGCACTCAGACTGGGTCTAGCGGAACCTCCTACTTAAGGAGTTGGTTTTATTTTGGCTCTTTCACGAACATACAATTCCCCCTTGACAACTTGTGCAAGTTCGGCTTTTTCTCATTTGCATATTGCAAACTCACATCAAGTAATTTCTCTCGTATGAAAGTTACAACTATCCAACCCAAGCTCCCTTTTCCCAAAAGCCCACTCCCATCACGATGCTCTCGTTTTTCTGTTCTTGGTGCACTCAGACTGGGTCTAGCGGAACCTCCGGTGAAACCACCGGAGCCTCCGCCGTGCCTGACCACCGGAGCCCACCGGTACCTTCACTGGTGCGAAAATATCGCCCAACGCATCTGTACCGAACCGCACCACGTGGTCAGGGGGCGGAACCTCCGGTGAAACCACCGGAGCCTCCGCCTGCTGCGGTTCTGCGAGGATAAGGCTAGGGCAAGCAGGATAAAGAGATCTTAGATCTCATTTTCCCCCACTCGCCCCACTCCTCCTCCTCCAAACCGCCGCCGCCCCCTTCCTCTCCTCCACCGGGAAGAGCCCTCCACCGTCGGGAGGTCTTCTCCTTTCCTTGGACGGCTTAGGGATCTTCTTCCTCCTTCACCTTTCATCATGGATGCGGGTATGTATGTATCTCTCTCTCTCTCTCTCTCTCTCTCTCTCTCTCTCTCTCTCTCTCTCTCTCTCCCCATCTCGTTAACGGATGGAGAAGCACTAGGAGCAACATTTTCTTCACATCTAGATATATGGAGTTTGGTTTTAGACTAGGAAATCGCGAGTACAAACCCTAGAAACCTAGATTGTGAGTATTAGGCATGAATTACCTCGTTTCCTAGGGTGGGTTGTGTTCATATGCCCCACCTCGTTGTTATTCATCTCTAATATTCCCCAAATCTTGGTTTCTTTGATTTGTGCGTTGATTAAACTTCAGCATTATCTCTTCATCGTGCTTTTCTCTCTATATTTATTTCATAGATGCATCCGGTTCCAAGGGCAATGTACTGAGTATGATCACTACTTGTGCATCCAAATACGTGAACAAAAAACCTTCCACAAGTGTCCACCATACCTTCCAATTTGTAGTATTTCACCGCCACTCCAAGTAAATTTCTCGTGTGCTAACTTTAAAACCTTCAAAATATCAAACCTGTTTTGTGTCCCTATTTTAGCTCATGAGAAAGTAGCTTAAAGCTTCACTCGATGAGTATGGAATCGGTGCTCATCTAAAATTGCAAGAGAGCTGGTGCAAAATAATATAATATAAAATGCACTTCCCCATTGTTTGATGAAAGTTGGTGGGTACTCGTGGATACGGCTAGCCCTAATTTGTGAAAGGCATGGTGGGGTGAAATTCCAACCTTAATAAAGAAACGGAAACAACTCTCAAAAGTCTAAATACTTTGCTTGACACGGGTCATGATAAGTTTTTCAGTACCATTCGGTGACATAGACATACATATCTCTCAAAACTACGTTTTCAATGCCTCTGTTTTATGAAGATAAAAATCTCTAGAACATGAGTAATCTCTGCTTGTGAAGGTCATTTCTTACTAACAGGATTGAATCAGTTTCACCTATTCCATCTATTCGCTACTAGCAAACTTACGAAGATGCATTCTTTTATATGTCCACGATGATATTTAACCATGTTTTATTGCAGTTGACATTACCATCATCGTAAACAAGTTGAAAGTTGATCTTTGCTAACTAGCATCTTCCTTTATGTCAGTTGTTTTCACCTCCTTTATTAAAGAACATAGTCCCTGAAAGTTTTCTATTCATGAAAATACTTTGTGATAATTAAAGTATGTGTTATTTTATTGATAACTTTGACTTAGATTCTTATGGAAAGATAAGACTGATATGATAGTTGTTCTCTGACCAAGAACACAGTTTTCCATAGCTAAATGAATTTGCAGTCATTATACCTTTATATGACTGAATACTTACTTCTCTTTGAGAAGCATTATGGAAAAGATTGTTTTATAGAATTGTTAGTGTTTATTGAGTAATTTTGGATGCTTCATGTCCGTATTCTTTATTATCGACACCTCACATCATAAAACACGTGGTCATGTTTTCCGAGTTCAATTTTCTCTTTAGGACAAGCGGAGTCTAAGCTTGGGGGAGTCGATACGTCCATTTTGCATTACTATTTTACATGATAATTTCCCTTATTCATTGATATTTTCCCTATTAGAGAACTATACTTATGTTATTTTGATTTTTCTCCGTGTTTTACAGTTTTACGCAATTATTTATGAGAGTCTGAAATCAGCTGGAAAAAGCACCTGCCATAAGGGATATCTTCCGGGCATCAGAAAATCGAGAGAAAAAAAATCAGAAAAAGACAGTTTTGTCAGAAATCACCGGGGGAACCCGAAGGGCTGCCAGAGGGGAGCCAGGGGGCAGCCAAGGGCTCCCCCCTGACCACGCCTAGTAAGCACTTGGGGCCCCAAGCCCCCCCTCCGGCTCTCCTTCGCGGTACTTACCCCCCGTGACCTAAAAATATCGAGGAGGCACTTCGTAGAATTTTCCGCTGCCTCTTCGCGACGGAAAAGACACAGAGAAGAAACACCTTCCCGGCGGGAGATTCCGCTGGGGAAATTCCCTCCCGAAGGGGGAATCGTCACCACTGTCGCCGTCATTGCACCGGGCATCATCAAGATCATCATCGTCATCGTCCTCGCCATCAACACCATCATCCCCACCATCCATCCATGTCCCGCTGTAACAATTAGGATTCTATACCGTTGTTTTCCACTAGATCTCTCTCCTGGTGTGAATTACTTGTTTGTAGTTGATGTTTACGAGATTTATCGGTATTTGCACTTTATGACCAGATTGTTATTCAGCCATTTATCACGTCTGTTCATGTACCATATGATGTGTTGTGAGTAGATCATTTAGATCTTGAGGACATGGGAGAAGTCTAGTAACTAGTAGTCATGTTCCGTTGAGTAATATTTACCGGTTTGATATTTTAAGTTATGTTGTTATTTCTCTAGTGGTGTTATGTGAACATCCACTACATATCGCACTTCAACTATTAAGGGCCTAGAGGAATGCATTGTGTGTTGGATTTCTTATGGTTTGCTGCTGGAGTGACAAGAACCTAAACCCTAGTTTGCAATACTTCATACGAGGGAGTAGTATTACCACGATTTTATTGCTATGGTTAGATGTTTTTTCTTAATTACTTTCTTATATTTGCGGAGGCTTGCAAGTAGTGTAATCGTAAGTGTGCATTAGTCTTGATAGGACAGTGCACTAGCATAGGTCTCTCTACATACACTTACGAAAATGATAAAGATTAATTAACGGTGTATGGTGAAAATAACTAAATGAAACTTCTCGTGTGTTCTCAGAAACGTTTTAGCCGTTATAAGAAGTACCACCGACTTGTCCTTTATGCTAACAAGAACTAGGACACTTGCAATAACTACTTCATTTTTATTTACTTGTTATAACTTTATCACTATCACAAAAATCACTAAACAATTTTTCTTTAATGTAAATAGTGCAACCTTGCTCGAACTATTTATCAATACCTTCTGCTCCTCGTTGGGTTCGACACTGTTATTTATCAAAAAAGTTATGATCGGCCCCCTACACTTGTGGGTCATCAGGCAGCGTCACCGTCATCTCCCTCCGTAGGAGTGACACCGCACCTCCGCCGTTGAGACAAACACCACCTTCATTCCCTTGCAGCATCCCACCTCCCCCTTGCAGGACCATCCACTGGATATCTCTCTGCGTACCATTGTTGGCTACAATTACAGCCTGGGAGGAACTTGTGCAGGGCACTGACACCAAGCAGGAGCACCCCTCCTCGTAGCAACGAGCTCCAGGCGGTGGTCATGTCGAGGCGTGGAGCTTGGCCGAGTAGAGGGAGACGGTCGCCGGCGGGTCTATTGGGAGGAGACGATTCACATGGAGGCGTGGTGTGGCTGATACTAGGATGGGGAGGGGACGGGAAGGAATCAGAGAAAGAGCGGGGGTTGACGACGATGGAAAAAAACGACTGGATGAGAGCGCATATAGAGGAAAAGGAGAAGAAGGCCCCATATGTTTCGGCACGATGCGGGAGACGTTGTCCCGTCGTGCGCTCGACCCAGAGGATAAAGTCACGCCATCCTCCGTAGGCAACGAAGCGTTTTCCTAGGTGCACTTGACCCGACCTGGAGGACAGAGTCGCGCCATCCTCCGAGGGAACAAAGCGTTTTCCTAGATATAACCTTTTAAACAATATATGTTAGGTGCTTTTTCTTAAAATACAATTTTATTTAAAGACAACTATACCAATCACCCAATGCGGCACAAAGGTGTGCCAGCTCATTAGCTTCTCTACCTCTGGGTACATAGTATCTGTTAGCCATCTTGGACTCCATACTACTATGTTTGTACGCGCGCGAGATTAGCTAAGCTGTCGCGCGCGAGCGAATAGTTTGACATTTCTGCTGGAGCGGAGCTCGTTTCTTGGAAGGAACTGGCTGCATCAGGCGCGGCGTACATATCCTCTAGTATTAATAGCAGAGCACCTCTGTTCTTGCATGCACGCACCGCGAGCACGACAGCATAAACCCCGGCGAGCGGCGATACCCCACTCTCCCCCGATCCACTCGCCGCCGCACCAGACAGCCATGGCCGCCGCCGCAGAGCTGGAGGCCCAGGGCTTCCGCCCGCTGGATGAGTCCTCATTGGTGGCATACATCCAGGCCACCCCCGCCCTCGCCGCCAGCCTCGGCGGCCGCGTCGACGCCCTCGAGGTCAAGGAGGTCGGCGATGGCAACCTCAACTTCGTCTACATCGTCCTCTCCGACGCCGGCTCCGTCGTCGTCAAGCAGGTCCGTCAACTCGATGGCTCTGCAATCTCATCTCCCTCTGACTGACACTGCCTGACACTGACCCAACCGAATCCGCCTTCGAATCTCAGGCGCTGCCGTACATCCGTTGTGTGGGGGACTCGTGGCCGTTGACGAGGGAGCGGGCCTATTTCGAGGCCTCCGCGCTGCTGGAGCACGGCCGCCTCTGCCCGGACCACGTGCCGGAGGTCTACCACTTCGACCGTGCCATGTCGCTCATCGGGATGCGCTACATCAAGCCGCCGCACATCATCCTCCGCAAGGGCCTCATCGCCGGCGTCCAGTACCCGCTGCTCGCCGAGCACATGGCCGAGTACATGGCCAGGACCCTCTTCTTCACCTCCCTCCTCTACAACTCCACCACAGAGCACAAGAAAAGAGGTGGGTTTGCTTGCTCGCTCGATCGTTTGAGCTCAGTGTTTGTGCCTCAACTTGATGCCATGTCCGAAATTGCAGTTATGCACTACTGTGGGAACGTGGAGCTGTGCAGGCTCACAGAGCAGCTCGTTTTCTCAGATCCATACATGGTCTCCAAATTAAACCACTGGACCTCGCCGTTTCTCGACAAAGACGCTCAAGTGGCTCGAGAGGATGATGGGCTCAAGTTGGAAATCGCTGAATTGAAGTCAATGTAATTACCTCTGAATCTATGCAAATTAGTAGTACGTGATCCGTATGTTGTGCTTTTCTCATGGGATTTGCAACTGCAGGTTTATCGAGAGAGCACAGGCTCTTATTCATGGAGATCTCCATACTGCTTCCATCATGGTGACCACAGATTCCACTCAAGTTATTGATCCGGAGTTTGCTTTCTATGGGCCGATGGGTTACGATATCGGGGCCTTCTTGGGGAACCTGATTCTCGCATACTTTGCACAGGATGGGCACGCTGATCAAGCAAATGATCGTAAAGTATGTACTGTAGTAATATGATTTGTTTACATTGTTTAATTGGCACCTTTTTTTTGTCTAATACTAGCGTATGACATGCACAATCGACTAAACAGTAGCTACTTTTTGTTAAGAAATTATATTATAAATGTTTTAAATCTGATAATTCTTAATGTTCAGAAATTAAGAAATCCATATACTCTCATTAAATATTATGCTTATTCCGTGTAGAAGAATGAATATTTGTAACCATGAGATAATGAATGTTGTATGTCAAATATGTGTACTTTGTAGGGCTACTGTTGAACTTGTAAGCAGAAGGTTAAATGGTTAGATGTTGGAGTCGAACACGTGTAATTTGACTAATATATAAAGGCTCCAGGGTAGCCCAAACAGACAACACGAAAAGTTAGGTTAGACACAAGATCTAGATGGGAGCGCCCGTGACAGGGTAGCCGGGCTGGCGCGGCGTCCGTGATTTGATGCGTCGGGCTTGTCGTCGGTGATACTATCTTATTTAGTACATGGGGAGGAGCGCACATAGTCGAGCCCCGCAGATGTAGGCGTTGAGAGCGCGTTATAAAATTTTGGTGTCGGTTTTGCTGTGATTGCTTGGCCTCGAAAGGTCGATTATGCGCCTCGGATTGTAACAATGAAGATGGCGTAGGCTATAGTTGTCATGTAGAGGAGGTTGGATGGCTGACAAAGGGTTTATCACCAAAACAAATTGTGGTGTTTGAAATAACTTTCGTAACTAAAAGTCCAGAAGCATCTTTGGCATTTTCAGTATTACTCAGTGGCAGCTGCCTATCTGTTTCAGGCTTACAAGGAATGGATATTAAAGACCATCGAGGAGTCATGGAATTTATTCCAACAGAAATTTGTGGGACTGTGGAATGAACACAAAGATGGGAATGGGGAGGCATACCTGTCCGTCATATATAACAACCCAGAACTTTTGAGCGTTGCACAGAAGAAGTACATGACAAGACTATTTCATGATAGTCTTGGATTTGGTTCGGCCAAAATCATCAGGTAATTACACACTTACTGGTATTCAATTATTTGCTGAAGCTGCACCCTATCTACTTCTAGACTACACACTACGGTGCTATATATATCAAGGTTTCTCTTTTAACTGAAATGATTCTAGGGTGTCCAGTGCATAGGTTTCGGATTTAAAGATCTGACATGGTGTCCCTTTCTCATACTGGCCAAGCAAATGTCAAAATATACTACACAGTGAAAAGATTATCATAAATATCTTACAAAGTATACTTGATCTTCTTCCATGTGCAGGAGAATAGTTGGATTTGCTCATGTTGAGGATTTCTACTCGATTGAGGATGCCAGCAAGAGAGTATCCTGTGAGCGCCGCGCTCTTGATTGCGGAAAGGCGATCCTGAAGGGACGACGCCAATTCGAGAACATCGAGCAAGTGATTGCTCACATCCGATCAATAGCTCACGACTGAGACGCCCAACCGTTATGTTTGGCGTCTCCGGTCGAGGAGATCCTCTAGTCAGAGTTTATAATGGTTGACGACACACGCTCTATCGATGAACTGCGCCTTGTTAAAAACATCTTTTGGGGGGGGGGGGGGGGGGGGGGGGGGGTTGTCTATCTATGTCTTTTGTGTTGGATGGTGAGGGAACCCCTCTTCAGCTGTAGTTCTCGAGACTTGAGACTGGCATGTGTATATTTCTTTAAGCTATAAGCTCCATGGGCTAGGAGCATTCTCAGCGATCCTGGCTCGCCTTGTGTCTTTTGTGGGGCTCGTCGCTGGTCTGGTGGGACTCTTTGCTTCATACATGTGCCGCAGAGCTGCTATGTGACTTGCTGCGTGTGGGCCATTTCTTCTTCTGCCTGCGTTACGGTGCAGCTGGCCGACGGTGGGATGGACCTGTACACGCGTTCGGCTGTTGCTGTGTGGGGACGGTCAACGGACTACGACGGTCGATTTGGTGGCCATGCTTCTGTGACCAATTTATTATTGGATTGAATTTTTTTTACTCTTTCCGGTTGTGGATCGGTTTAGCTCGGTCAAAGCGAGCAAATTCGTGCTGCTCACCTCCGCTCCTCTGGATTAGATGTCGCTGGGGTAGGGTTAATGGTGGCCTTCTCTCCATCCGCATCATGCTCCTCTTCTCGCTGGCGGTTGCCGGTATTTGGCTTGGTGGCTGAGACGCCCGACCTAACTGTGGGACGGCGCATCGTGCGGAGGAAGACACGGCGGAGCGGCATGGACGCATCGGCCAAGTCGCGGAGGGCTGCTGAGCAGCCTGACGCGTCGAACAAATTAAGCTAAGTGGCTTAGGCAGCCAAGTGCGGCCGACGGGCGACCAACTCGCAGACGGACGGCTCGCGTCTAGCGGCTCTGGCCACCAAGTGCGGAGGGCGGCGTGGGCGCTCCGACTCCGGCGGCCAGGTCACTGACGGCCGCAGGCACGTTAGACGGCTCGCACGTGGCGGCTCTTGCGGCCAAGTGCGACGGAGGACGTGGGCGCAACGGCGGCCAAGTCGGACAACTCACGCATAGCATATCCTGCGCCCAAGTACTGCAGATGGCGTGGGCGCAGCGACTCCGGCCGCCAAGTCGCAGGCAGCTGGCTCGCGCACAGCGATGACCGAGTTCGGCGGACAGCGCTGGTGCAGCGACTCGGGCGGCCAAGTTGCAGACGGCGACGGGCAAAGCGGCAAGGTGGGTCGAGCGCAATCAGCCGAGGTTCTAGCAGACATGTAACGGGCGGTCGCTGCCGTGTCAGTGTTTGTTGCAAGCCGCTCGTGGAGTTCAATGCTGTTGTTTCTCCTCAGTTTTTTGGGTGATCAGGCTGGTACTAACCGCTCTTTTTTCTTGGTCGTTTGTGTGTCTTCATGTTGCAGCAGGGGTTCCACCATTTCCTGCTTCCTCACAAGGAGAAGAATTATTATATGATCAAAGTAAGCTGGAGGGAAACTCAGGCTAGGGCTGGCAAAGCTTTGCGCCCTTTCTCTTGGCTATAACTGTTGCTTTATATATATAGGTATGTACTCCTTTTGCTTTATCTTAAGAATCATCAAGAATATGTACTGTCCAATATATATATTTAGATTTTCTATCCAATTGATGCTCGATGGCACAAAATGATGTTTTTCATTACACCTGAATTTTCAATTGTGATGCGTAGGCATATGTATGACACGAGGTTATACCATTTCTATCGGTATTATATTCTGTGGTGTTTCTTTTTCCTGGAGTAATGAAGGTTATATGAAGACGGACACTAAAGATTTCAGTTGCTAGGAATATAGCAAGTTGAAGTAAACCTATTAGGTGCAGTATATTTAAATGAAGTCATCTGGACATGTACGTCCTCGATGAAATTTCAGGGAAAAGAAAGTTTATTTATTTATTAGGTTCATCTATTTCTCATTCATCCTTCTAAGTAACTGGTTTGCCTCTGATCAAGAGTATGCTTCAACTTAATCAACTAGCACTGCTTTGTAATGATTACATTCAAGGTTTTTTCCTTTATGGACAATGTTTCAGTTGTTGGTAGGAATGGAATACTAATGCCATATGGTGGGGAAGGTTGATCTGATTGGGAGGATGAATATTACCTCACGTGCACTGGTATAGCGGCTCTATGTGTTCGGCTGCGCGGTTATGAACATCTCTTTAACCCGAGCCGCTTTTGGTTCTGACAAAAAAAAATCCGCCCAATGATAGAATCTTTTGAGAAACCTTGCCACTATCTCATGTTATTTTCTTTAGAATAATAAAAAACTGCATTCTATTCAAATAAAATCCAATATATAATAGTAAAGTGGTGCATCCACAGAACATACAGTTTGGCAAATAGACAAGTCCCCTATACTCGAGGATTCCTCTCTTGTCTTTCTTGATTTGGATTTTCTACTGATAATTATCTTTTTCTTAGTTATGGTTGTGGTTAAAACATCACTAATTTGTATCTCTTTTTCCTCTAAATGTTATTGCTGAAATTTTCTTGGACAATATTTGGTGCAGGAAACACAAAACACTATTGCAGTTACATGGGAATTCATGTGTGCAGTTCAAGAAGTGAACTCGAAAAAGTTATTCTCTATCTTTCTAAGCATTTCAAGAAATAACATATTTGCATATTTTATCACTTTCTTATATCATAGTATGGTTAGTTTGGATGTACGAAGACTTAAGTTTGTTGTCCCATCTTTTCCTTTTCCGTTTAATGGGATTTTTTCCTTTATAATTCATCGCTTGATTTGGTTATATAATTCTAAACAGATAAATTTTTAATTTTTTGGTTTCATTCGATTTCGTGCAATTTAGAAACATCAAACTTGAACTCTCATATGTTGTTTTTTCAGATGTAAAAATAGTATAGTTATATAGTCAGCAATTGCTAATATAGTGAGTGGAGCCTATTCTTCAAATTTACCACTCAATTTTCATTATCATTTTGAAACCATGGATATACTTTGATAGATGAAATTTCCCTTTATCCAACTTATAGCAAACTGAATATAAGAACAGAATGGGATAGCAGTTTGAAAAAGAAGAGAAGTTACTAATGAGTCACTTGTATACGGGAAACGAACTATCAATATTATCTATATGGAAATTTTAAATATTGCAATAGAATTACCTTATGTGCTCCTAGATTCTCTGTTCCAGTTTACTCATACTAATATCTAATTATGAGGTAACACTATCAAAAGTCAAAAAGATCCCAGCCAGAGTCGACCGGACTAGGGTTTCCAGGTCATAGTACCTCTAGATTCGGGCCTACTCCCATGTTGGTTGCTCTTTATTTTTTCGTATATGGGTGAAGAGTGGAATCCGAAGTGCAATATCTATGATAGACAATGCGATCCTTAAATACATCCATATCGTGTAAAAGGCACTAATGACTAACTATTGTGGTTGCAGGTCGAATGAAGGCAGAACAAATCAGGCCGGAAGCTTGAAATCAACTGTTTAGTTAGATTTATCGATCTTTCCAAGAACCTCCTCTTATTTTTGTGTTCTTTTGCAATGTCAATTAAAGGTGTGACTTGCCATGGACAAAGGGGACGTTGTTCCATCTAAAAAACTCATATCTTGGACATGTTTGCATAACCATCCATTCAAGTGAACCAAGCAATCCTATATTCACATGTATATGCTCATACGTGTTGTTAAATTCTAACTTTGAGATGTCAATTGTTGTATCAGTGCTCTAATGACCACGCTCAGTGGAGCATGTTGTTTTGGCGGGGACCTCGCCTGCCACGTAAATACCACATGTGGCCGTTATGCCAACCGATACCCAAATCGTGTCCTTGTGTTGTATCACACCGGACTGTAGCCGAGACCTTTTCAGAACTGCTTACCCCACTAAATGCATCAATAGAGATATGAGCATGTTGAATCCTAACCGTATCCCAAATCAAGATGACGACGGATGCACCAAACATGCCAGGTCATGTGACAATGTCAGAAAGCCGGCGCGGCGAAGCGCGCTTTTTCGTCTAGTTTCTAGTATAAGGCAGGCTTTAGGGGTCCCAATGTTGCACCTTGTATATTTCTCGAGACTTGAGACCGACCTTTGTGTATTTTTAGTGTTAGCTGAATAAAGTGCAGTCCGAATGCTGCACCTGTGTATCTAGAGGCAACCAATGCATCCTTTGTTTCCATCTGAATAATAGAATGAATGTGGCTATTGATGTGGGTACATTGTCCAATGGTAAAACCGCTTGTGTGTTGCCCGCTCAATTAACCCTCGAACTATGTTGCATATAACTACCACATATTTTTTCTGCCATCATAACAATGTTACGATTGGTAATCTTGCACTTGGAATCCATGCGTGAATTTTCCTTTTCACGTGAGAAATGAAGAAAAATTATCTAAGCGGCAGCAGTGGCCAATATTGGATTTACAAATTATAGTAATGCCACGAGAGTTATCACGATCAAGGTTTTGGTTACCGGTTGGTAAATCTGGTTACTGACCGGTAACCGGGTTTCCCGAGCACCCCCGGTAATTGTGTTTGCCGGTAAAAAAATCTCGAAATTTTTAGAATTTTTTGAATTTAAACTATCAAACTATGGTAAATAAGGATTATTTTCACGAATATAACAAGTCTGTATACATATCTCGATGGATACAACATGCTTACGTCTCCAGGAGGTGGCCTTTGGAATTTTTCTGAGAATTTTTTCACTATACGAGTTTAAATCACCATAATCATGGAAAAAAATTGACGAGAGATTCGAACCTGTGACTTGTTAGCGGCGCAAATGAAAGATAGTATGGAGTACCTCTAAGCTTCAGCAAACAATGTGTCCATTATGAGTAAAGAACGTAAATAAACTTTCCTGAGAAAATACGAATTCAAAATTTGGTTTTTAAATATGACCGGTAACCATCATGGATTTATCGGTTACCGCGGTAACCGGGAATTCCGAGCCCCCTCAGGAATTTTTTCCATTCGGGAACCAAAACCTTGATCATGATGCATAAATTGTGCAACATTGCCAGCATTCACTACATCATGATTGCATATACGAGGCTCTTTTTTTTCTCTTTTCTAAAAGACATTCCGGGGCACTTTGAGAAGTGCCACCTTTACCTGTAACTCTAAAAGATTTACACTAAAATGTCTACCATAACAATAAACCCAGCAATTTCTCATCCCGCGTGCAAATTCAACTATATGCAATGAACCTAAATTTCTTTGTTATTTCACTATCACACTTTTACATGGTTGAACCTTGAGAATTCTACTCTTCATGGATGTTTTCACATATCTCTTAATCAACACATTTAGCCTTTGAGTACAACATTCACGAGAACCTTTACAAATAAGTTCACTAGTTTTCTACAGAACACGTGTACAACTCATTGACATCAGAATACATAAACTTAGTCTTTTCACGGAACCTGTCGGAGGTCAGGAGAGAAACTAAGATGAGTACTCTACTCTGCAAATATAAAGGAAGAGCTCCACGCAAAATCACCAATATAGCCAAATGATCATGTGGATAAAAATAGGATGTCCTATACTCCTGATAACCGAAATAGCCATTGTGATAACACCACGGCGGTTCCGAGATGGAGTTGAACCTGAGTCTTGGTTAAGAACGACGATGATCTACGTTTCACACGGCACACATCTCTTTAAGGATCCACAAACAACTTAAGCGTCTCCTTATCATAAGTTGAGCGAGATGTATTTGTGGGTGTGATACGTCCATTTTGCATCACTATTTTATATCGTTATTTTATGTTATTCATCTATATATTTCATGTTATGATACATTACTTCTGTTATTTCATCTTATTTTGCATGTTTAATAATTATGGGAGAAGAAACATCGGAACCAGAAATCTGATGGAAAAAAGCACCATTAGGACACCTTATTTCAGAAGATCAGAAGAAGAGGGGGAACACCGGAAGAGTATTAGAAGTTCCGAGGAGGAAGCCAACCAGAAGGGCACCAGGAGGGGGGCACCTGGGGCCCACACCACCAGGCGGTGCGCCCCCCCTCTGACCGCGCCTGGGGGTGGTCTGGCCCTCTGGCCCACTCCTGGGCGCCCCCTTTCGCGTACTTGATCCGAGGGAACCCTAAGCCCCAGAACATCGTCGAAGAATTATTCCGCCGCCGCTTGGGGGCGGAAAATACCAGAGAGAGAAAAGCTCTCCGGCAAGGAGAAATTTGCCGGGGAAATTCCTCCCCGGAGAGGGGAGATCGTCACCATCGTCACCGTCAGCACTCCATGCTTCATGAAGATCATCATCATCATCATCCTCATCACCAACACCATCACCTCCACTCTCCACCTTCATCCCGCTGTAACAATTAGAGGTCATTATCGCTGTTTTCCACTAGATCTCTCTCCCGGTGTGGATCACTTGTTAGTAGTTGATGCTTGTGAGATTTATCGATGTTTGCACTTTATGACCAGATTGTTATTATCCATTATATCGCCTCTGATTATGATACATATGATGTCTCGTGAGTAGTTCGTTTAGTTCTTGAGAACATGGGAGAAGTCATGATGGTAGGAGTGAATTTATGTTGAAGTAATATCTCGTGGTTCGGTAGTTAAGTTGTGGTGCTATTCTTCTAGTGCTGTCATGTGAACGTCAACTACATGATACTTCAGCTTTGTGGGACTAGGAGGATGCATTTTGTACTTGGCTACTAATTGAGGGGTTGCCGGAGTGATAGAAACCTAAACTCCCGTTAGGAAACCATTGGACGAGGGAGTGTTGGGTCCCGGAGTTTTAAGGTTGTGGTTATATTTATCTTAATTACTTTCTTGTATTTGCGGATTATTATGAGGGGTATAATCACAAGTATGTATTAGTCCTAATTGGGCGGTGCATTAGAATAGGTTCACTCACACGACACTTAACGAACCAATAAATATTAATAAACTATATGAAGCGAAAGAGCTTGACGATATTCCCATGTGTCCTCGAGAACGTTTGGTAATTATAAGTAGAACAACCGGCTTGTTCTTTGCTGTCAAAAGGATTGGGCCACTTGCTGCAATTATTACTACTGTTATTTATTTACTCGCACTTTATTTATCTGCTATATCCAAAACAACGAAAAACCTGTTTGCTAGTGTTTACAGTGAATTCTCTATCCAAGTTGCTTGTCAACACATTCTGGTCCTCGTTGGATTCGACACTCTTATTTATCGAAAGTACTACGATACACCCACTATACTTGTGGGTCATCAGGGTGCAAGGTTTTCACTGAAATTAGGTTACTGT
This sequence comes from Alopecurus myosuroides, assembly GCA_028641055.1. NCBI lineage: Eukaryota > Viridiplantae > Streptophyta > Magnoliopsida > Poales > Poaceae > Alopecurus > Alopecurus myosuroides. Next base: position 39,983,698 of record CM054059.1, on the reverse strand, counting down.
GGTAGGATAGTAGCCTTTTTTTCGTGAGTCAATCTGCTAGCCGCCAAGAGAGAGGCAATTCCGAGGACTCTGAGCATAAAAAGGCTACTAGCACAGGCAAGAGAAAAGGAAGTAAGTCTAAAGCCACTAATCATGCATCAGGCAGAGGCAGGGCTCAACGAGTTACAAGATCCAGCAGGCAAGCAGCGCCCAAATTAAAACTAGTTGAAAGCCCTCATTAGATGACAACTTGCTTACATTTTACCTCGTCTTAAACTTGGCGCACTAGTTTGTGACTGACTTGATACTGCGATGAACTTACTTGCTCTAGCTTTTTAGGGAAATAAGAGGTTCTGAATTACAACTATGTGTATGAGTGCCTCGAATGAACCTTCGCCCTCATTTGCTGGTATATGTGAGTGTGTCGCTGGAGATATTGATGTTGTTTCTTCAGCAGCACCTGAGCTAGTCAATAGTGGAGGTTCAGAAGTAGATGAATTTGCTATATCAGGAGTTATGATAATCATAACAAGGCATGTTCCCTCACTGCTAAATGTTCTTGACATAATCAAGTTATGATTTTACGGGTTTGACGGTTTTCCATTTCATACCGTGAGGACACAAGGAAGAGAAAGAAATTCTAGTATAGAAATCCATTTTGGCACCCGGAGACATGCTAGTATGCTACTCCGGAACTAATGGCTTTCAGACTCTACTGTCGCAAGAAGGCGAAATGACTACTCGGTTCTGAAGCTTCAAAGCAGGAGTTCCAAGAAAATTTACTAAGATTATCGAAGAAACATGATGAGAATAAGAAGATTTGATCATATATTCTTGAGTCGCGACAAAATTGGGCACTAGAATATTGATAATGATTCAAAAGAGTATGTGTTGGTGCTTCTGTACGGCTAAATATGACATTTGTAATCTTATTATGCACTTATGCTATCTCCTCAAAGATCAAAGCGTAGGGATATTTAAGCTGTCTCCTTGTTCCCGGATTTGGATATATTTTGACCCCACCAGCCGGTGAGAGTGGACCGCCTGCCGCCGATGAATCCCTCGCGCTGCCCCAGCTGAAGCCCACCAGGAAATCACGTTTAACCCACATGTGCCCTGCCAACTAACCCACACGGCATCTTATACATTGACCTTGGCTCGCGTACGAGCATGTACTTGTTCAAAAAATAATTTACTTCCTCTGCATCGAATGGAAATGTAAAATATTTTAGCTTTTTCTATGCAAAACGTAACTAGACATGTTTTAGTGTAAGATGTATATTAATTTACACACAAAAACATGTCTAGACACGGTTTGTCTAAAAAACGATGAAACATGTTATATTTTGATACGGAGGAAGTACATGCTTATGCTAGCTGCTATCACTTGTTTAAGAAAAGAAAAAAATGTGTGTATGCATTAGCTGCTATTGTGGAAATTCCCAATGTCTCCCGTGAAGTGCTGATAGACTCATGTTCGAATAATAAAATTTAAAAATACTAAAAACTACACAAAAAATCTAAAAACACTGTTGAGAAATATATACAAGTGTTGTTCATACATTTCAAGTTTCATGCTCAACTGATATTTGCGGTCTCTGTGACAAAAAAATTCAGTGGCCAAAACTCATGGGATTTAGAAAGTACTTTTTAGAGCGCTGATTTTTGTTTTCTCGCACAGAGCATCATAGTAGTAATTTCCTCACGAAACTTGACACTATTTAGAACACTTGTAAATGTTCCTCACCCATTTGTTTTTGGATTGCCCCCCCCCCCTTCCAGGAAATCAGCCCAACACTGGTAGAAAATAGGTCTTCCATACGTCCCCATTAGTCCCCAAAATAATCGAACCGCGACCAAAGGGGTCTTTAGTCGCGGTTCGGGAGGAGACCCGCGACCAACTATCTGGGCCCAGCGCGCTCGGTCCACAGCTGGCGGACGGGAGGGGTTTTAGTCGCGGTTGGCCAGGCCAACCGGGACTAAAGGTCCGCACGCTGGCCCGAAGGCCTTTAGTCGCGGTTGGCCAGGCCAACCGGGACTAAAGGACCATCCCTATATAGGACTCAGCTCGCTGCACTTAGCCACAATTGGTGTCACTTCTATTCACAATATTCACAAGGGGATGGTGGGTTTGCTTTTGGTTCCTCCTATGCATACAAGGTGTTCGATGAAATGCCTGAGAGCATGAAACAAACATGATATGAAGTGTTCGAGCCACACTTGAGCTTTCTCATTTATTTTTCCTCCGCGATCGCGGTTAGCAACTTGAACCTTTCATTATTTGTATTATTTCTAGCTAGTTAGTTTAACAAATGCATGATGGTTAATTATATACTTTATATAATAATAATGCAGATGAATCGGCAATGAATGTACGGTAACCGACTCTCCGGCGAGTTCACTATGGGTTTGAAAGATTTCCTCGTAGTGGCAAATGCGAACAAGCAGCGAGGTTTTTATTATCTGTCCATGTGCTGAATGTAAGAATCAGAAGGGTTACTCCTCCTCAAGAGACGTTCACATGCACCTGCTTCGCCACGGTTTCATGCCAAGCTATAATTGTTGGACCAAGCATGGAGAAAGAGGGGTTAGAATGGAAGAAGATGAAGAAGAGGATGATATCGATGACAACTATCATGAGGCTTTCGGTGATACTTTCATGGAGGATGATGCTGAAGCTGGGGAAGGATTAGGTGAAGGTGATGAAGGGAATATGCCCGAGAGGCAATAATAAAGTGTTTATTATGTTATTCCTTGTTTGTGATAGATGTTTATTTCTCATGCTAGAATTGTATTAACCGGAAACGTTGATACATGTGTGATTAATAAACAAACCAACGTTCCTAGTGAAGCCTCTCTTTTAACTAGCCCGTTGATTAAACAGATGATCAAGGTTTCCTGATCATGAACATTGGATGTTGTTGATAACGGGGTCATGTCATTAGGAGAATGACATGATGAACTTAAACCCTAAACTAAGTATAACAATACGATCAAGTCATTTAGTTTTGTTGTTATGTCTTACATTCGGAGTAACATTATTCCTTAGACCATGAGATCATGTTAATCACTAATACCGAAAGAATACTTTGATGACATCAAACATCACACCGTAAAAGGGTGACTATAAAGGTGGCATTGGATATTCGGAAAGTATTGGTTGAAGCTCATGGATCGAGAATGGGATTTGTCCATCCAATATGACGGATAGATATACTCAGGGACCTCTCGGTGATATCACATCAACACCGCTTGCAAGCAAGTGATTTGATCACTAGGATGTTATATCACGGGAACGAGAAAAGAGTACTTGTCGGATAACGAGATCGAACAAAGTATAGTGGATACCGATGATCGGATCTCGGACAAGTAATATATCGCGAGACAAAGGGAAATCGTTACGACGTTGAAAGGTTCACACGATCACGAGAGTCATCGTTGAATATATAGGAGTCATCACGGTTTTCCAGACCCCGCTGTTGATTATTGATCGGAGAGGAGTCTCGATCATGTCTATAATATTCACGAACCGTAGGGAGACACACTTAAGGTTCGATGAAGCGTTTAGAGAAGATACGGAATACCGAAGAATATTTTGGGCAGCTCCGGAATAGTTTCGGGGAAAATTGAAATAGTTCAAGGGGTTTTTCGTCGAACGGTTGTTAATAGAATTAACAAATGGTTCGAGGTGCTGCATGCAAATGTTTGTTAATGGAATTAACAAATATAAATAAAGAAATAAATTTTTTTTATTTATTTATTAAAGAAAAACCTTTGGATTTTCCAAGTGGGAAATTAAGGGAAATTTGAGTGGGTTTGAGTGGAGCTTCCACTCACATGAAGAGAGGAAGGGGTGGGGGCACCCATGGCTGGCCGCACCCCCCCTTGGGCTGCCTCCCCCTCCCCTATAAAAGGAGGGTGAGGGCTCTCTCTTCCACACACACTTGCTCACACATTTTCCCTTCCATCCGCTGCTCCATTCCATGGTCTCCGGCTTGGCGAAGCCCTGACCGTGGGATTCTTCACCACCACCATGCCGTCGTGCTGCTGGAATTCCGGAGGGATCTTCCACTTCCGCAACCCGCTGGAACGAGGGAACGGAAGTCTTCATCGAGCTGAACGTGTGACCGATTACGGAGGTGCCGCCGGATTGCGGTGCTCTTCTTCTCGCTCGGGATCGGCGTGAGAACGACTACGCCAACCACGAGATCTTTTCTCGTACCACTTTGAGTCTTCGAGGGTATGTTATCTCAAGACTCTCTTTCTCCCCGTTGCCTTTCATCTCATAGATTAGATCTTGGCCATTTGGGTTTATCGCGTGTAGGAAAATTTTTGTTTTCTATGCTACGTTCCCCTTCAGTGGTATCAGAGCCGGATCTATGCGTAGATGAATTGTACGGGTAGAACACATAGGAGTATGTGGGCGTTGATGATCATGTTTTTGTCTCTTTGAGTATTTTATGATCTTAGTGGCATAGTAGGATGAAGCGGCCCGGACTAACTTTACATGTCCACGTACATGAGACTTGTTCCACAACTGACATGCAACTTGAATTGCATAAGTGGCTTGCGGGTGTCGGTTTCTCCTACTATAGTTAAGATCTAATCTACAAAGGGTTGTTCAAAAATATATTTTATCAACGTTGTGGTTTTTTGTACGTAGATATGAACGGTTCTATCCTCGTAAGCCCAAAGCCACGTAAAATATGCAAAAATAAATTAGAGGCGTCTAACTTGTTTTTGCAGGGCATGTGATGTGATATGGTCAATGTTACAAACGTTATGTATGAGATGATATCTTTTGTAAATTATTGACATACCGGCTGGAGCCATATGGTTGTCTTATTTTATGGCCTGCGTGCTGTATGTCATATCCATGTGATATGTTGTAATGGACAATCAAGATGGAGGTGCCACGGACCTTGGTGCCACGCCGGTAGGATGATGGAGATCATACCATGATGCACAAGATGGAGATCAAGTGCAAGAAGGACCATATCATATCACATTATCCATGCATGTGATGTTTATCCTTTTATGCATCTTATTTTGCTTAGATCGCGACGGTAGCATTATAAGATGATCCCTCTCACTTAATATCAAGATAATAATGTGTTCTTCCTTAAGTATGCACCGTTAAGAAAGTTCGTCGTTTCGAGACACCACGTGATGATCGGGTGTGATAGACTCAACGTTCGCATACAACGGGTGTTTTCAAGCCTAGCATGTACAGACATGGCCTTGAAACACATGCAATACAATGGTTCTACTTGGCGAGCCTAGCATGTACAGACATGGCCTCGGAACACGTAACCGAAAGGTAAAGCATGAGTCATATGAATGATATGATGAACATGTTGATGTTCGCCTTTGCAACTACACCGTCTCACGTGATGATCGGTTTCGGTGTAGTGAATTTGGTTCGTGTAATCACTAAAGACAACTAAGAGGGATGTTGTTTTTGAGTGGGAGTTCATGGGATAATTTTAGAATTAACTTGAACTTAATTTATCATAAACATAGTCTAAATAGTCTTTGCAAATATGTTGTAGATCATGGCACCACCTACCTTCAATTTCAATATGTTCATGGAGAAAGAGAAATTAGCGAACAATGGTAGCAACTTTACCAACTGGGCACTTAACCTGAGGATTCTCCTCACCGCTTGCAAGAAGCTCTATGTGCTTGATGCACCTCTAGGTGACCAACCCGCTGATGATGCTTCTGATGAGGATAAAAATGTTTATCTGACTCAACAAGAAGACCACAGTATAGTTCACTGCGGCATCCTCTATGGATTAGAGCCAGAGCTGCGAAAACGTTTCGAGAACAGCACTGCTTATGCCACAATGGGAGAATTGAAAATGATTTTCGATACCCATGCCCCAGTTGAGAGTTATGACGCTTCAGAAAAGTTCTTTAGCTGCATGATGGAAGAGAACAGCTCCGTTAGTGAGCACGTACTCAAAATGTCTGCGTACGCTGATAAGCTCATAGCCTTGGGAATATCGATTCCCATTGAGCTAGGGATACATCGTGTTCTCCAATCTCTGCCACCTAGTTACAAGAACTTCGTGATGAACTATAATATGCAGAGCATGAAGAAGTCTCTTCCTGAGCTTCTCTCGATGCTTAAAACTGCTGAAGTGGAGATCAAGAAAGAACATCAAGTGTTGATGATCAATAAGACCACTAGTTTCAAGAAAGGCAAGAAAGGCAAGCCAATGGTAAACTTCAAGAAGGGTGGCAAATCTGTTGCTACTGCTGAGAAGAGAAACAGGCATGGCCCTAAGTCTGAGACTGAGTGTTTCTATTGCAAGGGTACTGGCCACTGGAAGCGCAATTGCCCCAAGTATCTGGCAGATAAGAAGGCCGGCAAAGTGAACAAAGGTATATATGATATACTTGTTATTGATGTGTACCTTACTAGTACTCGCAGTAGCACCTGGGTATTTGATACTGGTTCGGTTGCTCACATATGTAACTCGAAACAGGAGCTGCAGAACAAGCGACCACTAGCAAAGGATGAGGTGACGATGCGCGTCGGCAATGGATCAAGAGTTGATGTGATCGCCGTCGGGACGCTACCTCTACGTCTACCATCGGGATTAGTTATAAACCTAAATAAATGTTATTTGGTGCCCGCATTAAGCATGAATATCGTTTCTGGATCTTGCTTAATGCGGGACGGTTATTCCTTTAAGTCCGAGAACAATGGTTGTTCGATTTATATGAATAATATCTTTTATGGTCATGCACCTGAGAAGAATGGTTTATTTCTTTTGAATCTTGATAATGTTGATACACATATTCATAATGTGAATGCCAAAAGAATTAAGTTAAATGATGATATTGCTACTTATTTGTGGCATTGCCGCTTAGGTCATATTGGTGTTAAACGCATGAAGAAGCTCCATTCTGATGGACTCTTAGAATCACTTGATTATGAATCATTTGAAACATGTGAACCATGCCTTATGGGCAAGATGACTAGAACCCCGTTTTCTGGATCTATGGAACGGGCGACAGACTTACTGGAAATCATACATACTGATGTATGTGGACCAATGAGTGTATCGGCGCGCGGTGGATATCGTTATTTTGTCACTTTCACAGATGATTTGAGTAGATATGGGTATATTTACTTAATGAAACACAAATCTGAAACGTTTGAAAAGTTCAAAGAATTTCAGTGTGAAGTTGAAAATCATCGTAACAGAAAGATTAAATTTCTACGATCTGATCGTGGAGGTGAATATCTAAGTTACGAGTTTGGCATGCATATGAAACAATGTGGAATAGTTTCACAACTCACACCTGCCGGAACACCACAGCGAAATGGTGTTTCCGAACGTCGTAATCGTACTTTATTAGATATGGTTCGGTCTATGATGTCTCTTACAGATTTGCCACTGTCGTTTTGGGGTTATGCACTAGAGACCGCTGCATTCACTTTAAATAGGGCACCATCTAAATCCGTTGAAACGACACCGTATGAATTATGGTTTGGAAACAAACCTAAGCTGTCATTTCTAAAAGTTTGGGGATGCGATGTTTATGTGAAGAAGCTTCAACCTGATAAACTCGAACCCAAAGCGGAAAAATGCGTCTTCATAGGATACCCTAAAGAAACAATAGGGTACACCTTCTATCACAGATCCGAAGGCAAGATTTTTGTTGCCAAGAATGGATCCTTTTTGGAGAAGGAGTTTCTCTCGAAAGGTGTGAATAGTAGGAAGGTAGAACTCGACGAGGTTATTGAACCTTCTCTTCTTGGAATGGCGAGTAGCGCAGCACCGGAAGTTGTTCCGGGGCCGACCCCGTCAGATGAAGAGAGAGTTAATGATCAAGATCATGAAACTCCAATAGAGGAAACTACCGCACCTCGCAGGTCAACTAGGGAGCGTGCAGCTCCTGAACTATACGGAGATCCCGTATTAAACTTCATGGTAGATGGAGGTGATGACCCTGCGACATATGAGGAAGCGATGATGAGCCCAGATTACAACAAATGGCTTGAAGCCATGAAATCCGAAATAGGATCCATGTACGAAAACCAAGTTTGGACTTTGGTGGATTTACCCAATGACCGCAAGGCCGTTGAGAACAAATGGATCTTTAAAAAGAAAACTGATGCTGATGGTAATGTGACCGTTTATAAAGCTCGACTTGTCGCAAAAGGTTTCCGACAAATTCAAGGAGTTGACTATGATGAGACTTTCTCACCAGTAGCGATGCTTAAGTCAGTTAGGATTATGTTAGCAGTTGCTGCATTTTTCGATTATGAAATATGGCAGATGGATGTCAAAACGGCGTTCCTTAATGGTGACATTGAGGAAGAGTTGTATATGATGCAACCCAAAGGTTTTGTTGATCCTAAGGATGCTGACAAGGTGTGTAAGCTTCAACGTTCCATTTATGGACTGAAGCAAGCATCCCGAAGTTGGAACCTCCGTTTTGATAAGGTGATCAAAGGTTTTGGATTTGTCCAAACATACGGAGAAGCTTGTATTTACAAGAAAGTGAGTGGGAGCTCTGTAGCATTTCTGGTACTATATGTGGATGACATATTGTTGATTGGAAATGATATAGAACTTTTAGAAAGCGTAAAAGGTTATTTGAACAATAGTTTTTCGATGAAAGACCTCGGTGAAGCAGCTTATATATTGGGCATCAAAATCTACAGGGATAGATCAAGACGCTTAATTGGACTTTCGCAAAGTACATACCTTGACAAGATTTTGAAGAAGTTCAGAATGGAAGATAGTAGGAAAGGGTTCCTACCTATGTTGCAAGGCAAGACGTTGAGTAAGACTCAATGTCCAGCTACAGCAGAAGATAGAGAAAAGATGGATAAGACTCCCTATGCTTCAGCCATAGGTTCTATCATGTATGCTATGCTATGTACAAGACCGGATGTGGCACATGCTATTAGTTTGACTAGTAGGTACCAATCCAATCCAGGTTTGGAACACTGGACTGCGGTCAAGAATATCCTAAAGTACTTAAGAAGAACTAAGGACATGTTTCTCGTATATGGCGGTGAAGAAGAGCTCGTCGCAAGATGTTACGTCGATGCTAGCTTCGACACTGATCCGGATGACTCTAAGTCTCAGTCCGGGTACGTATTTATTATGAATGGAGGAGCTGTAAGCTGGAGGAGTTCCAAGCAATCCGTGGTGGCGGGATCATCAACAGAAGCGGAATATGTTGCTGCCTCGGAGGCAACACAGGAAGCAGTTTGGATGAAGGAGTTCATATCCGAACTAGGCGTGGTTCCAAGTGCGTTGGATCCAATGGTTGTCTATTGTGACAACAATGGTGCCATAGCCAATGCTAAGGAACCAAGGTCTCACAAGAGTTCCAAGCATATCAAGCGTCGTTTTCACTCCATCCGTGAGCATGTCGCAGATGGTGATGTGAAGATTTGCAAAGTACATACGGATCTGAATGTGGCAGATCCGTTGACTAAAACTCTCTCAAGGACAAAACATGATCAACACCAGAACTCCATGGGTGTTAGATTCATCACTATGTAATATAGATTATTGCCCCTAGTGCAAGTGGGAGACTGAAGGGAATATGCCCGAGAGGCAATAATAAAGTGTTTATTATGTTATTCCTTGTTTGTGATAGATGTTTATTTCTCATGCTAGAATTGTATTAACCGGAAACGTTGATACATGTGTGATTAATAAACAAACCAACGTTCCTAGTGAAGCCTCTCTTTTAACTAGCCCGTTGATTAAACAGATGATCAAGGTTTCCTGATCATGAACATTGGATGTTGTTGATAACGGGGTCATGTCATTAGGAGAATGACATGATGAACTTAAACCCTAAACTAAGTATAACAATACGATCAAGTCATTTAGTTTTGTTGTTATGTCTTACATTCGGAGTAACATTATTCCTTAGACCATGAGATCATGTTAATCACTAATACCGAAAGAATACTTTGATGACATCAAACATCACACCGTAAAAGGGTGACTATAAAGGTGGCATTGGATATTCGGAAAGTATTGGTTGAAGCTCATGGATCGAGAATGGGATTTGTCCATCCAATATGACGGATAGATATACTCAGGGCCCTCTCGGTGATATCACATCAACACCGCTTGCAAGCAAGTGATTTGATCACTAGGATGTTATATCACGGGAACGAGAAAAGAGTACTTGTCGGATAACGAGATCGAACAAAGTATAGTGGATACCGATGATCGGATCTCGGACAAGTAATATATCGCGAGACAAAGGGAAATCGTTACGACGTTGAAAGGTTCACACGATCACGAGAGTCATCGTTGAATATATAGGAGTCATCACGGTTTTCCAGACCCCGCTGTTGATTATTGATCGGAGAGGAGTCTCGATCATGTCTATAATATTCACGAACCGTAGGGAGACACACTTAAGGTTCGATGAAGCGTTTAGAGAAGATACGGAATACCGAAGAATATTTTGGGCAGCTCCGGAATAGTTTCGGGGAAAATTGAAATAGTTCAAGGGGTTTTTCGTCGAACGGTTGTTAATAGAATTAACAAATGGTTCGAGGTGCTGCATGCAAATGTTTGTTAATGGAATTAACAAATATAAATAAAGAAATAAAAATGTTTTATTTATTTATTAAAGAAAAACCTTTGGATTTTCCAAGTGGGAAATTAAGGGAAATTTGAGTGGGTTTGAGTGGAGCTTCCACTCACATGAAGAGAGGAAGGGGTGGGGGCACCCATGGCTGGCCGCACCCCCCCTTGGGCTGCCTCCCCCTCCCCTATAAAAGGAGGGTGAGGGCTCTCTCTTCCACACACACTTGCTCACACATTTTCCCTTCCATCCGCTGCTCCATTCCATGGTCTCCGGCTTGGCGAAGCCCTGACCGTGGGATTCTTCACCACCACCACGCCGTCGTGCTACTGGAATTCCGGAGGGATCTTCCACTTCCGCAACCCGCTGGAACGAGGGAACGGAAGTCTTCATCGAGCTGAACGTGTGACCGATTACGGAGGTGCCGCCGGATTGCGGTGCTCTTCTTCTCGCTCGGGATCGGCGTGAGAACGACTACGCCAACCACGAGATCTTTTCTCGTACCACTTTGAGTCTTCGAGGGTATGTTATCTCAAGACTCTCTTTCTCCCCGTTGCCTTTCATCTCATAGATTAGATCTTGGCCATTTGGGTTTATCGCGTGTAGGAAAATTTTTGTTTTCTATGCTACGTTCCCCTTCAGGTGAAGAAGAGACACATGATGAGCCCGCTGATGATCTTGGTCGAACCATTGCTGATGCACGGAGACGCTACGAAACTGACAAGGAGAGGGAGAATTTGGATCGCATGTTAGAGGATCACAAAAAGTCGCTGTACCCAGGATGCGATAATAGTCTGAAAAAGCTGGTCTGCACACTGGATTTGCTGAAATGGAAGGCACAGGAAGATGTAGCTGACTCATCATTTGAAAATTTGCTGAAAATGTTGAAGAATATGTTTCCAAAGAATAACGAGTTTCCCGCCAGTACGTACGAAGCAAAGAAGGTTGCCTTCCCTCTAGGTTTAGAGGTTCCGAAGATACATGCATGCATTAACGAATGCATCCTCTACCGCGGTGAATACGAGAATTTGAATGAATGTCCTGTATGCATTGCATTGCGTTATAAGATCAGAGGCGATGACCCTGGTGACGATGTTGAGGGCGAGAAACCCAGGAAGATGGTACATATTGCGATTTTAGAATTTGGGGAGCCGCCGCCCCCCAATCCTCCTCCGGCGGGTAAGCAGCCGCCGCCCCCCTATCCTCCTCCGGCGAAGAAGCAGAAGCAGGCGGACAACAAGGAAACCCGCTCCTGGACTATTAACCCGGACCCTTATGTACCTAAGACCACACGGGTACCGGAGCCATCACTGAAGCCTATCCTCCCAAGGGCTTGGGAACTTAGTGAAGCTGAAACCAAATTGGCCGCGGATGCTCATAATTAGAAATGGAAGGCGGATAAGAAGGCGATAAAAGAGCCTGAGCCCAAAAAAGTATACACTGAGAAGCAAAAGAAGTGGGTTACAGGTTTTTTGACGACACCGTCCCAAGCCGAGCTGAATATGCCTGGCGACTATGGAAGTGAACTTCGTAGGCAAGCAGAAATATTGAAGGAGGAGAAAGAAGAAAGTAAAAAAAGCGGGAAACAGGTTGACCAGCTCGGGATGCAGAATAAACAATCGACCCCCCCGCTCATAGTGAAAGCCGGTCCGGAAGAGGACCCCGCGGTCATAGCAGCTGCGGCAGCAAATGGATTGACTGTAGCGAGTGCCATGAAACAAGCGTCCGAGATGGGTTTGACTCTTTGTACCTCGTTAGGCCTTGAGGGTGTGCCAATAGGTGAGATAGCATTACAATATGTGCGGAATGGGCCTCTCGTCGAGCCTACGTAGGAAAAGAGTCTAGCACCACAAATGCGAAATCTGCTACGTTGTTACAAGAATTACATAACATGGGCCGGCAAAGAATATGTTTATGCGGATGTTACAGAGGAGCATCACACCAAACGGTACTCTGTGTTAGAACGTCACCCCGAAGACGTGGAGAAAGACTTGTACACGTTTCTTAGAAAGCATCAACTCAAAAGTCATATTCTATTTCCTTACCATTTTGGGTGAGTGTTTCTCTCTTGTGCCCATTCTCTTTTGTTTACTCCATGCATGGTATGTCTAATCGATGAGTTATGCATGACTGTGCATGTAACGTGTCCGCATGTTCCACTAGATTCTGCTAAAAACTGAACTTCACACCTCCAGAGTTTTTATCATGGACTCTATGGATTCGGATTCAAAGCGTTGGGACGACATGAGAAAAATGCTGCAAAATTAATTATTTTCAATCATTTGCACTTTGTATCGATCGGTCTCTTTTGTTCATTTCCTAATATCAAGTAGCTAATAACTCCCTTGTTCATTTAATTTTCTTTGCCCTGTAGGGTTTCGAGACGGTTCTCAGAAGAAATTGTCGGTGAATTCAAACATGAGCTAGAATTTAGAAGGTTAGTTAATGTGGATAAGCAGCCACCGGGTACCAATCTATGTGGAAACTATGTTTGTGAGAACATCCGGAGAGAAACCTCCGAGAGGAAGGCGTCGGATAGCGTGCGGAAGGCGACGGATAACTTGCGGAGAAAGCTTAGTCCAGAAGCTCGCTTCCGACCAATTCAATAGGAATTAGCAGAATTTTTCATGAGGCAAGTCATCGATCCTAAAGGAGAACACTATACGTCCGACGGCGATGAAAATTATATGCATCTCCGAGATTGAAACTTGTTCGAAGTTGTGTATGGTCATCCATCTTAATTGTGTATGGAAACTTGTTCGAAGTTGTATATGGTCACCCGAGATTGAATATATATTATATATTCCTATTGAATTATTTTTGTTTAAATTTTCATATACATGTATATAGTAGCGTAGAATATATATGTGTACTGAAACTTCATCAAAATTAAAATAAAACACAAAATAAAATATAAAAGAAATAAAACAAAACAAATTAAAAATAAACCAGATTTAGGGGGGCTAAAACCCTAAACCTGCGGAGGAGGCCTTTAGTCCCGGTTAGCCACGAGAACCGGGACTAAAGGTCCTCCGCCCCGAAGGACTCCTGGCGCCCACGTGGACAGGATAAGAGGCGCGACTAAAGGGGGGAGGGGGGGTTAGTCGCACATATTTAGTCCCGGTTGTATGGCCGGGAATAATGGCCTTTGCGAACCGGGACTAAAGGCCTATTTTCTACCGGTGCAAGCTCCGACACTAGTTGGGAGGGATTTAGTAGATGGCTGTTAGTACGGAAGAAAATATAGATCATCTTTATGTACAATTCCCACTCGGTAGGTTTAAATTGATTGGGGAGTTTTCTTCCACGAATCTGTCAAGTTTGCTTCGATTCAATCCCTATTTCGAGACTAAATTTAGTCATCGATTTTACAAATGATATTACACTTTATATGCATTACAAAACATATCACGGGATTTTTTTTTTCAAATATGAATTCAATGATGTACTTTCTTTGTCATATACCTCATAATTAATTTATTGCTTTAATCCATCGTCAAAATTAAAAGTAAAGTACTTCACATATAAAGGCGAAGAGAATATATCTTAGACAAATGGACAACACATGCACTTTTGACATGACGAGCCGGGTAGAAAATGGAAAATGATTTATTTAGTTAGATTTTCTTTTTGAAATGGAAACCCGGCCTCTGCATCTAGACGATGCACACAGACCATTTATTTTCTTAGATAAACAGGAGATCACTCTCCGCTCAATTAAGAAGCCCACGACGTGGAGACATTACCAATTCCTAGTAGAACTCATGTAACCCTACACGGCTGCCTATATGAAGCTTGGCATGGGAACCCTTGAGGGAGACATGATACAAAGATAGACAGGCCACCGAGGCATTCGACTACAACACCCGCCACCTAAACTTTTAAGCCGCCGCCAGGCTTGTAAAAATAGTTGTATTGATATCAGTGATTTATAGTAGGTGTTGGGTTCCTGCACCGACGAGGGCAGAACCTAGGTACCTGATATGACAATCCCGCTCCAAGTAGCCTTTGTTATCTCCTAGCCATTTGCTCTTAACATTAGTCACCTCTCATGGCTAGTATGTCAAAAATACCATGCCAATCACACACTTAAGGCGTTGGAAGACTAATTCAGATTATAGATCTAAAATGTAGAACGAATAGACTCCTAATGGGCTTCTAATGTATGAGTTAATTATGGGAAGTCTATATAAAGTACAGGGGACTCGACGTTTTAGGGTTGCTCTTTTCCATATGCACCACAACCACCGCCTCTCAGACGCCCTAGCCGTCTGGGTGGACCTACCAATCCAGCGTGTGGCGCTTTGGCTCCGAACTATTGGATATCAAAAGCAGAATCTGTTGAGTATTTAGGCAATTGTTTGATTAAATTAATCCACTCATAAACTATGAGCATGAATAAACAGTGCTAAGGACACACTGAAACTCGATGATAATAGCATGTACTAGGCAGCCAGTAGAGACATATACACAAATTAATAGTACTGTACACATGAAAATAAATAGGAGTGAGTATGTGTTTTATATCATCCAATAGGCCAGTTGGTCGTATCAGCAGTGGCAGCCTCTTCGGCCGCCCTCTTTTTAGCGGCACCTTCTTGGCGGTGATCTTGTCAGCGTCGGTCAAGGTGGACATGTTGGCGACGCATACATAGATGATGTAGACGAATGGAGGCGGACGGTCACGTATGAGACGCTCCCCAAAAATCTAATCGCCCGTCTCTCGTAAAGTATCTAGAGAGGCGGGGTTTTGGAGCTCTGCTCTTCCGTCAGCCTTGTACGTGGTAGACGGCATAAGATCACCGGCGCAGCAGCAACGAAAGGAACGACGGCGATGAGCGCGTGGAGACAGATCAGAGATGTGCCAGCTCAACGATCAATGTGGTGTTTACTACAGCCGTTACCACTATCAATGTGGCGTTTACAACAACAACAAATATGGCGTTTCATATTCTTGTCGCATCCTACTCTCCGTTTTCGAGCGAAAAAATAAAGGCATCGGTTCGTCTCATTTCCGCAACCCGCATCGTGTCGTGACGAGGCGGGGGAAGAAGAGTGCACGTGTGTAACACCTCCACTTCGTTCACACCAACTCATACTAGTGAGAAAAGAACACCCCCTTATAAACTGGTGCAAAACTCTCACAATTAGCTATGTGGGATTACTCCTGCCACTTGTCATGCCACGAAGGGGTCATTAGAGGATTTTTCTAAAATTGTTAGATGGGTATATTTCAAGAGCCTTCCAATTGTATCGCTTGGAAGATGATGTTTACCAACGGCCAGCCGATTTATCATAAGAGATCTCGTATATGATTACAAAGCATATATTATAGGACGATGAAGTATATTTTATTGCCTGCCATCTATTGTAGGTATTTCAAAGAAACAAAATGCGTGAAATATGTAGGCACTTCATTTCAATTTTCAACAGCGTAGAGAGAGTATGCTCTATGCAACGGATCGTATTTATACACAGTATACTTGTGATTGGTTCATGGACTTTTTTTGTTAGCGGAGATTCACGAATATTATTTTTGTTTTTGAGGGGGTTCATTTTCTTAAGGTTTTTTTTAGAGGATTCATGGATTTTATTGTGCAACCAACGTTGTTCTTGGGCTCAGCCCTCAGGGACAGTCAGACCGAGCCGAAACTCTATTTTTGTATCGTGAAGGCCTCGGGCTGAGCGTGTGTTGCCTTGGTCCAAATCGTCGACCCGCTCGGTTGCTCACCAGAGGCAGCCAATTCAGCAGCAGCTCTGGCCTTGTAGCCCGATAGTGTGTTGTTTGTGCCAATCAGCCACCCATGTAGAGCCGTAGAGGCATCAGTCAGCTCACAAAGAAGAAAAAGCAGAGGCAACACTCAGCGACACGCAGGCGCCGCAAGCAACCACGACCGCGATGTCCTGCCCTGCGCCGTACAGCTATACCTCTCTGCCGCCTTCGCTGCGCCACGGATTAAGCCGCCACCGCCGCCGGCGACTCGGCATTGTGCACGCCAACCAACGACGTGGCTTTTTCGTGCTGGCGCCGCCCTGCACTGCCGCCGTTGCATCCGCTGCAGCTCCACATTGCGCCATTGCCGGAAAGACGGGCCCGCTTGTAAGTGACCCTAAACTGTCTGGCTCGCGAGCTAGACCGAGTTCACGATGAGCTCTTTTTTCTTCAATGTTAGTAGGAGAACTGCTAAATTCACTTATTAGAAAGGAGAGTAACATAAGGAAACCAAGAAAGAAAGCGAAAAAAAGTCACCCGTGAGACACACCTCAATCCGGATCAAAAGGAATGGAGGCACCAGCCATGTTCGAAAGTGTGTCTCGCCAGAGCATCGGTCCGAGCTTCTGGCAGGCCTGGACTATCACGTAGTCACCTGCCGCCATGCCGGAGCAGTTACACCCGTCCGCAGTGTGCACATTCGTATGTTGGCGTAGTAATTAAGGGTGTGTTCGGTTATGGAATCAAGTGGAATAAAATGGAACCGTTCTGCACACACGTCTTATTCTTGCGTTCGGTTCTAAAAATGGAATGGAACGAGGTGGTTTCTAGGAAGGGAATATTCCCTCTATATGCGGAATGGACACGTCCAACCAAATCGGCAGGAAATATGGAACGACTCTCTGTCTCTCTCTAATTTAATCAAGTTCAGCAATAATTATTCAAGTTTAAGAATAATTGATCAAGTTTAGAAATAATTAATCAAGTTTAAGAATAATTAATCGAGTTTATGAATAATTAATCGAGTCTAGAAATAATTCTATTTTCATCCCATTTCATTCCATCATCGTCCCATTCCAAAACCGAACACAAAAATGGAACGGTTCCATGATAATTTTTTTTGTCCAAACCGAACACAAGAATGGAACAGTTCCATTCTGCTGGAATGGAATGGTTCACCTCGTTGCAAAACCGAACACACCCTAAGTACTTTATTTATTTGCAATGAAAAGAACTATGACGGAAAGGAGTATGAACGTTAAGAACTGACAAAAGATCCCTAAAAAAATCCTTCCAAAAGAAAATATCCATAAAAAAATATGAAAGTTAAACCCACAAAAACATGAGTTGATACAAGGGAGTATTGAGTGGAGTGTGTTCCATTGAGTATGAACGATCGAGAGTACGAAGTATAGATGTTAATATGGGCATGGATCGTATGAACTGTACATTTAAGTTGTTGTCGCCGACTACTCTGAAGGAAAGAAAAAAGCTGCCGTCACTAACCTCGAAGCAGTCACCGGTGCACGGAGTGCTCGTCGTCGTCGCCGCTGCGCCGGAGCAATTCACCCGGCGCCACATCGGCTATGTATGTAGCCATTCCTTTATCCAAAAAGAAAAGGTATGTAGTCATTCGTTTCTCCGTCGTCGTTACTCTTAGCTATTTAGCCGGTCATCAAGGTCTTCAATGACATCAACGATAAAGGAAGAGCGCGTCATGAGTTTATTTTATCCCTCACCATCGTCTTTTACTTCTCTTCCGAGAAAACTACTGATTTTTTATCGCTTCGTCCATTATGTACGATGTCAGTCTCAGTTTTACCATTTGACCAGGGACGGAACCATGGGTGTGGGATGGGGCCATGTTTGTAGGATCTTTATAGGATTTATTACGTAGGATTGGGATATGCTGGATTTTTTCCTTTCAAAGTCATTTGATTCACAGGAATTATTCATATAGGAATTCGTAGTGTGTTTTCACAGGAAAACATACATGAAGTCAGAGCTCATGGAAAATTCCTACCAGGAAGTAAGGCCCCCTTTGATTCAAAGGATTTCCTCAGGATTTGTGT
This sequence comes from Alopecurus myosuroides, assembly GCA_028641055.1. Classification (NCBI taxonomy): domain Eukaryota; kingdom Viridiplantae; phylum Streptophyta; class Magnoliopsida; order Poales; family Poaceae; genus Alopecurus; species Alopecurus myosuroides. The sequence goes on along the minus strand of CM054059.1, from coordinate 39,965,347 downwards.
AGGATTCATTCCTGCGGATTTTTACCTTCCAGGCACCTTTGATTCGTGGGATCGTAACCCGTAAGAACTAATCCTGTAGGAAATCGATAGTGTGTTTTCACGGGAGAACAAATATGAGCTCCGACCTCATTTTTTAGTTCCTGTGGTTTTCCTTCGTTGCTATCCTATGTCCATAGGATCCGAATGGGCGGGATATTCAATTCCTTTGCATGTTATATTCCTTTGGTTTTCATACCCTACAAATCAAAGGAGGCCTAAACGTTTTCTTTAGTGCAATCAAACAACCATTCATGATAAATCCTTTGCCCTAGGATTCAAGTGGCCGGACTTTCCAATCCTATATGCTTCCTATTCCCTTACGTTTTGTACCCTACAAATCAAAGGAGACCTAAGTTAAATTTTTTTTAAATCCTATTATTAATATGTGGATTTTACCCTTAAATTTACCTAGAATTACTTGTATGGCCCCCTCCTAATTAAATAATATTCAATTGACCCTCTTTGCGTATTTTTTCTGGTTCTGTTTCTGCATTTGACCGACCGAAACCTCAATCTTGCCACTGTTCTCTTAGTTCTCTACTCGGCTTTTTCACTCGGTTGCCCCACTCTTGTCGACGTGGCACCATCGAAAGCCACAACATTAGGTGTCACCCGCTGGAGCCATGCTCGTATGAGACTCCACCATGTGCCCACCAACGCCCATATCATCTGTTGATGACCTCTTCGCCGTCTCCTTGTACAATCAAGCAGTCAATGGAGAAACAGAGTGGCAAAACCAAGGACAAAACTAATTGTATAACAGGGGAGTGGAAAAAACAAGAACAAAACAAATTATGTAGCGGAGGAATCACAAAACCGAGGAGAGAACTAACCGAAGAGTGGCAAGATGTTTTGATCGCTCAAATGGCACAACTAATATTATGATCGGTCATTGTAGTCAGAATGATAGAAAACCCAAAACTACGCATGCTACTCGTGCCATTTCCGACTGCGCACCACACGAAGAGCGCTCGTGAAGGCAAACTTGTACTCCCTCCTACACAAAATATGTTGCATATGATTTTTGGTCGAAGTCAGACTTTATGAAGTTTGACCAAATATGTACCAAAATATATGAACATTTATATTACAATGTGCATTGCTTATAATAATATCAATTTGATCGAAAAATCATTTTTGCTCCCCAAGCTCCAGTGATGCGATGATCTAGCACACCGTTGCATGTGTAGTGCACAAGTCGTTGACATAATACCCACATAAGGACTTATCCGTGAATATTACATCTCTTAGAGTGGTACAACAGAAACATAGTAGGTCCAAGTAAATCTATAGGATGCAATTACATTCATTAAAAAATCTCGAGAACCTTTTTGCTATATCAAAGAAGGTCTTGGGCAAATGAAACATTAGAAGATGCAAATTTTAATTTTAAGCTCGAGAATAACTCTAAGTCTAAACCTAATCCACTACGGATGTGGTCACAACTCTAATCTATTGCTTCTGAATATCTCAGTCCAGGAATGGACTTCTCCTTCAACTTGCTGGATTCTCCTACATATCATTGTTGACGTTGTTGCTACATCAGCTAAATATCATTGTTGACGTCGTTGCCCACCCAATTCATGCATAGCAGGATCACCCCTGATACTCTACCCCTCACGGTAGATACCTAGGCTCCCCTTGTAGACCATCATAGACACCGGAGTCTGTGGGAATTAAGGGATCCCACCCATATGCATGTAGTCCCGCAAGAGCTACAGCGTACGGCTCTGGCTGCCCATTGACATGTGAACGGAAGAAGATCACATATGGTTTCCTCGCCCGATACAAGCCCTATGGTTAACGCATGATTTACGGCCCAAGAACTCTGACGACGTTGGTTGTTATATCCTAGGTAATACTTTTGCGTGCAAATGGAACCTCCACCAAACATCTGTTACCATGGTTCCATTTGCCAGCCAAAACAGAATATCACCACTCGTGTAGGTATTCAATTAGTCATGTTATTATAAAAGTATGGTTCATGCTTTCTTTTGGAATAAGTTGGTAGTATGATAGGGTTTTGCAAATAGTTCTTAACAAATATTCCCAAGGATATGAGCAAGTGATGAACATTCCTACGGTAGAAATAACAGTTCATGCCTTTGGGGTTCGAGGGTTTGCGAGGGAATATCGAGATCTGAAAAATAGGAAAGTAGTCCTAGTAAGACTACCGAAAACACTAGCAAGATGATATAATATATAGTAATGACATGCATTGAGAAATATCCTAAAATTACCCCAGCTCACAAGTGTAAGATTCGTTTTATACGATACTTTGATTCTATTAGATTTAGGTGACTTAGGTTTGTTTCATTACTTGTGGTAATGACTTTATTCACTTAAAGAGTTAATAATATTAGGTATTCAAAGTTTGAAATTATTTTCTTAATTAAATTTAATTGTTACTCCCTCTAGACATAAGTGCATTTCACTTTAAGAGTGGAACTTATGTGTTGTACATTTTTTTAATTAGTAAAATAAGATGGTTTGTATAATACCAATTAAAAGGAAAATAAACAAATTAACATCCTAGAATTACAATTATTAGAGGTAATAATATTGTGGTCAAAATTAAATTTCTCAAACGAGTTCGAAAATATCATGAAAGGATTGCATTTCTCTTTCTGAGCATTTTGATATATAACTTGCAATTTTCTGAATTTATTGAATAAATTGTTATTTTCTCCAATTTTAAATGAATTAATTCAATTTCAAACAATGTTCAAATTTTAAATTTATCAAACATATTGGAAAATCACATATTCAAATATTTCATAATTTTAGAAACACTTTGGTTTATTATTTATATTTTCTGAATTTATTTGAATAAGTTATTATCAATTTTAAATGATTTTAAATCATTATTCAAATAATTGTCAAAATTCAAATTATTCAAACATGTTTGAAAATGTTATAAATATTTAGATTTTATTTTTCTGAACATTTTTATATATTTTCTGATTAACAGATGAAAAGATATTAAATTAGCAGTTTTTATTCATGTTCTGTGATTTAAATTAACACGTGAAGCCTACTTGTGAGGTTCAAATAATTCTAAAACTAAAATAAGAAGATAAAATCATGATGTCTAGGATGCATCAGCAATGGCATCACGTGGCCATGTTGATAAAGCTCTTCTCACTAGCGACCTCTCCTTGCGATTTGGGTTGCACCACAAGATCGAGCAGAGGAAGAAGATCCTAGAGGTGGCGGCGCCGCTATTTTCTGACCACCGTAACATTGCCGTCGGCGTTGGTCCTCGATTGCGGCTATAGCATTGAACGCGTAAAAATACGAAAAAAAAACATCGGGAGATGTGCAAGCTCACCGAGAATACGAAGAGGAAGACAACGTGGCACGTGGAGGTTCAACGGTGGCTGTCGGCCATACTTGGAGAAGATCGAGCAATTCACTCGCTCCAGAGCGCGCTAGCATGCTAGGATCCACGAGGACGAAGCTCATACGATAAGGAAGGTCAAGAGCTGCTCAGCTTCGCTTTCCGTGGCCCCTAACTCCGGAAATCGACGTCGGCCCGATAAACTAGGGTTAGGGTTTTCTACGTACAAAGAAAACGGGAGAGAGTGGAAAGTGGTCCAGGGGAAAGAGGAGGATGAGGGCGACGACGTGATGTGTTTCTCCTGGCGAGGGCAGCAAGCAGGACGTGGCCTGGCTTCGATTTCGATGACGACATGCATTGGTCCTTCTGTCACAAGTTGAAGATGACATTTTTGCAAATATCCCTTAAGTTTTCTAGTAATATTGAATACGTCTCTTTATAAATTTATTTTGAGGTACTTATATTGGACAAAAAAAATATTTCAAACATATCAGAGTGCTCAACATAAGATAAGGATTCCAAAAATGTTTCTAGTTGGAATTTTTCATACTTTCGAATATTTTTTCCATTTGGTAATATTTTTAATCGAGCATCTTACATACAAGTCTTTCAAGTACTGAAATCTAAAAAATTATTAATAATCAGTTTTGCATTGTAGGCAGGATTATCAACTAGGGAATTTTTATTCTTGGTCATGCCAAATTATTTGGTCAATAAATGGGTTGGTTTTCTTTCATGTGGCTTTGTCATTTTTATACTTGAGACTTATATTAATTATGGTCGACATTTCAATTAAGTAAACAAGCTCTGTTTGATAATTTAGATTCTTGTTAAAGTGACAATCATGAGTGGTTTAAGTTCCTATTGATGCTCAATACCAACAGAGACTATTTAGTATGGGCTATTATTCTATGTTGGTATTGGAGATAAATAATCAACTGCTTGGTTATCTAGAGATGAATTTTAGTTAACATTCATGTATCTTATGTATGAGAAGGATCTGGTTAACAAGGTAGCTAAGCTTGTTACCTTCTACCTCTGTCTATCACAAGGCATTTGGATGCAATGACTTGTTTTTTATTTCTTCCTAAATTTGAATAGATTAACATGAGACCCTTATCTTTAATGAACTTTCTTAGTTAGAAACTTGAATGTGTTGCTTAATTATCATGCAGTTTATTTTCTCCTCGTTGTTATTCTTCCCCTTGTATGGATCATGGTTGTATCTCATCATAGTTTCCTACCTAAATATAATGATCCAAATGATCCATAATACATTGTGGCCTTCACCTTGGTATTGATTTCCTTAGACAATACCTAGAACTAAGACAGCTTCTTGATGTCCATTCTTTGGGTTTCAACCCCAATTGTCTCACCCTTATGGTGCAGACAACCAATTACTCCAAGCAAAGCTTTTTCTTAGATGGTTATAAAAAATGTAGGTATATTTTATGACATCCATTTTCCCTATGCATATAAGAAGAATTTGTTAACAAGTTTGCAAGGCTTGCCCCCAAATTACTTTTCATGTTCAAATGGATGAGATGTATTAGGTTATCTAACCTTCTGTTTATTTGTATATGACATTCAAGTGTTAGAGCACACAAAAGTGATTTGTTAACAAGTTTGCAAAATTATTACCAAACTACTTCTATATAACACTAACATTGGGATATCACACTATTTCTAGATGGATTATTTAGAGTAGATCTTGATGTATGATTTTCCAAATTCTCGAATATAGATTAACTTACCACTTCTAGACAGCCTAAAGAATATTTATGAAAATCTTCATATCATAGTTCCTCCTTTCTTGTGGGTTACTTCTCTTGCAGAATGACTTCTAGAAGATTGGGAGATAAGAAGATAAGATGATCTAGAAAAGGTAAAAAGTAAAAAAGATCTAGATTGAGAGTTAGGCCAGGCTTTTATTCCTCTTCCTTGTACTTCTCCTTTCCTTTCCATAAAATATGTACTTATTCCATAATGAGGGATTTAACCTAGCTTTCAATTCAATTCATATTATAAAGGTTGGATTCTGTTATTATTCCATTAGTTGTAACTAAAGCTACTTTAGTTGTTTATTGTTCAATTGGTATTAGAGATATGTATTGCTTATGAAATGATGACTCAAAAAGTGACAAGATATACCCTCAGGATTTTAGGTTCTCACATGCTCATATGTGGATGCGATAATGAGCCTATGGATGTTGTTGGAAATTATTACTTTAATTCATAACCATTAATTGACTTCACAGAGTGTAGGGTTATTACCTATGATCAAAATGTTTGAAAATTTATAAGATCTAGTTTAGGTCTTACTTTTATTGTTTTATAGTCTTTGTCATGCAGTAATGCAAACTTAGAGGTTTTGGAAGATCACATGTAATAATCAGGGTTAAGTACTAGTTTAGGAAGATTTATTTCTTATTTTAGACACCTCCTTTCTGATTGATGAGATATGTACATATTACATAATTTTTTTAATATCGTTTATTTTTTCATTTTACACTTCTGGTTTTGAATTGATGCTTGTTTGGATCAGTTGAGTTATATTGAACCTTGGGCATTCACTTCTAAAGGTTCATTTAAGCATTATGATATGATTTAAAGGTGATGTATGAATGACTTGTTAACTTAAAGAGTTACTGTTTTAAAGGACATAGTATCTTTTCCTATGAGATTGTTCAATTGTGCTATACTAATTTGTGGAAGTAGGATCATCAAGTTTGTGGTTTGGATGCTCACCCCTCTTTGAGCTCAGTGTATCTAGTTGAATACTCCCAAGTCACTTATAGACTTGTGGTTAAGGTTGTTGAGAGTTAGTGCTCGTCATATCCAAATCTAGTTTGTCTAATCTAATGATTTAATTTGTAAACTACTTTTTATAAAGATCACTCCAAAATGTATTCTTAACTAGATGATCTAAACCTAACCCGTCCTGTCAAGAGGAACATTGGTAAGTTTACTTCGTTTAAACTTTCGCACAAAAATTTCCCATATTTTTAGATGCGTGCTTTGCAAATACAAAAATTATATTTCGATCCTTACAACTCTCTAAACATCGGGGTGTTACAAGTGCTCACTCCATTTTAATTTTATTTTTAAATATTTAGAAGTTTCAGAAAAAATGAAAATAATTTTGGATGTAGCTCATGATGTAGCCCAAACACGTACAAAATCACAACACGAATTTACTTTTATTATAAGCTAGAAAAAATAACAAGATCTAATTTTTATTTAGAGATTTGAAACGCTATATTATAGATATGTACATTTGTCATTTTTCTGTACCTTAAATTATTTAGCATTTGAAACTGAAATTTTGCTGCTTTACAGAATAAAACATTGAAAATATATAAGGATTTTTTCCATGCGTTTAAAAAATATGAAATACATTTTCATTTATTTTTAATAAATGGAGGACTGGAGCTCGGAAGTTAGAATTCTCCACTTCAATTTGATATTATATATGTTGATATTTTTATCAATATATTTGGTTAAACTTTATAAATTCTAGCTGTGTAAAAATATCATCCGCAGCCTATCTTGGGAAGGAGGGAGTAGCTACTGCCGCCAGACGCTTTGCGACCATTTTGGAACTTGTAGGAGACCAGTGGCAGGGACAGTTTAATGCACAACTATTATTGGTTGTAGTTGGGTAGATGCTGACACACGTTTGGACTTTTTATAGGTCGTCCATATCCTGGTGCTTGTAGATCAGATTCAACCATTTTGGAGAGCTTTGATTTCTTGTTGAATTCTCGCAGAAGAAAGGGTCAACTATCAGGTCTCGTGGAAGTAAAAGACACACACGATGAAGTATGACAAACCGAAAATCAAGATTTTTGTTGGCAACTAGATAATGTAGTACAGTACGTTTTTGTTTAATTCAGTGAATACTAGTGCTAGCAAATATGGCAGTTAGTTTATTACTCCCTCGGTCGAAAATAATTGTTGCAGCCGACATTTTGCGGAAAGCGCCTCAACCTTTGATCGCATCAACATGCAGTCCATTGGATCGCAGTTACACGCGTATCCCGTTGTCTTCATTCTATTCCATTGCATTCCCCTCCCGTTGTCTCTACTCTTGTGATGATTTGGTTGTACGGTGTTATTTATGTAAAATAGACGTTGTATAGCTATAGGAGCTTGCCACAGTCATTTCTGAACGGAGAGAGTAATATTTGTTTTACTCTTAAAAAGTGTGGCAACACGCCCGCGCGCTATTATGATACTTCCTCGCCGGCCAACTTTCAGCCGCTGCACGGGACGCGGCAGCACCAATGGGTACAGTTCATTGCTGCGGATGATAAAGTGCAAGACGATGAAGTTGGCCCGTACTCGATCACCTGCCGTACATTCAAATCCAGCGTAGTCGCACACAGGGGCGGAGGTGGACCAACAATAACCCTGATGCCCACTCAAACAGTGAACTAAGTATGGTGGGTTAACCCTGATGCAAAATGTCTTTTTATGTGATAACTAAAGCTATAAATTTTCTTGCACCCTGATGCATGTGCATCGGGGTTAGCACAAGCAGCTCCGCCCCTGGTCGCACATGGCGGAGCTGATTACGAGAAGGGTCACATACTCACATGCATGATGACACATATACGGTTGTCGTAATATCAGATCACATAGATGCCGGCTAGTCACAACGACGAATAAGAGCATCTCTAGGCAAGACCTCCCTAAAATACAATTGTTTTGCTCAGTTTTAGAATAGGGCGACGAAAAAGGCATAAAAAACACCAAGTTCGTGATCTGCTGGAATGAACGATTCGCTCTGGACATGTCACGTTCTGAACTCTCACGTTCGCGCGACACGCGGTGGTCGACGTCGTTCTCGCCCATGCTTGATCCGGGAGATGCGACCGCTCCTTCTCGTTCCGGCACCCTCCTGCTGAGGGCAGAGGCGGCGCGCCTTGTCCTCTTCGACGCCGACGGGCTCGTCGTGGACGCCAGATGCTTGCGAGAGGACGAGGTGGCGGAGGTGGGCCTGGATGTCCAGTTTCCAGCGCACCGTGCTCGTGTGGGGAGGAGGTGGGATTCGGTTCACGCCACCGTGGCTACTCCATGCGTCGACACGTCGTCGGCGACTTTTCGACAGGTCCCGCCGCAGCCAGGTGAAGGGGGATGCTTGGCGCGGCCCCATATCCTTGCGACGGTACCGGCCCACTCAGCCCGTCTGCTACAGGGGTGACCCAACAGCCCGCTGGCGGCGCGACTTATAAGCGGGAATCCACCGATCTCGGACATCTCCTCTCTCACTTTTGGTCGAGATCTAGGGTTTTGACCTCTTCAACTCCTCCTTCCTCCGAGTCGTTTCAATGGTGGCGGGGGAAAGTGGGAGGTGACAGTAGATCCTTTGCTCAAGTGGTCTCCTCTCCACCACGTCTTCCTCACAAATCCTCTGTTCCCCCGTCGAAGGCGATGGGCGATGGTGGTGGGAAGTTCGGTGGGAGGCGCGGCAACAACAACAACGTCGGCGGCTGGGGGCGAGGCGCCGACAACAACGCCCCGCAACAGAGGCGCGCAACAACGTCTGGCAACGCACGCCATCGACGGGATCTAGAGGGAATCTCTCCTCCTCTAGATCCGAGAGATGGGATGAGGCCGCAGCCCGCAGCGAGCAGGGTGGAGCCGCCAAGAGCAAGCAAGTGGATGGAGGCGGTCACGGCGGTGCTCATGAATCTTCCTCGACTGGTCCTGCAGCTCCAAAGCCCCTTGCATCGGCCACGAGTTCCTCTTCGCCATGGCTTCACTGTAATGGTAGTGGACACCCTACTGCCCGCTGCCCTACCGTCTGTTGTGCGAGATGCAACAAGTTGGGACATATTTCACAGATTTTCCAAGCGATCTTCCCATGGGAGTGCATCGCTGCGATGTGTACGTTTCAGTCTCCGGGGCAGGGGTTCTTTTCCTTTCCTGATTCATCATCTGCCAAACAAGTTAAGGAACGGGTGTCTAGCCTAGTTATTACATTTGTGGAAAGGAATCCTACTGCTAGAGAGCTTGAGCAAGAATTTAACGAGTATTTGAAGTTTAGTTGGAGGTGCACTGCGAGATCTATTAATGCTACTCAATTCCTTATGCGTTTCCCTAACCCTAAGGAGGTGGAACGTGCTTGTTACATTAGTAGACGCATGGATATGAGGTTTAGCAATGTTGTGACTAGCTTGTCCCCTTGGTCCGCTTCGGTGGGAGCTAAGGGTCCTATGCATAAATCCTGGGTTAGAATTCGCAATATCCCTATTGAGAAACTCTGTGATGCTCATGTGGCCTACGCTGGTTCCTTGATGAGCGTTACCCTGGAGGTGGACCAGGCCATGTTGCATAAACCTGAGTACTGTAGGATTCTTCTCGGGTGTAGAGATATAGCACATCTGCCTGCAGTGGCTGAGGGTGTACTGGGTGATTTCTTCTATGACTTCTCTTATGAGCTTGAGTCTATTGTGGTGCGAGGACCACCTGCTGTTAAACTGATTGTTCCTGTGGGTAATAGTGAGTCACATGCCTCTCCAAAACGTGCCAGAACTGACAATTTTTCTGCTGCTTCAGCTGCATCTCCTGGGGGTCAAACTGACCGCATAGTGGTTCCCTCTGGCAGAACTGGATGGATAGAACCTTGTCTCAAACACTGCAACCTGTTTCTGAGCATGTTTCCGAAGAGGAGAGTGATGATGGTCACAATGAGCTCCTTATTTATGAGATTGCCAGAGAAAACAGAGGCCAAAAAAGTGTTAGTGTGGACACTATGAGTGACAAGAGTCCAATGATGCATAATGTTCTGGGTGGGGTATCCCAAATCTGTTCTCCTATTGTTGATAAGTTGCAAACATTCCAGCTGAAAGTTCCTGCAACTATTACTCCTTCTGTTGAGAAGGAAAATGTTTCCCCTGATGTAAATGTGAAAAACAAGAATTAGCTATGATCTCTTATGCTTTTGTGGTTGCTGTAAAAGAATGGCCTGATAACCTGGTGGTGGAAAAAGTGGAAATGGAATCTCCTCCTGTCCTGGAAGAAAGGCAACAATACTTTGTCCAGTGTCCTCCCTCTGAGCATGAGAATCCTGGAGATGAGGTCCCGGTAGTGCAACCAGAGGCAGTTGCTGTTGAATGTGGCAACACTACTCGGAAGAAGATGCACAAGGTCCTTCATCATGCTGAAGAGGCTCAAAGGAAGAGGAATCTGGAAGGTAACGATTTGCCATCCCTCAATAATTTTTTTGTCCTGTCAAATCTTGAGATTATGAGTAGAGCCTCGTTGATGGGAGTTGATTTACCTTCTGATAACTTTGAAAGTATTGATCTGTTGCGTGTGATGGAAAATTCTAGGAATAATTTGAATATTAAGAATGCTTCAATTGGTTCTGTTCCCTTGGTTGCCGTGCATGACAGTGGATCAAGGACCCTTGAGTGTCTTACTTGGTTAGATGATGATGATGTGGATAAATCTTTTACTCTTGTTAAATAAAAGAACAAAGAAAACCTGGTGGTAGGCAGAATGTGGCTATTAGTAAACCTGTTACGAGGAGTCAAAAACGGGCTGACACGTCTACTCGGTCCCCTAGTAGACCTATTGACACGTCATAAATGTATCCCTAATTTCTGATGCTCCATGATGATATTATGCCAATTGCTACATGTTTTCTCCCTTCTTTATGTCATTTTATTGATTTTCCGGACTAACCTATTGACAAGATGCCACAGATCCAGTTCCCTGTTTTCTGCTGTTTTTAGTTTCAGAAAAGTTGTTCTGGAAATATTCTCGAAATTGGAAAGTTCGAAGCCCGGAAGTCCTATATTACCCGGAAGCATCCACAAGACCGAAGAGGAGACAAAGATGGGCATAAGAGGGCCCACACCATGGGGTGGGGCCCCTGGACCTCCACCACCTCTACCCTTTCGCCTATTTAATCCCCCCCGAATGGAAAACCCTAAGGACCTGATAAAAATCCCCGAAACGTTCCGCAACCGCTGTCACCGTCAACCCTAGATCAGGGGGGTTCTAAAGCTGTTTCTGGCACCCTTCCGGAGAGGAAATCATCACCGGAGGCTTCTACATCACCATGCCTGCCTCCATAGTGATGCGTAAGTAGTTCATCCTTGGACTACGGGTTCATAGTTGTAGCTAGATGGTTGTCTCCTCCTCATATGCCTCCATGTTTAGATCTCGTGGGCTGCCTATCATGATCGAGATTGATCTTATGTAATTCTATATGATGTGTTTGCTGGGATCCGATGAATATTGACTTTATGCCAAGTTGATTATAATCTTTATTGCATATGTTATTTATGATCTTGCATGCTTTCCATTGCTAGTGGTTCCTCTGGCCAAGTAGTTGCTAGTGACTCCAAGAGGGAGTATTTATGCTTGATAGTGGGTTCATGCCTCCTCGTTGCCTTGCTCGAGTGACAGAAATGTGAAGGGGGGGATGTGTTGTTGCCATTAGGGAGAAAACAACGGTGAGAGTGCCCGCGTGCATAATCATTGCTTACATTACACACTTTGTTTAATGCAATCATCTGTTGCTTGCAACTTAATACCTAAGGGGGTTCGGATGATAACCTGAGGGTGGATTATTAGTCATAGATTCAGATGGATGTCTAATGCCCACACTAAATATCATAGTAATCTTCATGTTATATTGTGCACTACGGTGCAACCTCTATTTGTCGATTGCCCAGCTGTAATTTGTTCACCCAGCATGCTATCTTTTATGGAGATACACCACTAGTGAAACTATGAACCCCGGTACATTTTTCTACACTGTTAAACAAGCCACAACAATTTCCTGCTTTCTTTACTTACTGCAAGCATACACTGTTTTCCACACTATATGTCTAATCTTTGTTTTCAGCAAAACCGGTGAGATTGACAACCTCACTTTACCGTTGGGGCAAAGTATTTTGGTTGTGTTGTGTGCAAGTTCCACGTTGTTGCTGACACCGGTGAAGCGCCAGCACCATCGTCTATGACATCAACCTTCCGATGATCCTCTTTCTCCTACTGGATTGATAACCTTGGTTCTTAACTAAGGGGAAAACTCCTACCGCTGTGCTCATCACACCTCCTCTTGGGGTTCCCAACAAAACATAGCAAGGATTTTTCTGGCGCCTTTGCCAGGGAGAAGGAAGTCTTCTGGCAAGGCGAGTCTCTCACTCTCAACCTCTTTATTTTTTATTGTCTTATTTTCATTTTTGTCTTGTTTTTCTTTTCTATATTAAAAACACACAAAAAATAGTTTACTTTACAGATGTTATTTATTTGCTTGCTATTATTCTGCTAAAATGAGTTCCTTTGAAAATACTAAGCTGTGTGACTTCACTAGCACAAACAACAATGATTTTATTTGCACACCTATTGCTCCACCTGCTCCTACTGCTGCTTTTTATGAGATTAAACCTGCTTTATTAAATCTTGTGATGAAAGAACAATTTTCTGGTATTATTACTGATGATGCTGCTGCCTACCTTAATAATTTTGTTGAACTATGTGAGATGCAAAAAATGAAAAGATATGGATGGAGATATTATTAAACTGAAATTATTTGATTTCTCTTTGAGAGGAAGAGCTAAAGAATGGTTGCTATCTTTTCCTAGAAATAGTATTGATTCATGGACTAAGTGTAAAGATGCTTTCATTGGAAAATATTATCCTCCTGCTAAGATTATATCCCTGAGAAGTGACATAATGAATATTAAACAATTTGATAATGAACATGTTGCTAAAGCTTGGGAAAGAATGAAAACTATGGTGAAGAATTGTCCCACTCATGGACTGACTACTTGGATGATTATACAAACTTTTTATGCGGGACTTAATTTATCCTCAAGGAACCTATTGGATTCAGCTGCTGAAGGCACCTTTATGTCCATCACTTTGGGCAATGCAGCAAAGCTTCTTGATGATATGATGATAAATTATTCAGAGTGGCACACTGAGAGAGCTCCACAAGGTAAGAAGGTAAATTCAGTTGAGCAAACCTTCTCTTTGAGTGAAAGGCTTGATGCTATTATGTCTATGCTTGTTAATGGTAAATCTCAAGTTGATCCAAATAATCTTCCTTTAGCCTCTTTGGTTGCTCAAGAAGAGCATGTTGATGTAAACTTTATTAGAAATAATAATTTTAACAACAATGTTTATAGAAATAATTTTGGTGGAAACAATTATAAGCCCTATCCTCCTAATAATGGTTATGGTAATTCCTATGGCAACTCCTACAATAATAATAAAATCTCTACCTCTGATCTTGAAAACATCCTTAGAGAATTTATTAGCACACAAACTGCTTTTAATAAATCTGTTGAGGAAAAGCTTGGTAAAATAGATGTCCTTGCCTCTAAAGTAGATAGCCTTGCTATTGATGTTGATTTTCTAAAACTGAAGGTTTTTCCACAAGATGTTAAACAAAATGAAACTTTGAATGCCATCCAAGTTCAAATAGATAATAATGTTAGATTGATGGCTGAATTACATGCTAGGTGGGAAAGAGAAGATAAATTGGCTAGAAAGAATAATATTGCTAGAGTTTACACTATTACCACCACTAGTAAAACTGAAGTTCCAAGTGTTAGTAAACCTCATACTATCAATGGTAAAGTAGTTGGTGTTAATAAAGTCCATACTCCTTTGGTGAAACGTGCTAAATTGACTCAAATTGCTTCTGATAAAAGTGCTGAAATTTTTAGAGATGTAGGAGATAATGGTCCCATTACTTTTGATGATAATAATTTTGATTTTGATGATTGTAATATCTCTGAAGTTATTATGTTTCTACAAAATCTTTCTATAAGTCCCAATGCCAGTGCCATGAATATGGCCTTTACTAAACATATTACTAATGCCCTCAAGAAAGTTAGGGAAGAAAAGTTGAAACTTGACACATCTATCCCTAGAAAATTAGAGGATGGTTGGGAGCGCATTAAGATAAAAGTAAATGATTTTGATTGCAATGCTTTTTGTGTGATCTTGGTGCTAGTATCTCTGTTATTCCTCAAAAGCTTTGTGATATTCTTGATTTACCACCGTTAGAACACTGTTATTTGGATGTTCATTTTGCTGATAATGCTAAGAAGAAACGGCTTGGTAGAATTGATGATGTTCTCATTATGGTTAATAATAACCTTTCCCCTGTTTTTTTTGTTGTTATAAATATTGAATGCAATGCGTCTTGTCCTATTGTTTTGGGAAGACCTTTTCTTAGAACTGTTGGTGCTATTATTGACATGAAAGAGGGAAGCATTAAATATCAACTTACCCTCGAGAAAGGTTTGGAACACTTTACTAGAAAGAAGATGAAGATACTTTTTGACTCCATTATTAGAGAAAAATATTATGTTGATGCTTCTTCACTTGAAAATACTTGAGTTGCCCTTTTATGCCTAGCTGAAAGGCGTTAAAGAAAAGCGCTACCGGGAGACAACCCGTTTCATTTCTCTGTTTTCATTCAGTTTCCCTTTTTTTCTTTGGTGTGCTTTGCACGTGGGTGTTGTTTATTTCCTTAGAAACCCCTCTGTATCTTTTTTTTGAGTTTTTGTTGATCCAAGTAAAGCCTCTAGTGGAAAGTTGACACTATATTTCGGATTTCTACGTAGAAAACAGATTTCTGCTCTCCACTATTAATTCCGTTAAAAATCACGGAAATTTCAAAATGACCTGAGCTTTTTTGTGATTAATCCTGAGTTATATACGCAATTTTTCTTAGTTGACCACTTTTTGATTTGAGAAACAGAAGATGTTTGAAAAAAATCAATCTCTGCCTGTTGTTCTGTTTTGACAGATTTCTGCCAATTATTGCATTTGCATCTTAATCCCTTTTTTTTGGTGTTCTTTTGAGAAAAAGAGTTTTAAAACAAGTTGTGACAGTAGGTAATGTGTTTTTGATTGCTAGTATTTGTTATGAAACTGAACCATGTGAGTTTATTATTTTGATTGCACTAACGTTGCTAATGAAGATTGTGAGAATTTTGGTGTGAATGAAGTTTTCAAGGGTCAAGAAAAGAGGATGATATGATATGATCAACAAGAGTGAAAAGCTTATGCTTGGGGATTCCCCGGTGGTACATCCAAGCAAATTCCAATAAGACTCAAGCATCTAAGCTTGGGGAGGCCCGAGGCATCCCCTTCTTCATCAACAAATTATCAGGTCACTTCTAGTGAAACTATAGTTTTATTGATCACATCTTATGTGCTTTACTTGAAGGGTATTTTATTTTTGTTTTCAGTTTATTTTTAATTTTTCAATAATCTTGGTTGGACCCTAGCAATCTTTTATTGGAGAGTGACACGCACCGCTTTTTCATGAGAATACGTTGTATTCTTAATCTCTGTCTAGTTGCTGCATTTATTTAGCTCATGTTTTGCATGCATCTCTTATTAGAGATGTTAATTATGTAGTGTTATGTGTGTACCCTCATGTTTTCTTGCTGTATCATAAATAGTATTTTTGTTAAAGCATGTTTTGTATGGTGCTTGTTGGGAGAAAGAAAACTGCTGCTTGAAGTAGAACTTATAACAGTACTAGTACAAGGTTGTATAGACTGTGGCTAGGACTTTTTCATGCCATGCAAAATGTTATTTTAGTTTTAAGAGCCTTGTGGTTATTGAGTAGCATGATTAGACTCAAATAGCTTAGAGTGTTTAATATGTATCGAAAGATTCATGAGTTGTTCTTGTCATAGTAAAGCATCAATATATGATTTATTTGGTTGATTTGGCGCATGCTCACACCATGTTTATGACTACAAACCATTCACAAATAGCCTCCATGACCACTTAGTTTTGAACTTGTGATACTGCTTATGTTTTAATTAATGATGCTTATGTCGCTATGCATGATTATGGCTCTTATGCTCTCTTGATTTGTCGCTCCGAGACTTTTGCTAGCCTCCACCTGTACTGATTATGAGCTCTACTCGTGCATCCAAACTCCCTTAAACCAAAGTTTTCCCCATTGTGTACACCATACCTACCTATATGTAATATTTAACTGTCATTCCAAAGTAAATTGCTCATGTGTTACCTTTAAAACCTTCGAAATTGTTCCTACTTTGTGTTCTTGTTTTTTGCTCATGAGGACGTTAATAGAGAATCTTTATCTCACTTGTTGATTGGATTTCACACCCTGGACTAGTGGCTTCATCCGCTTGTCCAAATGATAGAAGAGCTGGCAGCGGGGTGCCCAGCCCCAAATTAATACAAACAAATTCTCTTCACTATTTTTGCCCCTGATCATATCAGTCAAAGCATAATTGTGTAAACAAAAGAGATAGAGGGATGACCTTCTACACCAGTTGCGTCCTTCACCATGGGAGCCTCTCTTGTGAATCCAGTTGGCTTGTGACGTACTGTATTGTCTATTTACCATTCGTTGACACTAGCATACACCCCTCCTAAAATATAGAAATTCCTCCACAAATGTCAAACTTTTAATACCTCTGATTTATAAAATAAATAGCTCTAGCACATGAGAGATCACTACTTCCCTCTGCGAAGGGCCTTTCTTTTACTTTTATGTTGAGTATCCATCTTCTAACTTTATGCACAGTTGAGAGAGCATTATTGCCATTCTGAGTTCTATGTGCATTTGTCCCATAAGCATCAATAATTACTTCATGATGTGATATCATTTGTTCTTAGATTATTTGTTCTAGTCTTCCTCATGACCTTTGAAGGTGTCCTGGCATTTATGTTTTGCCCCACTCTTAAGGACTATCAAAATATCACTTTGCCATGCTTTCTCTATACCCGAAACAAACGTCTACCTTTCTTTGCATTATTATTCATGATCCTTTATTTGAGTTACTCTTTGTGATGAAAAGTAATTGCTATGCTTTATTATTAAAGTTTTATTTATCATGCCTGTGTTTAAAGTTTTATGATCTCATCGTGCATATGCTTTTACATTAGATTGATCAAGTTTATGTTAGTAGCAAGTCACCTCAGAAATGATTGTTTTATCGTTTACCTACTCGAGGACGAGTAGGAACTAAACTTGAGGATGCTTGATACGTCATAAATGTATCCCTAATTTCTGATGCTCCATGATGATATTATGCCAATTGCTACATGTTTTCTCCCTTCTTTATGTGATTTTTATCGATTTTCCGGACTAACCTATTGACAAAATTCCACAGAGCCAGTTCCATGTTTTCTGATGTTTTTTGTTTCAGTAAAGTTGTTCTGGAAATATTTTCAGAATTGGAAAGTTCGAAGCCCGGAGGTCCTATTTTCATAGGAAGCATCCAGAAGACCGAAGAGTAGACGAAGAGGGGCATCAGGGGGCCCAGACCATGGGGTTGCGCCCCCACCTTGGCCGCGCCAGGGGGTGGTGTGGGGCCCCTGGACCTCCACCGCCTCTGCCTTTCGCCTATTTAATCCCCCCAGACAGAAAACCATAAGGACCTGATAAAAATCCCCGAAAAAGTTCTGCAACCGCCGTCACCGTCAACCATAGATCAGGGGGTTCTAAAGCTGTTTCTGGCACCCTGCCGGAGAGCAAATCATCACCGGAGGCTTCTACATCACCATGCCTGCCTCCAGAGTGATGCGTGAGTAGTTCATCCTTGGACTACGGGTTCATAGCTGTAGCTAGATGGTTGTCTCCTTCTCATATGCCTCCATGTTTAGATCTCGTGAGCTGCCTATCATGATCGAGATTGATCTTTTGTAATTCTATATGTTATGTTTGTTGGGATCAATTGAATATTGACCTTATGCCAAGTTGATTATAGTCATTATTGCATATGTTATTTGTGATCTTGCATGCTTTCCGTTGCTAGTGGTTGATCTAGACAAGTAGTTGCTAGTGACTCCAAGAGGGAGTATTTATGCTTGATAGTGGGTTCATGCCTCCTCGTTGCCTTGCTCGAGTGACAGAAACATGAAGGGGAGGATGTGCACTTGCCATTAGGGAGAAAACAACGGTGAGAGTGCCCGCGTGCATAATCATTTCTTACATTACAGACTTTGTTTAATGCAATTATCTGTTGCTTGCAACTTAATACGTAAGGGGGTTCAGATGATAACCTGAGGGTGGATTATTAGTCATAGATGCAGATGGATGTCGGTCTATGTATCTTGTTGTAATGCCCGCACTAAATATCATAGTAATCTTCATGTTATATTGTGCACTACGGTGCAACCTCTATTTGTCAATTGCCCAGCTGTAGTTTGTTCACCCAGCATGCTATCTTTTATGGAGAGACACCACTAGCGAAACTATGAACCCCGGTCCATTTTTCCACACTATTAAACAAACCACAAAAATTTCCTGCTTTCTTTACTTACTGCAAGCATACACTATTTTCCACACTATAAGTCTAATCTTTGTTTTCAGCAAGACCGGTGAGATTGACAACCTCACTGTAGCGTTGGGGCAAAGTATTTTGGTTGTGTTGTGTGCAAGTTCCACGTTGTTGCTCACACCGGTGAAGCGCCAGCACCACCGTCAGTGGCATCAACCTTCCGAAAATCCTCTTTCTCCTACTGGATTGATAACCCTGGTTCTTAACTAAGGGAAAAACTCCTAACGTTGTGCTTATCACACCCTCCTCTTGGGGTTCCCAACAAAACATAGCACCTATCAGGTGCAAGAAAATCCCTCACCGTTTTAAATGACGTCGAACTTTTGGAATTCGAGGGGGGTTGGAAAGAAAGGGATGGCTACCTGTATTTTGGATATCATGAAAGATTCTAACCTTAATTTCATTGGTCTGCAAGAGACGATGAAAAAATCCTATGATAGTAGTTTTTCGCAAGCTGGACCCTGATAATAAGTGTTTTTTTTTGGAAGTGGCATCCCTCGGTTTTGGAAATCTGGTGGTATCCTTTGTGGTGCCAAATACAAAACCTTGGAGGTGCAACCTATCAAACTTGGGGAGTTTATGATTCGCATGAATTTGTGGGATAAGTCTAAAAAAATGTCGTTGGGTTGTGATTGTGGTTTATGGTCCTGCCCATGAGAACCTGAAAGGTGCTTTCCTTTCTGAGCTGACCTCCTTCTGCAATTCGATGGACTGCCCGTATGTTGTTGGGGGAGACTGTAATATTTTACATTTTGCCTCGGAAAAAAACAAACCTGTAATTCTGCCTCATTCCTCGAGTGTGTTTAACTCTATTATTCGCACTTTGGGGTTGAGAGAGGTCTATCTAACAGGTGGCAAATACACTTGATCGAACCAACAGAGGAACCCTATGGTGGAAAAACTCGATCGTGAATTAATGTCTCCTGACTGGGAAGCTTTGTTTCCTTTAGTCATGCTCAGAAAAATTGTTAGGGATCGATCTAATCATAACATTCTTTTGCTCGAGCATGGTGGTCCACCTAAGCCGTTGTTGAAAAGGGAGTTTAAGTTTGATACCTCTTGGTTGCGTAATGACGATTTTCTGCCGAAGGTGGTAGAAATTTGGGGGAAACCTGTGAACTCGAATGAACCTATTGACGTGCTGAATATCAAATTGAAAAGAATCAAAAAGTATTTCAAGGGTTGGGGTTCCAATTTATTTGGAAATTTTAAACAACGTAAAATAGAGCTTAAGGCTTAGTTGGAGAGTTTGGAAAGCCTTGAGGAAGAGGAGGATCTTTCTCCTGATGCCTTCGCTCGCAAAACATTTATCCAAGTGGAGTTGTTTAATATGGATGCCGAGGAGGAGAACTATTGGCACCAAAGGGAGCATGCTCGGTGGTTGCTTCAAGGTGACCTTAACATGGCGTATTTTATAGAATCGCCAATGGGAGGAAGAGGAAGTGTAACAGCCCAAGTATGAAAACTACCCCATAGAATGTTTGATTTCTTGTTTATTAAAGTTTTGCATCATGTCATCATATTGTTTCCATGTTGGTTGCTTTTGTTTCTAAATTGTTGCATTTGTTTTCCACTGTTTTCACAACTCAAATTCAAACCTTACTCAAACAATGTTTTCATACTTGTTCTGTTACAACTTTTGGAATAAGAATAACAAGTGAAAACAACCAAATTGTTCCATTTTATTTCATATTGGATCACTTATTAAATTGTTGCTTAATTCAATCAATCACTTTAATCAATTAATTCCAAATCACTTCCAAACTCAAACCTTTTCATTCTTGAATCCATAAAGTTCACCACTATTGGAATTCTTTGAATCACTTTTAAAACTCTAGGGGAAACCCTATTGATTTTGCCTTGTTTTTCCAATAATAACTAATATTGCAATTTTCAATTAAATTGGTTCCTTTTTAAAACAGCAAGCAAACTTTCAACTTTTTGGAAACCAAAGCCACCAAATGATTCCTACTAACCTAGGGAAGTTATCCAAATTTTTCCAGAATTTTCTATAAACAAAAAGCCATGTTTTTCTTCCTAAAGCTAAAGCTACAAAAAAAAAAAACATAAGAGAAAAAAATAAAAAGCAAAGCAAAAGGCAGCAACTAACCTATCTGCAGCCCAGCCCACCTGTGTTGGCCCGATACCTTCTCTTCTACCTCCGTACAGGTGCTGACGTCCATGGAGGACAGCGACCTGCCCCTCCTCCTGAACCATCCGATGGGAATCCCCCTCCTATTTATCTTCTCCTCCCCTCCACCAGCAAACCCTAACCCTAGGTGGTCTCCTTTCCCTCCTGTCTCTCCCTCAGCCGCCACCATCGAGGAGATCCTCCTGTGTACTGTGCCACGGCCACCGCCCGCCGGAGCACATCGCCGCCGCACCCGTCCGCCTCCGGCCATCCCGAGGACTCCCACGCGAAGCTGGTACCATCTCCTTTCCATTCCCCCACTCACCCCCCTCCTCTACTTGCTGTTTTCCCCTCGATGTGGCCGGACATGGAGGCAGTAGCTGCGTGTTTGTGTGCGTTTGTCCGTCAGAGAAGGGCAACAGCAGGTGTTCGTGTGCAGTTCTAGTTGCAACGATGTGCTTGTTCAAAACCAATAGCTCCCATAGGCAATCAAACGTTCGCAGCAGACCAGCTGGTACTGCCTCTCCTCGCGCACCCAGGGATCCCGAGATCGATTCCCAGCCCACCCCTTTTTACTGCTTATTATTCAGAATTGTTCAGTAGCCGTTCCCTGAACCATAACCCCCACAGATCCCCTTCCATGTCACAAGCCACAGATCATCCCACTGGTTCCACACCCCTTGGCGCAAGCAGGAGGTGCAGGGGTCAAATCCCACCCCCTGCACAATTACAAACATTTTTGTTTTGCATTGTTTTGATACTCCAACTTCTCAGTAATCACCATTAGGCCCCTGGTACTTATTCTATGTCACTGGAAAATTAATTCTAAGTCCTTGGTTCATTAAAAAAATGGCAGATTTGCACTATTTCTTGTAAATGGCATAATAAATTCATTTTAACTCCAAATCCAACATTTTTTAATATGTTTTCAATACCAAATTAAATGATCTATCCAAATATAAAATTTGTTTATTGTTTTGAATATTTTAAATTGGTGCAAAATTTGAAAACTTGTCAAATTCACTTAAACTTGCAAAATTCATAACTTGCTCATAAAAATTCCAAATTTCACAAACCAAATATGTTTTCCAATCAATTTTTCATGTACTTTCCAAATATAAATTTTGTTTGATGTTTTGAATAATTTAAATTGCCGAAAACAACTGTTTCTTGTTTATTGCATTTAAAATTGCCAAAATAATAACTTGCTCATTTTAAATCCAATTTCAACAAATGAAATATGTTTTCCATGCAAAATTAAACCACCTTTCCAAATATAAATGTTGTTTCATGTTTTGAATAATTAAAAGTGGTTAAATAATTTAAACCTTGTTTAATTCATTTAAAATTATTAAATTCATAACTTGATCAAAACAAATTCTTTTGGGGCATATAAAATATGTTTTCCAACCATAGAAGCATAAACTTTTCAAATATGAATTTCACTTAATGTTTTGAACAAATAAAAATTCATTTAAGTTCATGTTTGAATTAAATTCATTTAATTCTTGTTTAACTTGTTTAATTCCTAAATAATTCATTTGAAATCCTTTTGCAACAAGTGAAACATGTAATCCAACTAAAATCTTGTTTCCTTTTCAAATATGAACTTTTTTATCTATTTTGAACAATTAAAATTGGTGAAAACAACAATTGCTGGAGCAACACCTTTAAGTAACCAAAATTCCAAAACTTAATAAATGAATTTCTAAACTTGGTAACCCTTATTTCCATTTGGTTCTATTGTTGTTATTTTTCTGTTTTCCTCATCCATGCATCATGCTAATTCACTTACACAATTTGATTAGTTGTAAAACAATTAATTCCACCATAATTCATGGGCTTTCCATATGCAATCCAATTGCATATGGGTCCATTTAATCCCGTTTCAATCTTGTCAACTAGTTTATTTTGATGCAACCATTAACTTGACATGCATCATCTTTGATTGTGCACAATGCCATGATAATGATTGTTTATATTTCTGCCTTGTTTGGTTGCTTCTTCTCGGATACACGACGACGTTGAGACCGACGATCCTTTCGACACCCCTTCTAAGGAGTTAGCTCAGTACCAGGCTACTGGGTTTTGCAGGCAAGTTATCACTCACATGAACCATCGTGTTCCTTTCAACATTGGTTACCGATACTTTCCGTTGTCTATTCTGCTAGCCTTATGAGTAGTTGTTTCTGTTACGAACCCATCACATGAATCCCTTAACCCTGATATTGCCTCACCTCCATACCTATAACCTTTTGGTTGAGCCCGTGTCTTACTAGCATGCTTAGGTTGTTTTGCTCGAGTCTGTTACCCGTTACTTTCTGTTACTACTACCTTATGTTCTGGGGGCTCGATGTTTAATCAATCAATCATGCTAAGGTTACTATTAATAATAAATTTGATGATAAGGCACCGGCAGGAGGCCCTTTGTGGTTTTGAGGCCTGCTAGTGTCGACCCTAATAGGAAAAGGGTCTTGTCTACTGATCCATGATGAGCGCACTAACCGCATGTGGGAAGCGAGTATGGGCGCCCCCCTCAATTTGACTCGATTCGCATCTCGTCCAAATCGCCTCATTTAGTTCGGGTTTTCCATTTGCTGCATGCATGATCTTGCGAGCCCTTGGTACCCGGGTGGAACTTTCGTAGTCGGCATATAGGGGGACACGGTCTTAGAGTGCTATGAGGGTCCATTTTCTTCTGGGCTCGATTAGCCGTGCGCCCAAGGTTCTTTGGGCTTGATGCGAAGAAGAGTTGAGTTGTGTAGAGTGCCCCGCTTGGTGGAAGTGCATTTCCATCTGGCGGGTTATTCTTGCGTGTACGGCCAAATTGGTGCAACCCTGCAGGGATAATCTTCTCGAGAAGCCGTGTTTTCCGCGGTTATGGATTACTTGGTGAAAGTACTGGCTAACAAGTACTCAGGACAACTTAAACATAATGATCAAACATGTTACACCCAATGATTAATAACTTGACTAGTAATAGGCTTATTGACACCATAATATGACCCATCATTATTTTCAACCGTGTGAGTTATCCTCGGATTGCTTCTTTGGGTAAGGGGCGAGATCCAGGATGGGTTTGTTTGAAGTTATCTTTCAGTTGGTTACAATCACTCGATCTTATCCCCTTTTCTGATAGTTGGAAGTGATAGAATCTCTGTAGTTGGTTAGTGCAGCCAGTTGCAGCATCTTTTATATCCCCTTTCTTCCGTTGAACCCAAAGCATCTGTGCTTGGTGTTGACGGGTTACACTTTGGTGAACTGTGAGTCTTGCTTGCCAGTACGTTGTTGTACTGACCCCTTTGGGGCTGTGGTTTACGCAGACGACGTTTCCGAGGATCTACATGGTGGCTACTACGTGGAGTATGACGAGACTGCTGACGAGTAGATAGCGGACCCGGGCAGGATCCGAGACTTCGTGGATGGGCTCCGTCTGTTCGTTTCCGGCCTCTTAGGCCTATTTGGATCTTGTCTGTACTCAGACATGTTGATTGCTTCCGCTGTATTGTACTGATGTATTGTTGGGGCATGTGCCCTCTGAATGATTGTATTTTCTATCTCTGCTCTAATGAGAGCCATTTGCAACTTATTTCAATCTTTTGTGTCGTAGAGATCTGTTGTGATATCACTTGTTCCAATGCCGTTGGCGTACCATGTGTGTATGTTTTGAAGTACGTCAATGGAAGTATCTGGATTTCTACGGGATAGTTTACATCGACGGTGAACAGTAACGGTTGGTTGTCGCACATAAGTGCTGGCCTACCCGTAAGGGGACGCGGGAGCCGTTAAGCCCCGTAATCCAACCAAAATACTGTTCAGTTCGTACGGTGAGTATCCTCTAGAAATCCGGGTGCGACAAATGGTATCAGAGCCTGTCTGCCTGTAGGATCCCTTTTACTGGTCGCAGTTGAGTCTAGAAAAATATTTTGTAGCTATATAGGAAAAATGAAACGTGAGAGTAGGAATTATGTTCTTTTTCTTCTTTCACCACCCACCCTCCCTTTTTCTGGTAAGGAAGTGCAACGTTGATTTCTCCCTTCTCATCTAAACTTTCAAGTTAGGATTTCACGAATCCTGGTTTCTCTAGGATGGTTATATCTACTAGACCATAGGAATGGAGGTGGTTGTGACATGATTTATCATGTTGCCTACTCATGATTGAGAACGGAGGCGTGTAAGCCCCGGAAGCAAATCCTCTATTCCTTAACCAGTAGATATTGATCCTTTAGAAGCCCGGATGGGTTTTTCCGTAGTACCTCAGGAGTTTTTGTTCTCGTTTTCCCCGATGTTGATATCCTGTTCTTCTAAACATCCTTTTCGTCCGTTGAAATCTTGTTGTTGTTTTCCACTTCAAATCTTCTACCGGCGTCTAATCAAAACTTCCTCGTAAACTCTCGTCCAACTAAAGTGTTATTTCATACCGGAGAATCACATTCCTTTGTGTCAACAACCTTTTTCACAACATACAACCCAATTCTGGTTCCACTAAGCAATCAAAACTCTGTTCACTCCCCGGGATCTCAAATGTTGACTTCCAAGATAAGTAAGAACAATCCAATTCTAATGAGAGGCCACATATTCCTCGTTACTCTCATGTTGATGATTCTGACATTGATGTCATTCTTGGTGTTGCATTGATGTCAATAACTCTGTTCCACCCTTATTACAGATAGTCTATTCTCCAAATGAATCAAGTTCCATCCAGCTATACACCCTCCATACAAAAATCCCTTCCTCTATTTGAAAATGTTCCGGTGGTTTCCAAATTCCCTGACGTCTACCCAAGAAGTTTCCGGACCTTTTCTTTTCTCAGTAGGAATCTCGGGGCGCGATTCCTTCAAGGGGGGGGCGTTTTGTAACAGCCCAAGTATGAAAACTACCCCATAGAATGTTTGATTTCTTGTTTATTAAAGTTTTGCATCATGTCATCATATTGTTTCCATGTTGGTTGCTTTTGTTTCTAAATTGTTGCATTTGTTTTCCACTGTTTTCACAACTCAAATTCAAACCTTACTCAAACAATGTTTTCATACTTGTTCTGTTACAACTTTTGGAATAAGAATAACAAGTGAAAACAACCAAATTGTTCCATTTTATTTCATATTGGATCACTTATTAAATTGTTGCTTAATTCAATCAATCACTTTAATCAATTAATTCCAAATCACTTCAAAACTCAAACCTTTTCATTCTTGAATCCATAAAGTTCACCACTATTGGAATTCTTTGAATCACTTTTAAAACTCTAGGGGAAACCCTATTGATTTTGCCTTGTTTTTCCAATAATAACTAATATTGCAATTTTCAATTAAATTGGTTCCTTTTTAAAACAGCAAGCAAACTTTCAACTTTTTGGAAACCAAAGCCACCAAATGATTGCTACTAACCTAGGGAAGTTATCCAAATTTTTCTAGAATTTTCTATAAACAAAAAGCCATGTTTTTCTTCCTAAAGCTAAAGCTACAAAAAAAAACATAAGAGAAAAAAATAAAAAGCAAAGCAAAAGGCAGCAACTAACCTATCTGCAGCCCAGCCCACCTGTGTTGGCCCGATACCTTCTCTTCTACCTCCGTACAGGTGCTGACGTCCATGGAGGACAGCGACCTGCCCCTCCTCCTGAACCATCCGATGGGAATCCCCCCTCCTATTTATCTTCTCCTCCCCTCCACCAGCAAACCCTAACCCTAGGTGGTCTCCTTTCCCTCCTGTCTCTCCCTCAGCCGCCACCATCGAGGAGATCCTCCTCTGTACTGTGCCACGGCCACCGCCCGCCGGAGCACATCGCCGCCGCACCCGTCCGCCTCCGGCCATCCCGAGGACTCCCACGCGAAGCTGGTACCATCTCCTTTCCATTCCCCCACTCACCCCCCTCCTCTACTTGCTGTTTTCCCCTCGATGTGGCCGGACATGGAGGCAGTAGCTGCGTGTTTGTGTGCGTTTGTCC
Organism: Alopecurus myosuroides; assembly: GCA_028641055.1. Classification (NCBI taxonomy): domain Eukaryota; kingdom Viridiplantae; phylum Streptophyta; class Magnoliopsida; order Poales; family Poaceae; genus Alopecurus; species Alopecurus myosuroides. Next base: position 39,938,579 of record CM054059.1, on the reverse strand, counting down.
GTCAGAGAAGGGCAACAGCAGGTGTTCGTGTGCAGTTCTAGTTGCAACGATGTGCTTGTTCAAAACCAATAGCTCCCATAGGCAATCAAACGTTCGCAGCAGACCAGCTGGTACTGCCTCTCCTCGCGCACCCAGGGATCCCGAGATCGATTCCCAGCCCACCCCTTTTTACTGCTTATTATTCAGAATTGTTCAGTAGCCGTTCCCTGAACCATAACCCCCACAGATCCCCTTCCATGTCACAAGCCACAGATCATCCCACTGGTTCCACACCCCTTGGCGCAAGCAGGAGGTGCAGGGGTCAAATCCCACCCCCTGCACAATTACAAACATTTTTGTTTTGCATTGTTTTGATACTCCAACTTCTCAGTAATCACCATTAGGCCCCTGGTACTTATTCTATGTCACTGGAAAATTAATTCTAAGTCCTTGGTTCATTAAAAAAATGGCAGATTTGCACTATTTCTTGTAAATGGCATAATAAATTCATTTTAACTCCAAATCCAACATTTTTTAATATGTTTTCAATACCAAATTAAATGATCTATCCAAATATAAAATTTGTTTACTGTTTTGAATATTTTAAATTGGTGCAAAATTTGAAAACTTGTCAAATTCACTTAAACTTGCAAAATTCATAACTTGCTCATAAAAATTCCAAATTTCACAAACCAAATATGTTTTCCAATCAATTTTTCATGTACTTTCCAAATATAAATTTTGTTTGATGTTTTGAATAATTTAAATTGCTGAAAACAACTGTTTCTTGTTTATTGCATTTAAAATTGCCAAAATAATAACTTGCTCATTTTAAATCCAATTTCAACAAATGAAATATGTTTTCCATGCAAAATTAAACCACCTTTCCAAATATAAATTTTGTTTCATGTTTTGAATAATTAAAAGTGGTTAAATAATTTAAACCTTGTTTAATTCATTTAAAATTATTAAATTCATAACTTGATCAAAACAAATTCTTTTGGGGCATATAAAATATGTTTTCCAACCATAGAAGCATAAACTTTTCAAATATGAATCTCACTTAATGTTTTGAACAAATAAAAATTCATTTAAGTTCATGTTTGAATTAAATTCATTTAATTCTTGTTTAACTTGTTTAATTCCTAAATAATTCATTTGAAATCCTTTTGCAACAAGTGAAACATGTAATCCAACTAAAATCTTGTTTCCTTTTCAAATATGAACTTTGTTATCTATTTTGAACAATTAAAATTGGTGAAAACAACAATTGCTGGAGCAACACCTTTAAGTAACCAAAATTCCAAAACTTAATAAATGAATTTCTAAACTTGGTAACCCTTATTTCCATTTGGTTCTATTGTTGTTATTTTTCTGTTTTCCTCATCCATGCATCATGCTAATTCACTTACACAATTTGATTAGTTGTAAAACAATTAATTCCACCATAATTCATGGGCTTTCCATATGCAATCCAATTGCATATGGGTCCATTTAATCCCGTTTCAATCTTGTCAACTAGTTTATTTTGATGCAACCATTAACTTGACATGCATCATCTTTGATTGTGCACAATGCCATGATAATGATTGTTTATATTTCTGCCTTGTTTGGTTGCTTCTTCTCGGATACACGACGACGTTGAGACCGACGATCCTTTCGACACCCCTTCTAAGGAGTTAGCTCAGTACCAGGCTACTGGGTTTTGCAGGCAAGTTATCACTCACATGAACCATCGTGTTCCTTTCAACATTGGTTACCGATACTTTCCGTTGTCTATTCTGCTAGCCTTATGAGTAGTTGTTTCTGTTACGAACCCATCACATGAATCCCTTAACCCTGATATTGCCTCACCTCCATACCTATAACCTTTTGGTTGAGCCCGTGTCTTACTAGCATGCTTAGGTTGTTTTGCTCGAGTCTGTTACCCGTTACTTTCTGTTACTACTACCTTATGTTCTGGGGGCTCGATGTTTAATCAATCAATCATGCTAAGGTTACTATTAATAATAAATTTGATGATAAGGCACCGGCAGGAGGCCCTTTGTGGTTTTGAGGCCTGCTAGTGTCGACCCTAATAGGAAAAGGGTCTTGTCTACTGATCCATGATGAGCGCACTAACCGCATGTGGGAAGCGAGTATGGGCGCCCCCCTCAATTTGACTCGATTCGCATCTCGTCCAAATCGCCTCATTTAGTTCGGGTTTTCCATTTGCTGCATGCATGATCTTGCGAGCCCTTGGTACCCGGGTGGAACTTTCGTAGTCGGCATATAGGGGGACACGGTCTTAGAGTGCTATGAGGGTCCATTTTCTTCTGGGCTCGATTAGCCGTGCGCCCAAGGTTCTTTGGGCTTGATGCGAAGAAGAGTTGAGTTGTGTAGAGTGCCCCGCTTGGTGGAAGTGCATTTCCATCTGGCGGGTTATTCTTGCGTGTACGGCCAAATTGGTGCAACCCTGCAGGGATAATCTTCTCGAGAAGCCGTGTTTTCCGCGGTTATGGATTACTTGGTGAAAGTACTGGCTAACAAGTACTCAGGACAACTTAAACATAATGATCAAACATGTTACACCCAATGATTAATAACTTGACTAGTAATAGGCTTATTGACACCATAATATGACCCATCATTATTTTCAACCGTGTGAGTTATCCTCGGATTGCTTCTTTGGGTAAGGGGCGAGATCCAGGATGGGTTTGTTTGAAGTTATCTTTCAGTTGGTTACAATCACTCGATCTTATCCCCTTTTCTGATAGTTGGAAGTGATAGAATCTCTGTAGTTGGTTAGTGCAGCCAGTTGCAGCATCTTTTATATCCCCTTTCTTCCGTTGAACCCAAAGCATCTGTGCTTGGTGTTGACGGGTTACACTTTGGTGAACTGTGAGTCTTGCTTGCCAGTACGTTGTTGTACTGACCCCTTTGGGGCTGTGGTTTACGCAGATGACGTTTCCGAGGATCTACATGGTGGCTACTACGTGGAGTATGACGAGACTGCTGACGAGTAGATAGCGGACCCGGGCAGGATCCGAGACTTCGTGGATGGGCTCCGTCTGTTCGTTTCCGGCCTCTTAAGCCTATTTGGATCTTGTCTGTACTCAGACATGTTGATTGCTTCCGCTGTATTGTACTGATGTATTGTTGGGGCATGTGCCCTCTGAATGATTGTATTTGCTATCTCTGCTCTAATGAGAGCCATTTGCAACTTATTTCAATCTTTTGTGTCGTAGAGATCTGTTGTGATATCACTTGTTCCAATGCCGTTGGCGTACCATGTGTGTATGTTTTGAAGTACGTCAATGGAAGTATCTGGATTTCTACGGGATAGTTTACATCGACGGTGAACAGTAACGGTTGGTTGTCGCACATAAGTGCTGGCCTACCCGTAAGGGGACGCGGGAGCCATTAAGCCCCGTAATCCAACCAAAATACTGTTCAGTTCGTACGGTGAGTATCCTCTAGAAATCCGGGTGCGACAGGAAGGATTCTGTGCAATCCCTTGAGGATAACGGGGTGGTCGTTGAGGGAACTGATAACCTGTTAAAACTTGCTAAGTCTTATTACAAAAACTTTTTTGGTCCGACTCCTGGTAATCTATTTGGTATATCTCCTACCTTATGGTCTAATCACGAGACGTTGCCGGAGGATGGTAACAACAACCTGACTAGACCTTTTACGGAGGGTGAGGTGAAACATGCCTTGTTTCTTATGGAAATAAATAGGGCACCTGGCCCTGATAATATCCCTTCTGAGTTCTATCGGCATTGTTGGGAGGTTGTTAAGAGTGATATTATGAATCTCTTTGCTCATTTCTATGATGGCTCCCTTGACGTTCACCGTCTAAATTATGGCATCATCACCTTGCTCCCAAAAACCTTTGATACTAATAGGATCCAGCAGTTTAGGCCCATTTGCCTATTGAGATGCATTTATAAGTTGGTTACCAAAAAATCTTTCTATTAGATTGGAACCATTTACTGATAAGCTGATCAGTGTATAGCAAAATGCGTTTATAAAGAACAAAAATATTATGGCTGGGGTTCTTTCATTGCATGAGGTGATGCACCATGTACATGTTAAAAAAACGGGGATTCTGTTGAAAATAGATTTTGAGAAGGCGTACGATAAAGTCAATTGGGAGTTCTTACTTGATTGCCTTAGGTTGAGAGGTTTTAAAAATCTTTTGGTGTTCTTGGATTGGCAAAGTTTTGCATAATGGGACTGTGGGTTTCAAACTCAATAATGTCGTTGGGTAGTATTTTCAAAGTGCCAAGGGGGTTTTGCAAGGTGACCCCCTGTCCCCTATTCTCTTTAATCTGGCTGGAAAGGTTTTGACTAAAATGGTGTTGCATGCTCAGCATAATGGTTTTTTTTTCTGGTTTGGCCCCTGATATTGTAGATTATGGAGTTGACATTTTCCAATATGTCGACAATATAGCATTCTGTATCTCTCATGATGTGGATCGTGCGGTTAACCTGAAACTTTTGTTGCATATGTTTGAACTCATGTCCGGGCTTAAGATCAATTTTGAAAAAAGTGAAATTTTCCTGATTGCGGGTGACGATGATGTTGCGATGTTCTACTCAGATCTTTTTAACTGTCAGGTTGGCCAGCTTCCTTAGAAATACCTGGGGGTTCCTGTTTCTTTTTCTAATCTTAAAGCAGTGGACTAGGATTTTTTTGGATGCAAATTTTTCATTAAGAAACTTGAAACATGGATTGGAGATGCAACCTCTTCCGGGGGGAGATAGACGTTATTGGATTCTAGCTTGTCGGGCATACCCTATTACTATATGTCGATGTTCTTATTTAGCAAAGGGCTTATTGATAAGCTCGATAAACATCGTAGGAATTTTTTTGGGTCCGGGAACAGGGGCAAGAAGAAGTATCATATGGTTAAGTGGTCTCGGGTGTGTAGAACGAAGAAAAAAGGTGGTCCTGGAGTGAAAAACCTGAGAAGGAAAAATAATAGCCTCCTTTGCAAGTGGTGCTGGAAACTCGAGACTCAAAATGGCTTATGGCAACAAAAAATTTGTGCTAAGTACTTATGAAACAAATCCGTGGCTAATGTTAACCTCAGGGCGACAGATTCTCCTATCTGGGAGAATTTGTTGAAGGTTTAAGAGGCTTATTTCCTTGGTAGGAATCTTTTATTAAAAAGGGCAACCTGGTGCGGTTTTGGAAAGATGGGTGGTTGGATAATCGTTCCCTGGCGGTGTCGTACCCTATGCTTTCTGATATTTGTCATGAACAAGATTGGACATTTGAGAAAGTGGTGGGATGTGATTTTAATGTCCCTTTTCGTTGGAGATTTATAGACACTTTTAATGAGCAATGGAATTTCATTGTGGGGGAAGCTAGGAAGCATGTACCATCTAGTGAGAAGGATGTGGTCACCTGGAGTCTCATGGCCAATAAAAAATTATCCACTAAGTCAATGTACCAAGAACTCGAGAAAGATATTGATGGGTCTAACAATAAGTGGATCTGGAAGGCAAAAATTCCTCTCAAAATTAAGGTTTTTCTTTGGCAGTTGTTCCAAAATGTTGGTCTTACTCGCGACAACCTGAAAAAAATAAAATGGAGTGGTAATCCTGTTTGCTCTTTTTGTGGTCAGTTGGAAAATGCTCGTCACCTGTTTTTCTCTTGCTCTCATGCTAGGGTGGTTTGGGGTTCTCTTGGTGCTGTCCTAGGTACTATAGGTGTTCTAACTCCTTGTAGCAATGTTTGGCTTGAATCTATGCTTTTTTTCGTGTAGATCGCAGTTCCATATGCTTATTTTGGCAGCAATTTGCTGAGCGATTTGGATTATAAAGGATAACATTCGATAACTTGGTGCTGAAATCTCCTCTGTCTATGGTGTTCTTTGTTACATTACTGGGCAGGTCTGTATGGCAAAGAAGACCGTGCGGCTATCCTTGGTGGTGCTGATCAGTTGATGAACAAGGCGGCTCGCTTAGCGTCTATCGCTGGAAGCTCCAGGTCGGCGGCGGGTGATGGATCGAGGATTCTCAGGATCACCAGAAGTTGATGCATGCTAGCTGAAGTTCTTCGCTTCGGGGGTCGAGTGGCTGTGTGGTTCTGTAGTCTATTACTTCGCTGGTTCCTGGTGACCCTTCTGGTTGGGTGTCCTGTTTTGAACTTTGTTCTGGTGTCGTTCCCTTTTATGTGGTGACCTTGTAGTTTAGGGGTAGGTTTTTTGCATAGTAGCGTAGCTTCGATGCCGAGGCTATGCAGCGGGTTTTCCTACCGTTCTTTTTCCTTCTCTTTCTACTCCGCATCCCTGTCCCTTTGCTGGCTTTTGTAGCTGAACTTTATATTTCCGTTATGCAAGTAATGGAAATTTGAGTAGCCCAGTTGGTAGTTCGTGATCTCCTTCCTTGACATTATTGAGAAAAAACGTACACTCTCAGCCCGGAGCATGCTCTTAGAGCTGTGGTCATCACGATTCTTAGACGCGCCATTCGATCCCGTATCTCTCAATGGAAAATTTGGGCCAAGATTAAGTTTGGTATTGAAGGAGACGAAAACACGAAGTATTTCCAAGCGTGTGCATCCAGCAGACTCATACATAAAAAATCGGCTACCTAGAACACGGCGGTACCCAGGTGTCTAACCACTCCCAAAAACCCAAACCCTGACCGACTACTTTACCGGTCTTATTGGACAAACGGAGAACATGACCTGGAACTTTGACCTCAGCACCATTTACCCGCATCTCTCCCAAGGTCTTTCCGACCTAGAACTCTCATTCACTAAGGAGAAAATAAAAAATGCTCTGTTGGGCATGAACATGAATGCTAGCCCTGGACCCGACGGGTTCAGGCCAGCTTTCTAACGGAAATTTTGGCCCATTGTAGAATCAGGTTAAGGAGCTCTTCGGACAGTTTTTCTCCCTTGACATTGACCTCCGGAGTATTAATAGGTCCTATATGGTTCTCCTCCCCAAAGGAACAAACACCCACACCGCGGACGCTTTCCGTCCCATTGCACTCCAGAATTGCCCCATTAAGGCTATTGTACGCCTTCTAACAGACAGGATGCAGAAAAGGATCCATAATCTAGTTCACAATAACCAAACAGGTTTCATCTCGAAGAGGGGTATCTCTGAAAACTTCGTATTTGCAACCGACATTCTAAACTGCTACCATAAACGCAAGGCACCCACCATAGTTATAGAACTTCGACTTCTGCAAAGCCTTCGACTCGGTTAATTGGGTGTCTCTTCTTAAAATCCTGACGCATCGAGGCTTTCCCCCTCGATTTGTGGCATGGATTCAGGCCCTCCTTGAAACTGCCATGACGACTGTGTTGGTCAACGGGGTGCCGGGGCCGTGGATCAACTTCAAAAGGGGTCTGCGCCAGAGAGATCCCCTTTCACCTTACCTATTCATCGCTGTTGGAGATATCCTTTAATAAATTATCATCCAGGCTTGCTCTCATGACCTTCTTGACCACCCGATCTCGGATGACAAACCTTTCCCGGTTCTCCAATATGCCGATGACACCCTTATTATGATTAGAGCCTCTCCAAACGCGGCGTCTAATCTAAAAAGATTCTAGACGACTTCTCATCTGCTACGGGTCTCCTAATCAATTTTAAAAAAACTACATTTGTCCCTATACACATCTAGGAGAATGAAGACCAACAAATTTCTCTCACGCTCGGTACTTCCACCTCCTCCTTCCCCCAAACATATTTGGGTTTACCCCTTTCAGAAAAAATTAAGTCAGGGTGTCTTCCAACCTATCATTGACAATATTGACAGGTACCTCGCAGGATGGCGAGCCTCCCTCCTATCAAAAGGAGGGAAGCTTGTCCTCCTCTCTTCTGTACTTGATAGCCTTCCCACGCACTTCATGTCTGAAAGCGCATGGTTCCCCCATATGTGGTTTTGGTAATTAATGACAATCCTAATGGACTAATGTTTGCATTGAGTTATCCTTGTAGATCTTGTCCATAGGAAATAATGGAGTTCATGTGTTGAACTCTATTAGCTTCCTTGATGGCCATTGTTATATGCAAGGATTTATATGAAGAATGGTCATGATTTGAGTTGAGCTTATTGCTAGTGTGTCTTGAAGATAAGGATTAGATAATCTTTCATTATCATCTTCAAGACATCATCATTTGAAGTGAGAAGCAAAGATACAAGGTTGATCAAGCAAGTGATCAACACACGAAGCTACAAGATATACCAAGTGGGATTATATATCTCATGGTATGGTAATCAATTGTCAATATAGCTTTGTGATCTAACCCATATATGTGTGTGTGGCATCTCTATGTGTGGTTAGGTATCTTTCCATGGGCATAAACAAAAAGGAAGATTTCATATAGCCTATGGTCTATGTCATCGTCAAGCGGTGTTCGTCATCTTTCTTGACGTAGAAGCTCAAGTGAAGCATATAGAAGATATCCTATGCTTGATGCTTATCACCCTTTTGGAGATTGTGACCTTGTGAATATTTTCCTAGAAGAGTCTCTCCCATAATGGTGTATGGGGGGGAGCAACTTGCAAGTCTTCATCAAGCGGAGCTTGTGCTAGCAAGCACGATCAAGAAAGAAGATCCAACTTGAGAGAGTCAAGATCGTCATCATCTAGATCAAGTGGAATGCTCAAGGAAAAGGTATAATCTTGATAGGTTTTCTATTTTACCGGTCTCGTGTCTTTGGGAGACCGGGTTATAGGATAGAAAGTCGTACTATCAAGAGGGGCTCTCAAGTGAGTAACTTGATCGAATCGTTATGGAGATCTCAAACCTTTGCATACTTGGCATATCATCTTTCTTGTTTCTTATTTGGCTTTTGTCTCCTTTGGGTTTTAGTTCTTGTCGTGATCTTCATGACAAGCCTTGGTTTCTCGAAAACGGATTTCGTAAGAAAAACTTGTTGCGTTTTCGGTGGTGAAAAATTCCGTTCATCTTTGAGAATGTTCCCACACCTTCCATGTGTGGTAACTTCTCCATACTTTCGTAAGAAAAACTTGTTGCATCTTAGCGTGATTTCCTTTGTTCCATTTCATTTGGTTCTTGCAAATGTCTTATCAAAAGCATCTCTATTGCAACTATGAGTAAGCTGGGATGATTACATACTAAGGGGATATTTATAATCATTTTCATGATTCACCAATCCCAAGTATATTAATCTAGAAACTTCTTGTGACGCCCCAAGATCGGGCACTATGCAGATTTTAGCATTCCCGCCAAATCCGCATAATAACCGATTCCAGGTTGCCACTTGTGATAATTATTACAACAGTTCACGAATAATCCACAACAACAACAGAAAAGATTATATACAAGATGACTCAAACGAGTCAAGAATACAACTGATACAATACAAAGATCCAAATAACAGCGGAAGAAACAACATAGCGTCCGACTACGGACAAGATACAAATTGGACTAAGAGTCCTGAAGATAACCGAAAGGCGTCCAATCCCTGCCCAGGCCAAGCCGGAGGGATTCCCAAGCTAACGTCGTCAGACTTCAAACCTGTTGACTGCAATGTTGAATATGCAGCCACGAAAAAGGATTCGTGGGTCAGTACGGTTAAGTACTGGCAAGTGGATAAACCATACTCACAAGATACCGGCGTAGCCAGTCATCACAGGATACAAATACTTTGGGTTCAACGGAAAGGAAGGGATAATTGCAAATAAGCGGCAGCGGGCTGCACTAACCAACTACAGAGACTCGAAACAACATCCGGCTAAAAGAGGGGGATAAGATAGCGTATCGTAACCAACTAGTACTAACCACCCAAACAAACCCATCCAATGTTACCCCCTACTAAGGAAGCAACCCAAGGATAACTCACACTGTTGGATTAATGATGTATCAAGTTATTGTGTCAATAAGACTATTACTAGTCAAGTATCATTAGTTAGGTGTAAGTTATTCTGAGTACTTGTTAGCCAGTACTTTCACCAAGTCATCCATAACCGCGGAAAATACGACTTCTCGAGAAGATTTACCCTGCAGGGGTGCACCAATTTGGCCGTACACGTAAGAATAACCCGCCAGACGGGGATCAAACCCACCAAGCGAGGTACTCAACACAACCCAACTCTTCTTCGCATCAAGCCCAAAGAACCCCGTGCAGTGAGCGCACGGCTAATCAAGCCCCCGAAGAAAAGGGGACCCTCATAGCACTCTAAGAACGTGTCTCCCTAAATGCCGACTACAAAAGTTCCACCCTGGCCTGGGTTCGCAAGATCATGCATGCGGCAAATGGAAAACCCGAACTAAATGAGGCGATTTGGACGAGATGCGAATCGAATCAAATTGAGGGGGGCGCCCATACACGCTTCCCACATGCGGTTAGTGCGCTCATCATGGATCAGTAGACAAGACCCTTTTCCTAATTAGGGTCGACACTAGCAGGCCTCAAAACCACGCCGGGCCTCCTGCCGGTGCCTTATCATCAAATTATTATTACCCAAAACATTAACATGTTGTTGATTAAGTAGAACCCCAACTATCAAACTAAACAGGTGATAAGACGGACAACAAGACTTGAGCGCAAACAACACTAAGCATGCAACTACGACACGAGGGCCAACAAGGTAAACAAACAACAGTTAATAGGAAGTGGAAGGAAGGCTATATCATGGCTACAAGGTAAACATATAATAGGATCGAGACACAAGCATCGAATCAAAAGGCTAGAATAAGAACAATCGAAAGAATCGGTAACAAGTGATGAAAGGCAGCCATTTGGCAGCAAGTGAGTATACTTGCCTGGAATCCAGCAAGTAGATATACATCCGAAGAACTTGTCGTTGCTCACATCATCTCAACGTCCTATCCGGGAAGAAGCAACGAACCTCGAACAAACACCGGATGCAACAATTACTACTACGGCAAAAGATCCAGCATGATCAAGATATGGATGCATGACAATTTGATTGATGCATCAAGATAAACTAGTTGACAAGATAACATGTTTAAATGGACCCATATGCAATTTGGATTGCATATGGAAAGCCCATGAATTAATGTTGAATTAAATTATCTACAGCTAACCATCATGTGAAAGTTGATTAGAATGATGCATGGATGAGGGAAACAGAAAGAAAACAACCATAGGTGCAATTTGAAATAAGGTTTACCAAGTTTGGAATTTCATTTACTAAGTTATGGAATTTTGGTTTCTTAAAGGTGTTACACAAGAATTTGTTGTTTTCACCAATTTAAATTGTCCAAAACAGATAACAAAGTTCATATTTGGAAAGAACACAAAATTTTAGATGGAATACATGTTTCAATTATTGAAAAAGGAAATAGAATGAATTAATTATGAATTAAACAAGTTTGAACAAGTTTTAAATGAATTTAATTCAAGTATGAATATTATTTGAATTTTATTTGTTCAAAACATTAAACCAAATTCATATTTGAAAATTTTATACTTTTCTAGTTTGAAAACATATTTTATATGTTCAAAAATAATTTAATTTGAGCAAGTTATGAATTTAGCAAATTTAAATGATTTAAACAAGGTTTAAATTATTTAAGCAATTTTAATTATTCAAAACATGAAACAAATTTTATATCTGGAAAGGTGGTTCAAAATAGCATGGAACACATATTTTATTTGTGTTATTTGAATTAAGTGTGAATTATTTATGCATTTAATCAAATTTGAAATGATTTGTTTGAATTTGAAATTTGAAACAATTTGAAATGTGCAAAACAGAAAACAAATGATGTAATCAGATAGAGTGTTAAATTTGGGGCAGAATACATATTTTATTTACATTATTTGAATTTGGAAAATAAAAGTTATGTGCATTTTTAAAACAGGGACTAATCTGTAATAACAGGGACCTAAAAGAAAGAAAAAGGAACGCAGATGGGCCCCTGGGGCGTTTTTCACCCAGGGCACCCTGGCATGTGCCTCTGCGGTGCGGGCCAGTGCCTCCGTGGCATCCACGCGTGCGTGTGTGTGGAGCTAGGTGGCAATGGGGGTGGATGACTGATGGGCCCAGGGGGTCTGCGTGGAATAATTGGCAAAAAGCCAGGGAATTGCGGCCGCTAGGACTCGACCCACTGCCCTCGCGGCGCGCGCAGGGATGCCTAGCCACTGGGCTACGATTTGTTTGGTGATACACCACGAGCCGGACAGAATAAGAGGTGAACATCGAGTTAACTGAACTTGACGCGAAAGTTCAGACCTGGGCATCGCTCGCGCGACAGTAGGCAGGCAACGGCGACGACCACTCCCTGGCCTCGCTACCGTGCTGAGAAGACGACGGCATCGTCGAAGGACCGCCAGCCCTGGCCTGGAACTCCTAGATGAACCCCTTGCGTGATGACTGCCCCTGCGGTTGCTTGATGGGAGCGAGGGAGGCCGAGCTCATCGAGCCATGGCAGACAACGACGTTGGTCAGAAATCGAGAAGACGCCACGATGCGCTAACCAGCTGAAAATCGATGGGAATCAGAAGGGGGGCTCACCGGGAAGTTGCTGATGGTTTTGCTCGATCCTCAGGTCGTCCACAGCCGCGGGAATCGGGGAAAATTCGCAGACGGCCGAACTGAATCCACGGGGTTTGCGGGCACCGTGGCGCTCCTCCGGCTTGTGCGTGTGGTCGAGGAGGATAGAGGGTGACAAGATGGTCCTTCTCCACCTCCCGGTTGGCTCACGGGCGGCCATGAGGTGATCGGGTTCTTCGTGGTGTGACAGGAACAAGAACAGAGAAACACCAACAGAGAGGGGGAAAGAGAGGATGGCGGCGCTAGGGGAGAGGGGACAGGCTAGAGCGAGGTGGATCTAGGGTACGCACAGAGGCTCGTGGTCGAGAGTTTTAAGGGGGGAAAGGCAGCTGCTGTCCGTCAATCACCCGCAGCTGTCGACGTGTTCCCCTCCGATGCGGAGCCGTACGAAGAAGAAAGGTTTAGTTGGGCCTAGGTGGTGGTGGGCTGGGGTGAGGGGGGAAAAGGGCTGTGGGTGGTGGGCTGGCCGTGGGGTGGCCTGCCTCCCCACCCAAAGGGTTTTTCTTCTTTTTTTTTCATGTTCACAGTTTTTTTTTGTAGAAGGAAAGAGAGAAAAAGAGAGAGGTTTTTAGGGTTTTTATTTTATGAAATATTCTTATTTGATTTACAAAACAGCAACAGCAGGGTATGTTAACTTATTTTCAACAATTTGAAAAATGACAATTTGTTTGAAATTTGCTATTTGAAATTCATATAGGGTTTTCATATAGAGTTGAGTTTTTAAAATAAACAAGTTTCATGTAATAAGATCAAACACTATGAAACTTAGTGAGTTTCAAAATGTTTGGAAGATTTTTAATTCTTAAACCACAATTGGGATCATGCCCATTATGATTGATTTTGAAGTGAATTTGAATTTGCCATTTCGGGTGTTGATTAAAGGGAGGTTTTATTTAACAAGCAATTTAAATAATTCAACTTCAAACTATTTGAAAACAATTTGAGGTATTTTAGTTTGGAATTTAAATTGGAAACTTTGGACATGTGTGAAAGTTTAAAGTGGTTTGAATTTTTGAGTTGTTTTGAAAACATGGTGCAATGCATATGATGCATGTGATGCAATGCAAGAAAAAGAAAAACAGCCAATTTTCTATCTTAGGGTAACACCCTAGGTGTTACAAGTGTCTCATATGCAATATTGATGAATTCTCAAAAACCATTTGAATCTTTTGTGATATGCGTTACGTTTCTCGAAGCATTCCAACTATCACTTTTCCCTTGTGATATTTGTGATGCTTTGATGAGTTTATTGATTGTTCATCTATATCCCCTTAAGATTAAACTAAGCTTGGTGCTTTGCTTTCAAGCAAAATCTTCTTGGTATATTTATGAACCTCTCTTGGATATCATGTTCTGCACCTTTGTACCTATTTTTGTGTGTGCATATTTCTTTGTGGATATATATATATATCTTTGTGATTGGTGTCCACTTAGAAACTTATACACACGAGAATAGTTACATCTTTAATTGATATTCTATTTCTTTAGTGACCATGTTTTATTGCTTTATATTCCTTGGTGGTTCCTAAAAGACACAAGCTTTGCTTTTCTTTTGGTATTCCTTTTTGCATCTTAATAAGCTTGTGGATCTATGTGTTTTATCATTTGTTGGTTTGTGTGTATGGGAAAGACATGATATGCACTATGTGCCTCCTTATTGAAAGACTATGTTGTTGATTTTATCATCCTATTAGTCTCCTAAAAATGGCTTTCCTTGTCAGACCCATCTATTCCGATTGAGTAAGTCTTTATTTGTTGCTTCTTGATCTCAATTGCTCAAGTTTTGTTTGTTTGCAAGTTGCTTTGATTAATTTCCAATCTATTCTCTTGCTCTTGTTTGTGTTCAAAATTATCTAGAAGCGAGTGATGATTCCATGTTGTGCACATTATATAGTAATTCAAATCTAACATTGTGCATGTACCTTGGGGAGTTCCCTATTGTTTTTCTAGAACACTTGGTTGATGTTATCATAATATTGATTTTGGTCAATCGGTTTTTTGGATCCTTTGGTTGGTTGCTTCTTTGTGAACGTATCCTTCAATTTGACTTTGCTTGTAAATCTTTGGATCCTCAATATAGTTTGATCTCCCTCCATCTATTTATAGTTGGATATATGCACTTGTTTTCACTCATATCATGAGGAATGCATACACTATGGGGGAGCTCTTACTATATTGGCCTTCTAATCTTTTTGCCCATTTCGGCAATGGATGCCAATGGGGGAGAAGTTTAGAGGGTTTAAGGGAATTTGGTTTATGTTTTAGTTTCGTTCTTAAGCATTTTCCTTTCCATGCTATTGCATCCTTGCTCTTAGTTTAGCATGGTTGCTTAATTCATCATATAAACCCTCGTAAAAAGGGATTGTCATCAATTACCAAAATGGGGGAGATCGGATATTCCGGTTTGGCAAATTTTGGACCTTATTTTACGCTGGCATGGACCGGATTATTGGTACCGGATTATTCAAAGGGAACCGGATATTCCGGTTAAAGTCAAAAGAATTCGAGCAGGTCTGCAAACCGGATATTCCGTTCCAAACTTGGACCGGATATTTCGGTCCCAAATTCCTGCAAAACGGCTAGTTTTTGTGGGGACTTATTTAAGGGGGTCTTCCCATTGGTCCCCAAGCCTCATAGCACGAAATTTCCTCTCTCCCCCATCATTGTTGACCTTGGGAAGCTTGCCCCTCTCCCAATCTCTCCTATGGTTCTTGCATATCTTTGAGGGATAAGTTAGATGAGATCTAGATCTACATTTCTACCAATCCATCTTCCTTCTTAGTGAGGTAAACTTAGTAGATCTTGATCTTGGAGTTCTTGGTGTTTCTCCTCCTTTGTTCTTCTTCTCTTATTCCCCCATAAGCATTTGTTGCTTTGTTGGAATTTGAGAGTGGAGGATTTGAGCACTTGTGCTCTTGCCATTTGCATCGGCTGCATCGGTTTGCTCTCTCCACGAGGATTCGTGGAAGTTGAAAGTTTGTGAGCTTGTTACTCTTGGGTCTTGGACCCTAGACGACTTGTGGTGTTCTTGGGAGCCTCCAATTGAGTTGTGGATGTGTGCCCCAAGATTGTGGTGACACCGAGAGCCTCCAATTAAGTTGTGGATGCGTGCCTCGGGTTTGAAGGTTGCCAATAGTGGAAGGTGAACTAGGCCTTTGTGGCGGAGTTCATCGTAGAATATGGGGAGGCCTTTGTGGCGTTGAGTAGGACTTTGCGGCGAGCTCACACCCTTCCAACGAGACGTACTCCCCTTTGTGGGAGGAACCCGGGAATACATCATCGTCTCCGTGTGCCTCGGTTATTTCTATACCCGAGCTTTTTTACTTATGCAATTTACATTGTGATAGCCTTCGAGTTTGAAGTTATATATCTTGCTATCACCTTGTTACTTGTCTTGCTTAGTATAAGTTGTTGGTGCACCTAGTTGTCCCTAGAATATTTAGGTTGTATGCTTGTTAATTTAAACACCTAGTTTATTTCCGCATTTAGCAAGCCTTAACCGGAAAAGTTTTTATCGCCTATTCACCCCCCCTAGGCGACGTCGTTGTCCCTTCAATGTCCTCCCTACCTCTTACTGCTGCAGTAACCCATGCCATTGATAGTAAGCGCAAATGCTTTTTTTGGTCCTCAGATGTTACGTGCACGGGAGCGCAACGCCAGGTCGCTTGGGACAAAGCATGTACACCTAGGTGCGGGGCGGTCTTGGGATAAAAAAATTAAATGCATAAAATGTTTGTTTGCTTCTAAAAATTTGCTTCAAATTCCTTCATAGCCACCACACACCTTGGAAACAATGGATTTCAATACAATCCCCTTTTGCTCGCCACTCCACCCGTCACTCCTTTTTGGGCAAAATTATTTCCAATTATATGCCAATGCTTTCCCAATTAACAAAATGCACCGTCAACAATGGATCCTCTACGTACTTTTGGCACGACATATGGCTCCTCTAGGAGCCGCTGGCAGATGCTTTCCCTGCTCTATTTTCCTAGCACACTAAACAAAAGGCTTTCGTTGTGGATATTCTGCAAAATGGGGTCGAGATGGACCTCCAAAATTGGCTAACCAATGCTGCTGCAAGACAACTTGTTGTTCTCTCTTTGTTGTACATGACTTCACCCTCTCAGGCGAGGCTGACTCACGTGTGCTCCTTTCTCCACAAAAAGGGCCTACGAGGTTATGCATGATGGCAGCCATAGTGCAGAAGCCGAGCGCATTTGGAGCACTAGAGTGTCGGGCAAGGTGAAGATCTTTGTCTGGCTACTAGCCCTCGATAGGCTGAATACGAGATCAAACCTTCATCACAAGCACATCCCGGATCACTCAAACTCCCCTCACTACGATGCGCCACAGGAGGACATGGACCACCTCTTCTTCGCATGTCCTCAAGTTGTTCTAATCTGGCAGAAGATTGGTCTGCACGCTGACACCTTATCCTTCACTTCGGTTTGGGATACACAGCTACCCCAGGGACTGATCGTATTTGGCACTCCCTGGTCCTCATCATTCTTTGTAAAGTCTGGGATGCTAGAAATGAAATGGTATTTAGGAAAATCAACCAGCCATGTAACATTACCATTGCAAACATTACCCATGACCTAACCATTTGGTCTCACCATTTCAAGAATCCAGAATATAGAGAAGCAGCCGACTTGTGGCGTGATCATCTCACCGTATGTAATGTCTAAAATAGTTTTTGAGTAATATTCAGGTGGGGCTCCTCTCCCCCCCCCCCCCCCCCCCGGTGACAGATCAAAAAAATGGAAAAAAATGGCCCGGTCACACTAATGTTATAGGACATCGAAATAGCGCCAACGAATCCAGGCGAAACACGGTGCGCTAGGGACTCTTGGGGTTTCCACGAAAGTTTGGACGAATCATGTCTCTTCATATGTCTTTTTTTCGTCCACTCAATTAGTTTTGTCAAAAACTTTTGGTTGGGGTGGGGTGTGGGCGTGTGGCTGAGAAACTGTCCTCCCCATGGCCTCATATTTCGCCGGAAGAAGCATTTTCCCTCCTAGATGCTAACTTTTTTTTTGGGTTCGGTTTTCTGCTAGGTCTCCAATGGCTGGAGATGCTTTAGTAACAAAAATATGGTGTCATGCAAATGTTATAAAAGAACCAATTTCACAAGAATAGGAAACAAAGGAGTACACACACGCAAAGGATTAGCGAAGTAAGTGTGACCAAAGGATGAGTGACGACGGAATTTTTTGTAGCGAAGACTAATCTCAATGATACCAACTTAAGGAGGACGCTGTCTCATATTGCAAATTCGATAAGAGCAACAAGATTTTCACAAAGTGGCAATCGGTCACTCTCTCTTGTTGGTGCACGAAGTTAATCGTTCCTACAATAAATAGCACTTGACATCGATATTTTTTTTCTAATTTTATTGGATTTCTTTTATGATGTGAATGTCAAGTCTACTAGATTCTACACTCTCACAAGTGAAATAACACACACTCTCGGCACCACTAGTGAAATGTCGTGCAATGTAAAATAGCTATTCCGAATGGGAAAGGTACGCAAAAGAAATGGTTACATCAAGCAGAAGCAAGTTATACCTTTTGTTTTGATTGATCGTGGACTTGCGGCCGAGGTTGGTTTGATCGACGAGACTCCAAGGCATCGCTGTAGATGATGTCGAGGGATTCGTGTCGAAATTGGAATCACCCTAAACGGAGAAACAACAAAAAAGCTATGCCCAAAAGAAAATTCGAAGAAAAGGAGGGGCAGTTTTGTGTGATAACGACCGGATGATCCAACAGTTGCGACGCCAAATGGTCCGGCCGTGCCGGATGGACCGGCGGTTTGGCACTGGATAGTCCGATGACCACAATATGTGCCTAATACCTTCGATCTGGATTTCCGAATGTAGTACATTTTTTCCCTTGAGACACAAGGTTTTATCGAATCCGGAAGTAGGTGCTTGATGAGTACAATTATTAAATCCGCAGAAAGCTTATTAATTCCTGTTTTACCATACCAATCTTTTATTATAAAAAAAGGGTTATTATCAATGATTAAAATAAGAATGAGCTTAAGGTTTCACCTGCAACAGCGCATTAGTAACATGGGATAAACAAGATAAATCTGACGCAGTTTAGTATAATTAATACATATGATATTTAGTTGCAGCTAGGAAATAAATATGTAGTCCACTATGCCTCCAATCGCGGGAGAACATGGAGTAATTCATACAACTGCTAGCCTTATGCTCGTTCATAATGTTACTCCTTAGTTTTATAAAAAAAATAAGTGGATAATACTTCCCAAAAAAGCATTTTTGCATTTATTCCATGAATCAATATTATTTTTAGGCAAGGACAATAACCATTCTTTAGCTCTCCCTCTTAATGAGAAAGGGAACAATCGTAATTTCACAATATCACCATCTAACTCTTTATATTTTTGCATCTCACATAACTCAACAAAATTATTTAAATGAGAGGCAACATATTCTCCAATACCAGAAAATTGATCTTTCATGACAAGATCAACAATGCAGGTTTAATTTCATAAGAATCTGTTGTGGCAGCAGGTGGAGCAATTGGTGTGCATATGAAATCATTATTGTTAACTAGTAAAATCAGAAAGCATGGTGGTAGCCATGCTTGCAAGATAAAAAAAACTAAACTACCAATGCAATTAAACGACTAGAAACTAGCAAACTATATTTTTGGGGGGTTTTTGGTAGTGAAAAAATAAGACCAAATAACAGTAACTAAGAAAGAAAAAAAAAAGTGAAAGTGTGAGACTCTCCTTGCTGCAATATTGAAGCCCCTGGCAACGGCGCTAGAAAATTCTTGATGCTCTCAGACGTGATCGCACGTTCGTTGGGTTACCCCAAGTGGAAGGTATTATGTAGTCTAGCGGAAATTACCCCCAATTTTAGAACCATGGTTTATCAACCAGTAGGAATTCGACTACTTGGAGAAGGTTGCTTTTTGTCTGGCGCGTCAACAAGCATGGAACCTACACACACGACACAAACTCTCTCTTGCCAGAACTTTCCGGAAGGTTGTCAATCCTCCGGTTTTGCTGAAACTAGAGAATTAAACGTATAGAATATTGGAGAACAACGAAAGTAAAAAATGGTCCAGAAAATAAACAATGATGAAAGTGCTTAAAATAAGGTTGTATCAATGAGGAAAATAGGAACAGGGGCCATAGTTTCACTAGTGGTATCTCTCCAAATAAAACAAACATGTTGGGTGAACAAATTACAGCTGGGCAGTTGAAAAATCATGAACGTATAATAATACTATTATGACGAGATATAGTTCACGGGTTCTAACATTCTAGGAATTACGTCAAGATAAATAGACTGCTATCCAGCATGCATCTATTACTAATATACCACCTCGAGAAAGCTATCCGTCAAATATCGCTGGTATTAAGTTGCAACAACGAAGTGATTGCTTTTTGTGCAACACACAATTGCATTAATAAAAAGTACATAATGTAAGCAATGGTTCTCATCCGTAGACAAGAGCACCACTGTTTTTCCCTAGTGGCAACAGCACATGCCCCATCCCGTCACGTTTCTGTCACTCGAGCACATATGTAAGGGATGTATGAACCCACTATCTAACATATAAACCCTCTCCTGGAGGTGAAAACAACTACGCAACCAAGGTAAACATAAACACCGGTGAGCATTGCAAGACAACATTAAAATCTCTAAAAACAAGTGAAGCATCTCAAATTGACATGAACAAAATAATCATAATCTCATGGTTCATCACAGAAGCCCTAGATTGGACTTTCGATGTGACGGCGCCTCTCTATATGTTTCGTGGAAAATAACTCTTTCCCCGATAAAATTAGGGTTGAGGGCATCATATAGGTGAAGATGCGGCGAGAGACGGTGGCTAGGGTGCCTAGAGGCCCAACTGGTGCGGCCTAGGGTGGGGCCGCGCCTAGCACCCCCTGGAGGCCCCCTGGCTTTCCTCCGGCTTTTCTTTGTACTCTGTCTTTGTTCCGGGTAAAAATTGATCTCCGTGGAATTTCAACCCTTTGCGAGAATATTTCTTTAATAACTTCTTTGAAATAGAAAAACAGCAAAACACAACAACTGGCCTGGGACATCTTGTTAGTAGGTTAGTATATGAAAACATTCGGAAAACGAAGGAAAACATGTAGACAACATAAAGGCATTGGATAGAAAACAAACATGGAGCATAAAGAGATATAGATAAATTTGCAACGTATCATCATGTCGAATGATTTGTCCATCAGCTGGAATTTTATCCTCTCTTCAGTAGAGTTGTCACCGGAGTAAATATCGACGATGTCCTCGAGTGTGCATAAGAATTCCACCGTCAACCCCCGGTAGGTTGGAAAGTCCTGAAAAAAAGTTCACGAGCGTCAACGTTGTTGCATAGTAAATCAAAATCATTAGTAATACCGAGATGGTGGATGGTTGCGGGGCAAGCCCACTTTGTGGTCCTAATATCATGCTGATCATGGGTTTTATATTTGTTTTGGTTGGCCTTGCCACACATCTTGATACCCATGAATCTTACAGTTATGTTCTTCTTGACTAGTTGAGTGCCCGTGCGTTGCTACGTTTTTTCTAGTTATGGTGTAAATATGGCAATTGTGGAATTTCATGTATATAGAAATTATAATCACAGAGTACCACGAAAACATTGATATTGTCTTTCCCTAAAGTGTGTAACTATACGTATTCAAATCTCATTAACAAATTTAAATTAAACTATCATTATCTTCAAAAAATCGTTTTCAAACCAATCTCCATTAGAGAATAATAGATTGTTCCTTTAAGGTGTCTATAATTTTGAACTATACTATTTTAAGCATGTTTAATTTCTTTTTGTATAACACCTGAATATATTTATATTCACATAATGTTAAGAGGAGAAGCAAATATTATGTAGAATTGTTAGACCAGCTTAGAACTTCCAAGACAGGGGAAAATGGCCCAAATTAATTATTGTCTCTAATAATTTCATTTTAGATCAAAATAATTGTGCTTTCTTAATTTTTTTGTTTTCAAGAAATACTTCTTTTTGTGGCTTAAAGAAGATGGTGACTTTAGTACGAAATAGTAGAGAGATTTTCAAATATCCACGCAGTTTCTAATAAGTCTCTTTTGACGGTACATATTCTAAAAGTGCTTTCATAACAAATTTGCACATGATTTCTAACTATTCACCCTTAGAATTTGTAGAGATATAAGTGTAAAGTTTAACTTGGCCTAAGTCCAAAAGAACCGTTTTTTATGAAAAAAGGCACACTGTTATTTCAATTAACTTGGCTCTAGAAGCAGCAACACGTTAAACAAGGAGAACTTGCAAAATAGAGTCGGACATATCCTTTCAGTCATAATACATAAGCAGACTAATGATTTATTCCACTCGCGGTAATCACTGTTCTGCTACGTCACATAAACAACTTTCTTGCTATGTAGGGAGGATTACAATGTCGCAAGTGCAGACCTAACAATCTCAGGCAACCTTGTATACCCATTTAGTTTCTAGCAGTCAGTACGTGTGAGATACATCCATGCCGTGTAGTTTTGCACCAGGCGCAAACAAAACTGAAATGGGCAAAAGCACATCATACATGGATGTCTCGATCTGAATAATTAGCAGCCATCCTTCATAATTTGACATTCTAAACTTTACGGTATAGAAGTTCAAAAGATACAACAGTAGAGATAGAGACATACAGTCTGTACGCCCTTGAGGCCGTCGGCGGCGAAGCCAGACTGGTCGAGAATGTAGGTCTGGTTGCAGAGCATGTTGGCTTATCATCGTACCTGATCTTGTGCTTGACGAGCCTTGATGGCGCAGGCTTTGAGGTATTCCTATGAGGGCCCGGTCAGATCCGGCGCATCTACTCCTTGTAACTGGCCAGCTCCTTCTCCAACTTTCTGACCTTCTTGCCCACAGGGGCATCGTGGGAGTGGCAGGATAAGCGTGCCCGGGTGGGTTGCGGGAGTTGTTATTCCCCGACTTTTCGTTCGCGCGGGATGCGACCATGTTTTTTTTTGCGTGGGATCGTGGGAGGCGAGGACGTACCATCGATGGAACACGGACACCACCTCCAGCGCTTTAATAGTAAAGATAATATTGCTAGATTGATTAGCACTTGGGTTAGTACTAGCACGTGTTTGGCTCCTCATTTTCATCTAAAAATAATTATCAATAGTAAGCAGAAGATAGGAAATAATGTTCCTATAAGATACTAGTGATGTGATCACCCAAATAGATGTAAAAGCATTGTTAAATATAAAAGATCTAGGCATGAAACATGAGATCCTAGGTTGGAATTAACACATGATTGAACCAATCTTTACAAAAAGTAATTGGTGGAAAAGGGAGAATATACCTTGGATGGCTCGTGCAAAATGAATAGAACCAAAGATGAAGAAGCAAATATATATATTATGGTTTATGGGGAGGTTTGGAGGTGGAAGAAGTGGTAGAAAAAAAATATGGATTGAAAAACTAGCTTTGGAGGATTTTACTTGCAAATTGGAGGCGGTACAATGACCAATATGGTCGGTAGTGACCGTACCGAGGTCAGTACGGCTTACCTCGTGAAGTTTGACTGCCTTTGGGTTTTGGTATGGTGGAGACTACGGTGAAGAGTACGGTGGACTCATCGTACTGTGTAGCTCGTTAAGTGGTACTGGATCCACACGATATAAAAGGTGCTACAATACAACGGATGGTACGGTCAAAATTGACCGTACTAGCACTCATTATAGCACCCGCAAATAGTTCCGCCTCACAATTCGAGCTGATGATTTTTCTTCTCAGCCTGGTACGATGGGTAGTACGGTCATATCTTGTCTTACCAGTGTTTGTTATCTAGGTATTGTTGTTTAGCTCGCAGAACATATCACGATACAGTGGATAATACGTTGAATTTTCATCGTACCGGTGATCGTTAAAGGGTCCCCGGTACTCTAAATACTTCCTTTCTTGATATTTCTTCTAATTTGTTACCTTGGACCTGGAATGTTACTCTCAACATGCACCCTCTATCTCATATTAACTATCGTAAAAATAGATAAAAACGGATGTATCTAGACATGTTCTAGTGATATATTTTTGTCCATTTTTGTGACAATTAATATGAGACAGAGGGATTATATAATACTGATAGATTTAATGGTAGTACAAGTAGTAATAGCTTAAGAAAAAAAGTTGTTTCTTCTCCTTCAATGTGTTTTCTACACTTAAACAAAGAAAAAAATGAAACTAGAATGAGTATAAAATGAAATACTTATCATGAGTTGCCTCCCATACAGCTCTTTGTTTTCGATCAGTTAGCTCGACCGTAGTGATGTTCAACTGGGCTTAGGAACTTGTGTGCCCATTCCAAAATAGTTTTTCTTCAAGGTTATGATTACATTATCATAGATCTTTGATCTCTGCTTCCTGGAAAAGTGAACAACAAAAGGATCTCGAGAAGGTATTCAACCCTCATGTGTCCTTCATGTAAATTTATCAAGTCCTTAATGGTTCTTAAAAATGGTCTACCAAGTATTATAGCTTGCTTGAAGGTTGAATCAACTTAGTGAAGTTTATGTTTAGTTATATTATAGTCATCCAAGTTTAACTTATCAAATAATGTTTTCGGGATCATAGAAACACTTGCACCATGGTCACATAGTGCACTTATCTCATTGACATCTAAATGTATCTTAATAGTAGCTTCAAACAAATCCTCTAACTTGGCTGATAATTTCCCAGATAATTTTCCATTTCTGATTCCAGCTCACAAACTCCGTAAGCAACTTGGTTAACAAATTCTTTATATGTTTTTTCGCTACCTCCTTCCATTGATGAAATCTTCATGATTACCATCTTCACAAGATCTTCCACTTTGTAGTTTGGTGTTGGAGTGTTGCTATCATCCACCTCTTTCGGTGCATCTTCTGTGCTTCTTATCATCTTCATGTCCGCAACTGGATTGGGCTCCGGTTTACCTGCAAATTTTGTTAGAATTAAAGTTGGACTCTCAGTTATCTTGGTTATTTGTGTCTCAACGGTCTTAGTTCTTTCTTGGAGTATCTGCAAATCAGTTCTTATAGTGCTAACTTTTTAAGTTAGTTGACCAAGTATATTATCATGATTCTCAACCATTTTATAAAAAACACTATTTTGTTAAGTTTGGGAATTTATAAATGACTTAAATGTTTCTTCAAGTGTCTGGCGGATGCCATTGTTTGCTTTATTTTTGTAGTTGCTATTGTTTGATGCTCCTGCATGGTTATATGGTTTCTGATAATTTTTTTCCAAAGTTTGGACCTTTCCATACAGGTTTATAAGTATTACGAGCTATAAAATCTATTTCTTAAATTTGAGCATTGGAGATGGCATTTACATGAGCTTCATTTTTTATTTAAGAGCGGAGAGTAGCTCACCTAGCTTTGCTGTAAGCTCTTCATTGTTGCTTTCAGTGACTGCATTTATCTTTTTGTTGCTTGTTCTTTCAATATGCCACTGAGCACGGTTGTTTTGCATATCATCAAGTAGCTTCTTGGATACATCAATCTCCTTTCCCATGAATGTTCCTTCTGCAGCTTTATCAAGCATAGACTTGGACATGAGGTTTAAATCATTATAAAATAGATGAAGTATTAACGATTCTTCCATGCCATGATTAGGACATTTTCTAACATAATCTTTCATTTTTACCATTCAAGCGCTAGTGGCTCGCAATCTTCCTGTTTAAAACATGTAATAACTGAATGAAGTTGCATTAGTTTAGCAGGTGGAAATTATTTAGTCATAAAGATGTTACATCAATTATCCCAAGATGTAATTGTACCTCTAGTTAATAAATATTCTTTTGCTTTTCCTCTTAATTAAAAGGGAAACAAACATATCTTGATTGCATTTGGATCAACATACTTCATACGCATCATATCACATAATTCAGTTGTCGTGGTGGTGTCACGGCAGATGCCATAGGATGGCTAAAGATGTGGGGACGATGGACGCTGGAGGTGTCCGGGGAGGGATCACGCGACGAGTTGCCGCGTGAGATAAGATCCACACAACACAAACAACACGATGTACCCAGGTTCAGGGCCCTCGTGAGGAGGTAAAACCCCTACTCCTGCCTTTCTCTATGTATTACGATGTCTCTCCGAGTAGCCACAGTACAAATGGTATCTCTACCGAGTAGCCTCTCTCTCCTCTCCGAGTAGAGCTAGGTCAAGAACTTAGGGTTTCTAGGGTTCCCTATGAGCATGTGAGAGCATGCCTCGCGCAGGAGGCGGCGGGGCACCTTATATACATGGTGCCCAGCCGGATACGTCCAAATCTAGACAAGTGTCGACATAGTGTGCACATCGTCCTTTCTCCGAGTACCCGCTGACAGCTTTGGTTCCTAACCTTGGCTGCTTCTGTAAAGTCGTTGGGCAAAACTAGGGGACAGACTGGTATCACTGTACCTAGGCACAGAGTAGGCCCCCCTTATCCTGCCACGGCCTGCTTCCATGCTGTCACTGTCAGGCAGGCCGGTCCCATGTGAACAGTAGTTCGAATGCTGCCAAGTACGGACCCAGGATACGCGGGATCCTGTGTCAGAACGGCTCCTTTGACTTTCTGGCCCGAGTAGGTTCCCGCCAATTGTTCCCGCCAATTGTACTCGGGCCAATCCTTCTACTCGAAAGGATAGAACTTGATTGATATCTCCTTCTGGTCACCTTGAGGTGAGACCGAGTAGCAGTCGACCGGATAGCGAGTACCAGGTAGTCGGCTACTCGACCAAACCTTTCTTCTGTAAGCTGCCTTTACCACCTGTCTTTACCCTACTCGGGGGTAACCCCCCGACAGCAGTCCCCGAAGCTGGTTGAGTCTTGCGAACTTGTTCACTAGGCTCTGCCAGCTTAAAACCAGCCTTTGCATCTCAGCCCTTGAACCTCAAGATGCCGAGTAGAACCTCCGAGTAGCTATCTGGAAAGTACCTTGAGTTTCTTCTCTTCCGAGTAGCACTTGCTTTCTACTCTGTAACCGAGTAAAAAGACTTAGAGAAATTTCTCAGATTGAGCCTCTGCAGCACAGAGCACAATCCAGCCCTTCGCGCAGCGACTGCACACGTGTCAAGCATCCACGACCTTGTCGTTTCGTTGCCCAGGACACGACCTGCCACGCGTCCGGTTTTCACGCAATGGGCCCACCGGCCGTCATGTCCCATCAAGTGTAGTTATAGGCCACGATTCGGTGGTGGGATCAACTGTGGCCATTACGCGCGCAACCGGCGCTTGTGTGCGTTTCTAGCCGGCCACAGGATCCACCACACGCCACAATCGATCCCACTCCCAAGACGGTAACGGTAAACTCGCGGAGGAGATATAAATACCCCCGCCGGTAACTTCCTTTTCCCCTTCCCTCGCACTATTCCTTCTTCGTCTCCTGCTCTTCTCCGCCACCGTGCTCTCCGCCGCCGCGCAAGCTTTCGCGCCGCCGCGGACTCAATCCACCAACCAATTTCCCTCGAAATCTTCCACCTTCCCAACTCGCCACAATGGCCAAGTCAGGCTGGGCCGGCTCCTGCGTCACCGCGGAAGACTGCGCCTGGCTCGTCAATACCAGGCGAGTCCCTCCCGGCGTGGAGTGCCGGGCGCCGGACGGTGAAATCGTGCCGTCCCCGCGGGAGGGAGAGCGCGTCGTCTTCCTGGCGTATTTCGAGCGCGGGTTCGGATTGCCCGCCTCCGATTTCTTGCGGAAGTTCCTCAACCACTTCGGCATCCAGATGCACCATCTGCCGCCGAACGCCGTCGTCTTCCTCGCGTACCACGCCGTGGTCTGCGAGGCCTTCCTCGGCATCCGGCCCACGTGGGAGACGTGGCTCAGGTACTTCCACCTGCGCCAGCAATCTACCGGGAAGAAGGACTCCGCGGGCGTCGCCCGCGCCACCGACACCGGCTGCGCCATGATGGTGCAGCGGTCCGGGACGAACCACCCCCGCATCAAGGGGCTGGACTCCGTCAAGCTATGGCAGAAGACGTTCCTCTACGTCAGGAACGTTGCCGCCGCGGAAGGAGCCCCGGTGAACGATAGAATCAACTTGCCCGTTTGGTGCAATCGCGCTCCAATCGGGATGTACTGGAAGGACAAGCCCCTCAACGACGATGACGCCATCGAGATGGAGAATCGACTCGGCTGGCTGAAGGCGCAGGGCCTCAAGAACGACGACCCGGTGGCCTGCTGGATCCAGCGCCGAGTACTGCCCTTGCAGGAGCGCTGCCATCTCATGTGTTACATGGGAGGGCCCCGCGACTGCACCAGGACAACCACCATCGAGATCGACAACATCGATGTTCCCTGGCACGCAAGGAACATCTTGACGACAAGCCTTGGCGACCACTGGCAATACGGGTTCGTCCCGTACAGCCGTACAAAGCCGATTGAGCGGGTACGCCTTTCTTACTTTGCCCTCTGCATACTCTTTCCGAGTAGATAACTTCTCCTTCTTGCATCAACTAGCAATTGCCTTGCGTTCCGAGTAGGACATCTAGCCGAATTGCCTTAGGCTTAGTATGCTTTGTGTTTGCACGCCTTGCCGGGTAGCCTACTCGAGAATGATTCTTAGGCTCGATGTGCTTTATACCTGCACGCCCTTCCGAGTAATACCTTTCGGCTAACATGCTTAGGCCTAGTATGCTTTGTGTTTGCACGCCTATCCGGGTAGAATGCTTAGTAAACTGCCTAGGCTTTGTGTGCTTTGTACCTGCACGCCTGTCCGAGTAGAATTCCTTCCTGGTACTCGGCTAGTCTGTGATCCTTTTCTGTTTTTCAGGTTCTCACTCGCCAGATAATTGAGAGCTGCGAGGTCTTTGAGGGCAATTGGTCTCCTGACCGTGAGGAGGACGATGTGCCCTCTTTCGATGCCGCGGAGCAGACCAATCTCTCTCGCTCCCCCACTACCGACAAGCGCGACGCTCTCCGCACCTGGTCCGATGAGGATTTTGATGGTAACTATACTTTCATTCTGTTTGTTTCCGAGAAGCACCAGTCCCTCGTTTGCTGTTTCTGATTCTTTCCTCTTTTCTCTTTGATCTCCAGATGAAGTTGCCGCGGACAAGGAGGACGAGGACGAAGACGAGAACGAGGGCGACGTGCCCCTAGTCGTCAAGCCTCTGTCCATCGCCGCTCCTGAGACCCGCAAACGGGCAGGCAGCGGAGCACCAGCGCCTCCTGCCAAGAAGAGGAAGCCCGCCGAGAAGAAGGTGGTCGTGAAGAGGTCCAGACGAGAGCTCAAGTGCACCACCGCGTAAGCCCTCTTCTCGGTCGCCTCCCTTCTCGCGCTGTGTTATTCTCCCCAATCTTCTTCTAATCTGTGATATCCTCTTCTCCGCAGACCTCCTATGGACGCGAACGCAGCTCTCGCGTCTGACCACACTAAGGAAAAATCTGTGCCTCTGGTCAACCTGGATGATGATGAGGACGACACCGCCAACGCTGCTGCTGCCAATCCAGCACAAGGAGCAGCGTCAGAACCAGCCGCACAGGACACTGCCGTCCATGATGAGAGACCCCCTTCTCCTCCGGCTAGCAATGCCGAGGAGAACCAAGATCAGGTGATGCAAGACAACACCGCCGACGGACGGCCAGAAACAGAGCAAGAGCAGCCCGCCACAGGGGCTGCTGCACAAGAGAGCCTCGCTGCCGCGCAGCGAGTAGAAGACACCACCGCCACGGATGCCACTGCTTATCCATTGAGCAGCGTGCAACCGGGCGTGGCACCGGGTAGCGCCCAGCCAGGAGCTGCACAAGGCGACGGATCTGCGGCGCCACCAACTGCGCAAGGCCCTACACCACCAACTGCGCAAGGCCCTACACCACCAACTGCGCAAGGCCCTACACCGCCAACTTCCTCTTCATCGCCGCAGAGTAAGGACGCATCCAGCCCCCCTGCCGGGCGAGTAACCAGGCAGCGAGCCTTGGATGCTCTGAAGGATGAGGTTGTCAGAAGGGCAGCCGAGAAGGAAGCCGCTGAGAAGGCTAAGGCCGAGGAGGAAGCCGCCGAGAAGGCCAAGGCTGAGAAGGAAACTGCTGATAAGGAAGCTGCTGAGAAGGCCAAGGCTGAGCAGAAGAAAGCCAGGGCTGAGCAGAAGAAGGCCGAGAAACAAGCTGCCGAGAAGGCAGTCGCCGAGAAGGCGAAGGCCAAGACTGACGGGAAGACGACTGAGGATCCCGAGAAGCAGAAAGTTGAGAAGGAGCAAACGAAGAAGCGGGCCAGAGACCAGAGTACATCCTCAGGCGGAGCGCTCGTGATCCACGAGTCCGGCCCGATTCCTGCTGCGCTCTCCGCAGACGCTCGCGCTGCTGGCCAGCCCTGCTACCCGGAGTACATGATTGAGGTTAGCCAACAGCACTCAATCGGCTTCCCTCCCAAGGACAAAGCTTTAGCTATCCAGAGGGGAAGGAAGGTTGTAGCCATGAACTCCCCTCCTCCAGATCCAAGCCAACCCCAGTCTGTCAACATCGCTTCTCGTGGAGTCCAAGACAAACCAATAACTTCCAAGGGTCTTGAACAGGTATTGGACACCGTTGGCTTCATCGACGCCAAATGGGATAGCAAGGTTCTTGGCGTGGATAAATGGCACGGTCTTAGCCTTGGCGGCATCGACCACATGCGCGTGGACTGGAACAAGGTTGACCTGGGACGCAATCCCATGTCCGTCTCCACCGAGACCGCGACACTCGCAGCCAAGATGTTCTTGCACCGCAAGAACGCCGAAGACATCGAGCAATCCTATGCAGTAAGTCCTTCTTGCCTTTTCCGAGTTGAATTTTATTCTCTTCTACTCGCCTTTCTTCTTTCTTACCATCACCCCCAGTCCCCGAGATTCGGGTCGAGTAGATGGATACTCTCCGAGTAGCCTCCTACTCGGGCTGAATCTTCTCTGCTTTGCCTAACTCATTTTCTTCTCGTTTCTCAGGATAGCGTCCTGAAGCGGACCAATCTTTACCGCCATCTTCTCTGGAACCACTCTATCGCCAGGAGGCGAATTGCTGCTTTAGAGAAGGAAAAGGCAGCTGCGGAGGCAGCCAGCAAGAACGCCAAGGACAGCACCCAGCAGCTGACTGAAGTGCAAGGTACGCTTTTAGCTGTGCGATTCATGCGTTTTTTGTTTACACTCGCTTATGCTTTCTTTTGCGCTAACCTTTCCTTCTCTGCAGAAAAACTGAAGGCCTTAGCAGACGAACATGAGAAGTGCCGCAGCTTCGTGGAGAACTCCGAGGCCACCATCAAAAGGCTAGAAGGTAAGTTTGTTGTTTACTCGGTTCGATCGTAAATCTGTTTCTTCTCTGCTCCTCTGCTAACCTTATATATCTTTTCGCAGAAGATCACAAGTTGTTTGCTGAGGCACACCAAGATTGTGTCAAGCCAGCAGAGGTGCAGAAACAGCTGTCCGACCAGGCCGTTGAGCTGTTGAAGGACCACACCACGGAGACCGAGAAGCTGCAACTCCAGTTGCAAAAGGCACTCCAGGATGCCGTCAAGATTGGCGCCGAGAGGGACAGGGCGATTGCCGAGAAGGCCAAGGTCGAGACCACTTTCAGAGCCAAGGAGAGAGCCCTTGAGCAAGAATGCGAAACTTTGAAGAAGACCAACGCT
This sequence comes from Alopecurus myosuroides, assembly GCA_028641055.1. Taxonomy (NCBI): domain Eukaryota; kingdom Viridiplantae; phylum Streptophyta; class Magnoliopsida; order Poales; family Poaceae; genus Alopecurus; species Alopecurus myosuroides. The sequence continues at coordinate 39,907,478 of CM054059.1, read as the reverse complement.
GATCTCTTCGCTCAGATGGATGGCTTGCGCCTGATCCAAGAAAAGCACATTTCTAATGAAGAGTCCTGGAAGACCCAGCTGCAGCGGCTGCGCAACGAACTATCCGGTAAGTCTTTTCTTCGCTGCTTCTTTTCTTCTCGGTCGTATTTCTCCTCGGTTTTCCTCTACCCGGTTCTTCTCTTCTCGGTTCTGAAGTTACCACATGCTATTTCAGAGATCTGGCCTCATCTTGACTCCCCTTCTGCGCCTGCGGTGGCCAAGGCTAAAGCAGCTCGCCTTGCGAAAGGTGAGGCAGCAGATACCAGAGCCGAGATCGAGGACAGCTTGCTGGTGCTCAAAGGCTACTTTGAACAGCTGGCTGGCGTCGGAACTGACTTGGTGCACGAGGGCTTTGAGCTCCACAAGCTGTTTTGGCCTCATGATCTCCAGCCAACCACCATGAAGGGCCTAGCCTTCAAGCTGAAGAATGTGAAGAGAGAGTTGAAGAAATGGCGTGCTTCGGGAGCCCGGGCCGGTGCGGACGTGATGCTTCTCTGCATAGCATCCTGGTATGAGAACCTCAACATGCAGCTCATCCGCGGGAAGCGCAATAATTCCAAGTGGGAGGTAGATCCCGACTGCGTGGCCACACGTAAGCAGATCGCCTACGAGGTCGCGGAGTGCGCTGAGACGGAGATCTTCATTGATGGCCTCCCCGAGCCCGACACCGAGTACGAAGAGGAAGAAGAAGAGGACAGCGAAGTAGAATCCGACTTGGAAGGCTTCTTCGAATCTCCTGAGGGCAAGGCCGGGAAGGGGAAGAACGTCGCCGTCGCGAGTAGCGATGAGGACGAGTATGCCCACATCGACACCGCCGCACTCGACTTTGGCACCTCCTCAGGTGCTGCTCTTGACGACACGGTGCCCCCTCCTGGCCAAGCTTCAGGCTCCTCTTCGGCTCCAGGACCCGTCTCGGTGGCCACGGCCACTTCCCAGCAGGCGGCCACCCAGGATGATGCCGAGATGAAGGAATCCGCCACCGTCCAGACGGGAGCGGATGCCACCCATGCCAGCACCGAAGGAACAGCCGCCACGACCGCCACCGAAGAAGCCGCTGCCAAGACCGCCGCCGAAGAAACAGCAGCCAAGGCCAGCGCCGAGAACACTGCCTCCTCATCTTGAAGCAACCTGCACTCTCTTTTACTCGAAAACTTATCAGATCCCCGGGATGCCGGGAGCAGATGTAACAGACTATCTTTGTTTTGCTTGCTACACAGTTTTTTATGCCCACTTTGTTTATTTCGACATTAATCAATTTGAACGACGCTGGCTTAATGCCGAGTTGCGTTTCCATGCGAGTCCCCGAGTAGCATTTCTTATTCACCCTATCTTTTCATCTCTGCTCTACCCGCGACTTGTCGCTTGTTTGGTATTCGAGTCACAAGATTCAAGTAGTAGGGCTGCAAATACTTAGCCGCTAGAAACAATCATGGTAACGCAGCCCACCACTTAGCCGAGAAGACGAAAACAGGGAACAAAAGTAACAAACAATCTACTCGGTTCCTGCACTCTTTATTCCTTAGCGATTTTCGTGTGCTCATTGACCTTTTGCTTGTTCTCTTGCTTGCCATGAAGCCGGGTTTCAGACAGCAGCAGAGTCGAAGAGTTGGCATATAGGTTTAAACACAGTACTCAATGCACTTATGAGTTCTGAAGTGGAGCAACCGAATAGACAAAGGAACAAGCCGAGTAAAAACACTTAGAGCAATTTTGGACGAGGGCAGTCCCCGAGAACGATTTCAGATTGCAGAGTAGAATTTCAACTCGGATAAGAGGGTACATACACATCTTTGCTTACGAATGAAAACGACGAAGTAGAGCTACATTCCAGGGACGCTTGGTTTCCTCTCCAGCTTTATCTGCCCTGTTCGCCTGCGATGGGCGCACATCTACAAGATAGTACGCGTCATTGTGCAGCGCTTTGCTGACAATGAAAGGCCCTTCCCATGGAGGAGACAACTTGTGCATCCCGGCTGTGCGCTGCACCAGCCTAAGGACCATGTCTCCTTCTCGGAAAACCCTTGGGTTCACCTTTCGGCTATGATAATGCCGCAGGTTTTGCTGGTAGATAGCCGAACGTGACAGAGTCAGCTCTCTTGCTTCTTCAAGCAGGTCAACGTCGTCTTCTCGAGCTTCTCTCGCCTCCACCTCAATGTAGAGGGCTACTCGGGGGGAGTCATGCTCTAAGTCTATTGGCAACACGGCCTCAGCCCCGTATACCAAGAAGAATGGCGTGTAGCCGGTTGACCGGTTAGGGGTAGTCCTTAGACTCCACAACACCGCTGGCAACTCTTCTAGCCAACACCCAGGTGTTTTCAGCAATGGCTCAATCAGCCTTGGCTTTATGCCTGCCAGCACCATCCCATTTGCTCTCTCAACTTGCCCATTGGAGGCAGGGTGCGCGACAGACGCAACGTCTAGTCGGATATGCTTATCTCTGCAGAATCGCACCATTGCCCCCTCTGCAAAGTTGGTGCCGTTGTCGGTGATGATACTGTGCGGGTAGCCATATCTCATGATCACATCCTTCACGAACTTCACAGCTGTGACCCCATCGCACTTCCGAATAGGCTTCACCTCAATCCACTTGGTGAACTTGTCCACCATGACCAAGATATGTGTCATATTGCCTTTAGCCGGCTTGAAAGGACCAACCATATCCAAGCACCAAACAGCAAATGGCCATGTGATAGGAATTGTTTTCAACTCGGAAGCAGGCATGTGAATCTTACTTGCGAACATCTGGCAGCCGGTGCACTTCCTCACAATATCTTCAGCTTGCTGCAGTGCAGTGAGCCAGTAGAAGCCATGCCGAAAAGCTTTCTTGACCAAAGCCCGAGATGAGGCGTGATGCCCACATTCCCCTTGATGTATCTCCACCAGAATTTCTTCTCCTTCCTCTGGGCTCACACAGCGTTGCAGCACGCCGGTGGCACTTCTCTTGTGCAGCACATCTCGGACTATGGTGTAGCCCTTGGACCTTCTCTGAATCTGCCTCGCAGTCACCTCATCTTCAGGTAAAGTGCCGTCCCTTAGAAAGGATAATATGGGCATTGCCCAACTCGGTGTCTCCCGCATGGGAAACACTGGTTCGTCCATTTCCATTGGGGCAGGCTCTTGTGGTTGCACAGGAGGAGTAGGAGCGCTTCTTTGCAGCCCAGACCAATTGGCGAGAACCTCTTCAATGAATGCGACAGCCTCTGGGTTGAGGGCGGCAGTCCCCGAGTACGGAGCGGCAATCCCTGAGTAAGGAGTGGTAGTCCCCGAGTAGGACACGACAGTCCCCGAGTAGGGAACGGCAGTCCCCGAGTAGGGAATGGCAGTCCCCGAGTAGGACACGGCAGTCCCCGAGTAGGGAATGGCAGTCCCCGAGTAGGGAATGGCAGTCCCCGAGTAGAGGACGGCAGTCCCCGGGTTCTCTGCAGCGCTCTCCCAGTCAATCTCCATCGGGTCAGATTCTTCACTTGGCAGAGAAGGAACAAAGATAGATTCCGAGTTGGGGGAAGGCTTGATGGATGGCTTCCTCAAATGCTCCAAGGCAATCCCTGCCGGGATGGACTGCCGAGAAGATCCCAACTTGGATAGCTCGTCTGCTGCTTCGTTCTCTGCTCGGTGAATGTGCTGGAACTCACAGCCTTCGAAAAACCCAGTCATTGACTGCACCAAGAAACGATACGATGCCATGTTGGCATCCAACGCATCCCAGGTGCCCGAGACTTGCTGCACCACCAGATCCGAATCGCCATAGCATATAATGCGCTGCACACCAACCTCCTTTGCTACCCGCAAACCATGCACCACTGCCTCGTACTCGGCTACATTGTTGGATGCCTTGAAATGAATCTGCAACACATACTTGAGCTGATCTCGCTTGGGTGACGTGAGCACGACGCCAGCACCAAGGCCTTCTTTCACCTTTGAGCCATCAAAGTGCATTTTCCAATAGTTGGAAACTGGAGCAGGAGGTTCATACTGCATCTCGGCCCAGTCCACAAGGAATTCCGCCAGGACCTGAGACTTGATTGCTTCTCTTCTCGTATACGCGGGAGCGTACGCGGCTAGCTCGATCGCCCACTTGGCTACTCTGCCACTCGCCTCCTTGTTACCCATGATATCCGAGATGGGAGCAGAACTCACAACCGTGATGGGGTGCTCCTGGAAGTAATGTTTCAGCTTCCTGGCGCCCAGGTACACACCATATGTCATCTTCTGGTAATGCGGATAGTTTTGCTTGGAACTGGACAGCACTTCACTGAGATAATAGACTGGGCGCTGCACACTCTTGCCTTCTTCTTCTCGCTCCACTACTATCACCACGCTGACTACTCGGTTAGTCGCAGCAATGTACATCAGCATAGGCTCCTTGGGTAGCGGACTAGCCAAGACGGGAGCGCTAGCCAGCATTGCTTTCAGCTCATTGAATGCCACGTCCGCTTGCGGAGTCCAGACAAACTTGTCACTTTTCTTCATCAGCTGGTACAGAGGCAGAGCCTTCTCGCCCATTCGGCCCAGAAAACGGCTCAGTGATGCCAGACAACCCGTGAACTTCTGCACATCCTTCAATGATCTCGGCAAAGACATGCTCTCAATAGCTTTTATCTTAGAAGGATTGGCTTCAATGCCCCGACTAGAAACCAGAAAACCGAGTAGCTTTCCAACTGGTACACCAAAGGTGCACTTACTCGGATTCAGTTTCATTTTGTACTTGCGTAGGTTAGCAAAGGTTTCCTCCAGGTCGGCAAGCAGAGTATGTGTTTTATTCGTTTTGATGACAATGTCATCTACGTACACCTGCACATTCTTGCCGAGCTGATCGTGCAAGCATTTCTGCATGCATCTCTGATAGGTTGCACCCGCATTCCTCAAGCCAAAACACATGACACGATAGCAATAAGCCCCGTACGGGGTAATGAAAGCAGTCTTTATTTGATCAGCAGGGTTGAGTGCAATCTGGTGGAAACCAGAGTAGGCATCTATGAAAGACAACAGTTCACAACCAGCAGTGGAATCGATCACCTGATCGATGCGAGGTAGCGGGAAGGGATCCTTGGGGCATGCCTTGTTCAAGTCGGTGTAGTCGACACACATGCGCCATGCAGTGGCAGCCTTGGGATCTTCCTTTTTCTTCTCGACCATAACTGGGTTGGCTAACCAATCCGGATGCAGCACCTCCATGATGAAGTTACTTATCAGCAGCTTGGTGATCTGATCGCCGATGGCCTTCCTTCTCTCATCTCCGAAACGGCGCAAAGCCTGCTTCACGGGCTTGGCGTCAGGACGCACATGCAAAGAATGCTCAACCAACTCCCTCGGGACTCCTGGTAGATCTTCATTGGTCCAGGCGAACACATCCCGATTCTCACGGAGGAAGTGGATGAGCGCGCTTTCCTATTTCTCCGCCAACCCGGCACCAATGATGGCCACGCGCTCCGGGAACTCGGGGTCAACCTGGACTGTCTTGGTCTCCTTGGCAGCTTGGAAAGCAGTACCATGCTGGGTACTTGGCACACCTTGTGCGCCAGCTTGTGCGGACTGAGCCATGGCCACCACCTCGTACATCTTCTTCTTCTCGGCGGCAATCACCATCGATTCCGCCAGCTGGGAGCTAGCAGAGGCACACTCCATGGACTTCTTGTAATCTCCCAAGATGGTGATGATGCCATTGGGACCGGGGATCTTCATCTTCAGATAAGCCACATGTGTAGAGGCCATAAACTTGCTCAGAGCAGGCCTGCCGAGTAGAGCATGATAAGGGCTCTGATGATCCACCACTTCAAACTGCAGGCGCTCTGTGCGGCAGTTCTCCCGAGTACCGAATAGCACATCAATCCACACTCGGCCAATCGGGTTGCATGAGATCCCGGGCACAATGCCATGGAAGGTGGTCTTGCTGGGCAACATCATGTTCTCGGCTAGGCCAAGCTTCTCGAGTGTGTCCTTGTACACAATGTTGATGCTGCTGCCGTTGTCGATTAGCACCTTGCTGAACCTCACATTCTTCTCGGGACCCAGGAAGGTAGGATCCAACACCAAGGCATAGGTACCCGGATTGGGCATCACCTTGGGGTGATCTGCCCGAGTCCACCTGATCTCCTGGTCGCACCAATACATGTAGTGAGGGACAGCAGGAATCACTGCGTTGACCTCCATGGCCCGCCTGTGCTGTGATTGCTTGTCGACTGCCTCAGAAGTGAAGATCATATAGCTCTCATGGTGCTCTTGGTACTGGTTGGAGCCATTGCCCCCATTGTTGCCATTGTTGTTGTTGTTGTTGCCCTGATAGTTGTTGTTGCCTCGGTTGTTGTTGTTGCGGTTGTAGTTGTTGTTGTTGTTGCGGTATCTCTCGTTGTTGAAGTTCCGGTTGGCTCCTAAAGCCACCTGGTTGACATTCTCTCTTCTCGGGTACACTGGCGGCCGAGCTGCTGGTGCGCGAGTAGGCTGAACAGTAGCATTGGCGGCTGGCAGGGGAGGAGGAGGAGGCAAGCCATCACTCTTGATCACATCCCACCATTCGCATTGCCGAGTAGTGTGGTTAGCAGGCCTCGAGGGATGATGAGTGTGAAAGCTGCATGGGCCATCCTTCATGTCATCGAAGACAAACTTCTTCGGCTGCTCGGAGTTCCCGCTACCCGGCTGCGCAGTGCGGAACGGTTTCTTGTTGCCCTGGCCCTGGTTCTGGTTCTGCCCGTAGGCTCCAGCAGGTTTCTGCCTTTGGCCACCACCGCCTCCAACATTCACTGCATTCACCTCTTCAGGGTCATACCGAGTATCTACTCGGCGTTTGTTGCGGAACTCGTTGCGCTTGCTGCTGTTGAAGTTTCTTCTCGGCTCAGAGGAGTCCATCAGTGGCTGAGTAGGATCACCGAGTGCGTACTGATCCGCAATCTTGATGGTCTCGGCCAGAGTGTTCGGCATCTCTCTCTGCAATCTCTGCCAAAGCATGCTGCCATGTCGGCAACCCTGCGCAAACCAAGTGATGGCCTGTGCTTCATTCACACCCTCACACGTGTTCCTCAAGGTGCTCCACCGAGTAAGGTACTCGCGGTCCGTCTCATCTTCTCGCTGCCTGCAAGCCGACAGCTGCTGTGGCCTATTCGGCCTCTTGTATGTACTCGTGAAGTTGCTGACGAAGGCGTCCGAGAAATCCAGCCAGCAATTTATGCTGTGCTTGGGCAAGTTGTTGAGCCAAGTGCGAGCTGGACCCTCTAGCATCTGCGGCACATAGCGCACCGCCCATCTCCTGTTGCCACCCGCAATGTGGACCGCGGTGACGTAGTCATTGAGCCAATCTTCAGGCTTGGTGCTACCATTGTAGCTCTTGGTGCCTCTTGCGAGCTGGAAGCCCTTCACGGAAGGCTCGTTCATGATGCGCGGGCCAAAGCACTCGGGGCCAGGAGGACCCGTGCTCTCAAGCCGCGCCGACAAGCTGATACGGTCCAGCTGGTGCCTTGCATCTCCAGGCGCCAACACACGCTCACCGACACGGTCATGGATGTCATAACCAGCCATCTCCATAGCCGAGTAGCCGTCATCATACCTATCCACCTGCATAGCTGCGGGCTGCTCCACCGGGTTGGCGACTGGTGCCACTGGGCGCGGCTGCTGCCTCTGCCGAGTAGGCTGAGCTGCGGGTTGCCGAGAAGTACCCGGACGCGCGGCTTCTCGGGCACGGCTTTGAGCTTGATGGGCTTGAGAGCCTGCTCTTGCAGCGTTGTGTTCCTGCCCGGGCTGCTGCGGCACAGCAACCTGTTTCGCGGCAGCAGCCGGGTCATACACCTGCATTTGCCTGTCTCTACCCGAGCGCCCGCTGCGGCTCTTCTCGCGGCTGGGATGCGGAGACGAGGCCTGATCGTTAGATCTAGCCGCGTGCGAGTGAACCACCTGCGAAGCTCCAGCTCCCGGGTTGGCCTTCCGGAACTCCTCGTTCTGCCTGGCGGCCTCCAACACCAACTCGTTGAGCCTCTCCTGCTGCCTGAGACGCGCCTCTCCATCTAGGCGCGGCAACTCGGCTGCCACGGCCTGTGCAGCTCTGAGCGTCTTGGCGGGCGTGCTGTACCTTGGCCTTGTGAAGGTGTTCGCGGTGGCGGACTGCGCGGGCACCTCCGCAACTGTCGCCATCTCGGCGCCCAGGTTGTGCCGCGTAGCGCCTACTCTGCTGGGCCTCCTGGCGACCGGCGTGAAGCCGTGAGCCTTGTTGTACTCGAGCTGGTCTAAACTCAGCTCAAGCCTGATCTTCTCCAACTCCGCCTGCTCGGCAAGCAGCTCCTGGCGTTGCCGCTCGAGCTGCTCCCTCGCGGCTAGGAGCTCGATGTCGGTGGGAGTGGGCATACCGGTTCGCGCAGCAGACGCGGGGATGACCGTAGACGTGGAAGGCGGCAAGTTGCTCTCCTTCTCGTAGGGCCGGTGGTTCCTGCCACCAGCAGGCGGGTCGTCAACCTCCTCGACGACGGCCGCAGCGCCAGTAGCAGCTGCGCCAGTGTTTGCCGCCAAACCCGTCACCATCACCTCAGCGCAGCATGCAGAGCTGCATGCAGGCCTTCCTCGAGCAGCAACCACCGCAGGAGGATCCTCCTCGTCATGCACCAGCTCGGGGTAGGCGCTGTTGGCGACGGTGGCGACGTAGACGAGATGCGAGCCGAAGGAGATCACCGAGCCGCCCTCGGGCATGGCCATGCCGCCGAAACAGCCGGCGTTGTCGGTGACGAAGTCGAAGGAGCCGAATCTGTGGACAAGGCCACAAACTACGCGCTCCGCTGATGAAGATCCTGTCCGAACAGAAACTCCAGCCAGCGCCGCTGGTTGCCCCACGGTGGGCGCCAACTGTCGTGGTGGTGTCACGGCAGATGCCATAGGATGGCTAAAGATGTGGGGACGATGGACGCTGGAGGTGTCCGGGGAGGGATCACGCGACGAGTTGCCGCGTGAGATAAGATCCACACAACACAAACAACACGATGTACCCAGGTTCAGGGCCCTCGTGAGGAGGTAAAACCCCTACTCCTGCCTTTCTCTATGTATTACGATGTCTCTCCGAGTAGCCACAGTACAAATGGTATCTCTACCGAGTAGCCTCTCTCTCCTCTCCGAGTAGAGCTAGGTCAAGAACTTAGGGTTTCTAGGGTTCCCTATGAGCATGTGAGAGCATGCCTCGCGCAGGAGGCGGCGGGGCACCTTATATACATGGTGCCCAGCCGGATACGTCCAAATCTAGACAAGTGTCGACATAGTGTGCACATCGTCCTTTCTCCGAGTACCCGCTGACAGCTTTGGTTCCTAACCTTGGCTGCTTCTGTAAAGTCGTTGGGCAAAACTAGGGGACAGACTGGTATCACTGTACCTAGGCACAGAGTAGGCCCCCCTTATCCTGCCACGGCCTGCTTCCATGCTGTCACTGTCAGGCAGGCCGGTCCCATGTGAACAGTAGTTCGAATGCTGCCAAGTACGGACCCAGGATACGCGGGATCCTGTGTCAGAACGGCTCCTTTGACTTTCTGGCCCGAGTAGGTTCCCGCCAATTGTTCCCGCCAATTGTACTCGGGCCAATCCTTCTACTCGAAAGGATAGAACTTGATTGATATCTCCTTCTGGTCACCTTGAGGTGAGACCGAGTAGCAGTCGACCGGGTAGCGAGTACCAGGTAGTCGGCTACTCGACCAAACCTTTCTTCTGTAAGCTGCCTTTACCACCTGTCTTTACCCTACTCGGGGGTAACCCCCCGACATCAGTGAAAGTGTTTAAGTGCATGCCCACATCCTCAGAAGCTGAACCACTAAATTGATTTTATTGAATAAGATTCTGTAAATTAGGCTTAATTTCATAGTTCTCCACAACAACTGCGGGTTGAGTGATGGGTCCACGTAAACAATCATCATTGGAAGTTGCAAACTCCCCAAGTTTCTTATTTGCCATACTAATTATTTTAGTTTTTAAATAAGAAAAACTAATATTTTTTAGTTTTCAAATAAGCTAAACAAGTAATAAAATATTAACAAGAAATAAAATAAAGGAGGAACTAATAAAACTAAAAGAGACTCTATGACCTCATTAGGGTAGCAGAAATACTTCCCCGGCAACAGCGCTAGAAAAAGGGTTGATACCTTCGAACCGGATTGCCGAATATAGTATGTAGCTTTTTCCCTTGAGGCCCAAAGTTTTATCGAACTAAGAAGTAGGTGCTTGGGGAGTACAATTATTAAATCCACATAAAACTTATTAATTTCTGTTTTACCGGACCGATCTTGTATTGTAAAAAATGTTTTTGTTATCAATATTAAAATAGGCATGGGCTTACGGTTTCACCTGCAACGTGCATTAGTAACATGGGATAAATAAGATAAAATTAATGCAGTTTAATATAATTAATATATATGCTATTTAGTTGTATGTAGGTAACACATCCGTAGTCCACTATGCCTCCGAGCACGGGTCAACATAGAGTAATTCGTTCAACCGCTGGCCCTATATAGTTTCCATCTAAGGGGGTTGTCTTGATTTTAGTTCTGAAAGAAAGACAAAAGCATTAAGCATGATGATGTCATTATTGTTCCTGAGAGATCCACTTTCAACAGTCCTACTGATCCTCCTGTCACAGACTTTCATGATCAGCCTTTCACTTCGCTCTCACTATACCTTTGACTTGATCAATCTTGGGGGTCTTGGGTATCTGACAAGTTCTAGGAGCGAGACACAGATACTAGATCACACACAAATAGCATAGATGAACTCATTAGACTAATTATCCCATGGGTTAGATCAAGCACATAGCTGCAAGGTAAGGCCTCAACCCATAGTCTGAGGCGACTACTCACACATCACGATTATATCAACAATAGAAAACATTGAGACAAAAATAGTACTTGAATTGGATAAATTGATAGTTGTCACAGTGCTGCCAATCGCGATGGGATCTACATTACAAAGTAATAGTACGGCTATGACTATGGTGGTAGTGGAGATGAAGTGTTGGAGATGCGGCAGCACTTCATGGTCTTGCGTGGAGAGGATGGTGTTGGCAGTTCGTGGTCTGGTGAATATGGATTGATCAATCTCTCTTCTGGGGCCGTTTCTTCTCCTTATAAAGGGATGCAGTGAATGGACTAGGGTTTCGGACGTCTTCCTTTGTTAATTGGCTCTTGGCCCTTTGATGACTTGGTCGGTCTGATCTAATGGTCCCCCTGACATCTGGTACGGTGAGCAGTACGGTCGGTACTGACCGCACTAGGGTCGTTACGTGTTCTCCGAAGGCATCTTTAATTGATTTTACGAGCTTTATCTTTTCCTTCATTTTAGCCTTGATTTCAAGCGATTCCTTGTCCAATATCTGCAATAATAATTATGCCATGAGATTTGCAAATAAATTGCATATTAATCATTAGTGACAGGTTTAGAGTGATTTCTCTATCATTTTCATGACAAAAAATACAGTTAAACATAGATAAAGATGTCTCAATAGTGGACGCATCAGTGGCGCGTGTTCTTCGTGAAATCCTCCACCCAAAAGTCAAATCCAACGAAATTTGGGCAAAATTGGGTAAAAGCGGTTGAATAGAGATGACGAAAATGGTGTTAAGAAACAAATCCACAGATCAAGACTACGAAAAATTAAACGATTCGATAGATCAGTCAAATCCCTTTGAGGCTCTTTTTGGTAGAAATTTTCGTTTTTAGAAAAAATGAAGAAAAATTTGTGCGAGAAAAGGGTGGAAAAAAAATTCAAATCTGTGTAAACCTAAGCTCTGATTCCATATGATGCGGGTTGTTGGCCGATCTTCACAGATTTGAGATGAACACGAAAGGGGGGGACGAAGAACGAATGAAGAAGACGGAGAATACAACGCAAACACACACGATAACTTGGGAGATAGAGTTGGATCACAACCACAAATCTATCTACATGTTGATGATACCTTTATCTCACCGGTGGACCAACCGGACCAATAGAATGAGAAGGAGAGAGACCCTGAGGTAGAATCTCCTTTTCAAGAGATTGGCGAACGCGGTAGAATCGATGGGGGGGAGACCACGAGGTAGAATTGCCCAGAGTCTTTGCGTAGGGAGAGGCTTGATATGATCCAATATATAAATCTATGGAGTAGTCTCGATAGATTGCACAAGGGGGTTCGTAGAAGTACCAAACTCAAGTCTCAATTCATCTCTTAGCCTAGATCTGACCCTGGGAGTCCTTATATAGTAGGTGTGGCGAAGAAGTAAGTGAAGGTAGGTGGATACACGAGGAAAGGCCAATTCTGTGGGCAGGCCGGGGCGCCGGACGATCCAGCGTTTCAAACGCCAGGTGATTCGGTGGATGGAGCTGGTTCGCCTCAGGCAGATTGGGGCGCGATGATTCAGGCGCAGGACGATCCGACGAGGTCGAGGGGGTGGCACCGAACGGACACCGCACTGACGTCGGTAGTGACCCGATCCGACAAGGTCGAGGGGGCCTGGCGGTTGGGCGCCGGATGGACGCACACGTGTTGGCAATCGGGGCTTAAGGCGCCAGACGATCTGGCGGCTCCGGTGGTTAGTTTTCTCCGCTTCTTGCTAGTCTCCTTGTGCAACTTCTCGGCGATCCTCTTGGCCATCTTTTTGGTGTCATAGCTTAGCACACATATAGTGTTCACATGAGCTAGCGAACCACATATCATATGTACAAAGTCACGTAAGAATAGGATCAAGTAAGTTCACCTTGTTTTAAAGTGCATCGACTTAATCTCTCGTCATAGTACCATTTGGAGTGATTGAATTGCTTGGTGGAAAGAGTCCGGCTAAATTACTCCCACCGTGACAAGGCTTAACGGTACTGTCTACCGTGGATGACTCTATTTTTGGGAAATGGCAAAGAGATGAGCTGGAAGCAGGCAGGCTGGAGCAGAATTCCAAATTTGCCGCCCAAATTTCTCGATAAGTAACCCGTGCATGCAGCACGCGCCGATCTCTTATCCCGTGCTACAGGGCTTTGCTGTAGTTTTTCTCACCGATGGTAATTGAATGCGGCTGGTTGGCACGCCGGCACAGTATGCTGCCATAGGTGCAGGATGTTGCAGCAAGAGATAAGATAAGTAAAACATATCCGCTATGCATATGATGTGCCCCGGTGTTCCGCCGCGCGCGGCCGGACGCCCGCTCGCGTCAAATTACGCCGTGTACTCTGAAGTGATCTGACGGCGTAGAGCGGCGGGCGGCGGCACACAGATATTCATGGCGCCTGCGCGCGGTGCGGTTGAGGAGCGGGCGGCCGGCGGCCCCTGGCTGCAAGTTATTTTCTGAAAATCCTTTGCAAATTAACGTGTCTTTTCCTGAAACACGACTCGTGTCCCAACACAAAAGCAAAGCATCCCTGGTTCATGCGTGAGCCATGAGCCTCAAACCGGGGGAGGCCGTGAAGGCGGTCACGCGACGCGACGATTTCCCATTTTGCACGGAAATGTATGTGTACTGACCCGTCCCGGCCCGGCAGTAGTGTCACGCGATTTTCATTTGTTAGACGATACGTGGACGTCGGCGACATGCATGTAAGCTGTGACGCGCACTAGACCGCCCAGCCGGCCGATCACCCACTCTCGCTCCAACAGTTTAAATACAGGGCGGGAGCGCGCGAGAGACAGCACAGGGCGCGAGAGCACAACAGAGCGAGCGAGGGCAAGCAGAGCAGAGGAGAGCAGAGCGAGATGAGGGTGGCGGTGGTCGGTGGCGGCGTGAGTGGGCTGGCGGCGGCGCATGAGCTGCTTGCCACGGGCGGAGACGGCGTGCGTGTGACCCTCTACGAGGAGGAGGATCGCCTCGGAGGCCAAGCCAGGACGGTGGACGTCGACGGCGGCGTCCAGCTCGACCTCGGCTTCATGAGCTTCAACCAGGTTGGTTCGGTTTCCCTCCTCCCTTGGTGTTGACTGTTGGCGCGCAGTAAGATTCTGCTAGCTACTTGCTCGTTTCACCGGCCGTCATTTATAAATTCTGAACCTGTGGCCACCTATACAAAATCACTTCCCTAGCGAGTGGCAAGAATCCACGGCAATAGTAATCTTTCTTTGAGTCACGGGTTAAAGTTGGGAGGCTCCAGGAGCCACAGACGACGTCCAACCGACAGGCCTTTAGCTAGAATCATGAGCTTCATACTTGGCTTCTATAAATTCATGTTTAAAACGAATCGCCCTCAAAACCTCCTTCATCTAGCTTTAATATCTTTCATCTTTTGATTGATGACCATTCTGAAACTCAATTTTTTTTCCCCCACTCTGAAGACCACTAGTTTTTTTTTTCCTTTTTGAGGATTCTCTGAAATACCACTAGTAGCAACGACTTCTATACTGTGGGCCTTTTGGTTTCGGTTATTGTGGGACAAGTCTGTTAACAACTCCGTTTTGGTTTGGGCTTATACGGACGAAAAAGTTGGATATTGTTGCGTGTGGGCCTAAACGGTTACTATCTACGGCCCAGAACCAGATCTTTCCATTGTTTTTTCAAAAAAATAAAGTTCCTTCCATTGGTTCGTCTTCTCGGAGCTCGACCCATTTTATTCTCTGTATCGAGTACGTGTCCTCCGTCCCTCGCCTCTGCCACCGGTCGCCGGTCCTCGGTCCCGGTGTCGAAGAAGCGGCATCCGGGGGTCATCCCTCCTCTACAACCGACGGCAGCGACCTCGCCTCGCCGTATTTCCTTACCTTCACCGGCTTCGCCCACGGATCCGGCGACCAAGGCGGTCTGGCGGCGTCTGCTCCTCAAGCTCCGGCGTCGCCAATGCGCCATAAAGCTGCTCCCCTCTACGGCCTGCTCCAATTCGTGGGTGCTGCCGTCCACGACGGCGACCCTCCCTTGCGGCCTCTTCTTTGTCCATCACCGCCCTCCTACTTCTCCGGCGAGCACGCGCCGTCTGATGACCGCTCCATGCCGACCAAGTGGCCATTGCCATGGCACACGGCGCACTTGGGGTTGGGGTTAAGCTGTATAGATGCAGTTCCTGCTGTCAGCTAGCACTTGGGTTCAGCTAGCAGGTGGGGATTTCAGCTAACAATTGGGTTCAGCTATCAGGTACCTGAACCTGTATTGTTATTTTTTTTATATATGGCTGGAAATGCAGATGTAATTGTACATGTTGGCTTATTCCGATTTATATCTGATTAATGTGCATGCATGATTGGAATCTTGATTGATTTTTTCTTTCTTTTGCTCTGCTTAGTATAGGACTTACTAACCCCATGACTGAACATGGAAGATCTTTGTAAAACTAAATGCAGTTGTAATTGTACATGTTGGCTTATTTTTATTTTTATCTGATTGATGTGCATGCATGGTTGCAATCTTGATCGACTTTTTTCATTTACTCTGATTAATTCAGGACTTCCTAACCCCTTGATAAATATGGAAGATCTTTGTGCAAATAAATAATTATAAGATGGGGTAATTTTTTTTTCGTTCCTCACTAAGATTTTTGTTGTTTCATATGCACCAACCAAATGCAGGCAACATATCCCCAAATGATGGAATGGTTACAAGGGCTCGGGGTGGAGATGGAGAGATCGGACATGTCTTTCTCTGTCACTAAACTACCGGACGGCAGCGGCAGAGGATGTGAGTGGGGCAACAGCAACGGTATCTCGAGCCTCTTGGCACAAAAGGCCAACATATTGAAACCCAGCTTTTGGCGCATGGTCCGTGAGATACTCAAGTTCAAGCAGGATGCTCTCACGTAAGCTAGCAGTCAATTCTCATGTGCATACATTATACTTCCATTCGCATGCATGCTTTCTGTTCATTTATGGTACCAATTATTTCGCTGGTTTGGAATGAAGGTACCTGGAGTACCATAAGCATAACCCTGATCTGGACCGCAACGAGACGTTGGGGCAGTTCATTCAGTCGCATGGATATTCCCTATTATTCCAAGAGGCTTATCTTGTACTGCTTCTAATCTACTTGCTTATGCCCTTTTTTACTTTCCTTCTTTTTGGAAAAATGTCACATCAGGATTTCTGTATTCAATTTCTGTTTTTCATGTTTATCTGAACAGTAATTCAAGAATTGTGAAGAGAAAATACAATTTCCAAATAAGTATGGAAATTTTGGATGAAATATTATACTTCCTCTGTTCACTTTTATAAGACATTTCAATTACATTCTAAAATGAGTGAATCTAGACTCATCGTGTACATAGATTCACTCATTTTTACTATGTATATGGTCAAAATTAAAATGGTAAGTAGTGTGACTTATAAAAGTGAACGGAGGGAGTAAGTAAAATTTACAAACACACTGTTTCGACATGTTTATGCAGTTTTGAGTAGGTGACACGGAAATTTATTTGTTACAGATCCCAGTCTGCGCAGGCAGTTGGTCATGTTCATCACAAGGTGTTTTGAGCCTCTCCGCTTTCTTCGTGCTGTCATTTTTCCGTAACCATGACCTTCTTCAGGTGCCTAGCTACTTTGTATACATGTTCCTTTCCCATTGCTTAATTCGTCTTTATGTGTTTGAAATTAGCTAATTAAATCGCTGCACTCTCAGCTGTTTCGTTATCCCCAGTTGCCCACTGTCAAGGTTTGTTCGCAGTCCTATGTAAGCAAGGTACGTATTGCGACCTATCAGCTGGACCTCAAAAGAGATCAGCTGACACATCTAGATGATATTCATTCCCCTCTTTACTTTTCAGACTTTGGCTGCAGCCAAATGCAGAGACTGAACTATTTCGCATTAGCAGGTAAAAGGAGAATTGGAAAGCATGGGCTGTCGAATTAAAACCAGCTGTCGGGTCAAATCCGTTTCTAGTGTTGATGGAGGTACACACGTACATGCGTTACTGTTTGTTGATCTCCTGTACGAACAATGTGTATGTCATCATGTATATTGTTTATCCACTAACTGAAACAATCCTCTACCTTGATGGCAACAGCTGGGTACAGAGTCTTGGAGAATGATGGTTCAGAGGAAGCATATGACAGTGTCATCCTTGGAGTCCATGCACCTAATGCTCTGAAACTACTAGGAGATGAAGCTACACATTACGAACTGAAAATTCTAGGTGCCTGTCAGTATGTCCAGAGGTATTGAAGCCTGCCTACTATTGCTACATCAATAAAGTTTGATCTGATATACTGATTTTCGGGCACGTTTATGTTGCAGTGACATATACCTCCACTGCGATCAAAATTTGATGCCCCGAAATCCATCGGCATGGAGCGCCTGGAATTTCCTAGGGACAGCTAGCCGGGGGTTTTCTGTTACTTACTGGTTAAACCATATTCAGGTAAATTTTGTGCTTTTCGTATGCATGGTATATTGAATTAATTTTATTCATGACATATTTCTTGACGAAAGGCCCTGCTCCGGCTTTATGACGATGGTGAAACCATTTTATACATCATTTCATGTCTCAGGACTAGGCATGTCTCCCCAGGAAAAACAAAAATATACCAAAGGATAGTGTAGAGCAGGCTCATAGAATAACAGCAAAATGGAAGCTTCAGCCTAATCCGCTTAATTATTAACTGTGGTATATTTGTTCTTTTTTTGCACTTCTAGGAAATTGAATCTGTCAGGCCTTTCCTGGTGACACTGAATCCCCCTTGTGTTCCGGATCACGTACTGCTTAAATGGTGTACAAGCCTTCCTGTTCTGTCTGTTGCTGCGGCGAAGGCTTATCTTCAGTTTGATCAGATCCAAGGAAAGAGAGGAATATGGTTCTGTGGGGCATATCAAGGTAACCTGTTTCCTTAATTTCAGTATGTGGACAATTTACTCGTTACAACTTGCATGCAGATGTACGATTTTTTACTACATCATTAAAGTTAGGTGTGAAATGATCTAAAGAACAAATAGGTCTGAAGTGTCTCTTCTGCCTTGGATTGCAGGTCATGGCTTCCATGAAGACGGATTCAAGGTATTTGCATACACTGCCTATTCATTTCCTGTTTTAGACCTGTCTTTTCGCTTAATACAATTATGTGCAAACTGGGTGTGACAACTCTGGCCTGTGGCTACCCTCTGAGTGAGCAGTGGGAGAGAAACAGAAGGCTGGGATAGATATGCTTGATTTTCTCATTTCTTGATGATATACTTGTTTACTCCATTTTGACATATATGATTTTAGTTTCAATCGCATAATTCAGAATGACTATTTCATGAAATAGTTATGTCATGTCTTTTTTGTGTTGGACATATTGGATCGATGTAGTCTGGTAAAGCAGCAGCTCAAGGTTTGCTTGGAAAGAAATATGAGTCTCTGCTGAAGCCAAAGCAGATAATTCCATCATGGACCGAGGCGGGGGCGCGCATTCTTGTTGCAAGATTTCTCAATGAATACATATCCATCGGTAACTTGATGTGAGTTCTTGTATGAGTCGATGTACTATGCAACGTCTAATTATGATTATGCTTAACTATAAAAGTTTTCGTGCAGATTGGTCGAAGAAGGAGGTAGTGTGTTCAACTTTGGTAAAACTTGCGACAAATGCCATGTAAAATCTGTCATGCGAGTTCATGACCCCTTCTTCTATTGGAAGGTTATCTTCTCTTTTTCTTCCCACACATGCATTTTTTAATTTTTCTGACTAGTGATCTGTCCTTCCATAATTCATAGTTTCTTATATACTCCACTGCGATTTCTTTATCCAACCTTCTCATTTAAACTACATGTGTTTGTCCTGGCTATCCACGGCTTTTAGGTTGCAACAGAAGGAATGTTCGGCTTGGCAGAAGCCTATATTAACGGATGTTTCACTCTTCTTGACAAGAGAGAAGGCCTTCTTAATCTTATCCTGGTATAACTATACCATAGTCCATGAGCCTAATGGCAGAGCTATTTCTTCTTCATTTCAGATCAAATCCATGATCCATTTCCTTGCAGATTCTTATTGCTAACAGAGATGCGCGTAGGAGCCGCAGGGGTGCCAGAAAAGGGTTCTGAAACATTAAATTGTCACTAAATTCCTATCAATTCTTCCATAAAAATGAACTAGTACCTAAGAATCTATGCATCTGTTAATCATGTATATAAATTTTCTTGGTTTGCAGGGGTCGGTGGAGACCGTACCATTTAATAGCTGGTTTGCCATATGCTAAATACTTTTTGCGTGACGTCTCGAGGAAGAACACTGCGACACAAACTCGTCGAAACATCTCTCAGCACTATGATCTTGTCAGTACTCATGTCTCTTCTTTTGTTGTTACATTCCATCAGGATTAAGATAACTAGTTTCATAGGTCAATTTGTAATTCCAGAGTTATTGCAAAGCTTAGTGAATTGAGATTTAAGTGCACATAACTCTGTAAAAAGTTTTTTTTTCATTCATTACTTTCCATACGTCTATAATAATAAACCAAGTAGTACTAACAGTTCTGTCTTCTTATATGTGTGCAGAGTAATGAATTTTTCTCACTTAATATGGATAAATCGATGACTTATTCTTGTGCAATTTTCAAGGTTTGTAAATCTTGTGATATTTTTCTTGACGCTTGTAAAATTTGTAGAGTGGTTTTATTAATTCATGGACTAAAATTAAATTGGTAGACGGAGGACGAAAGCTTAGAAGCAGCCCAGCAACGTAAACTTAGTCTTCTAATCGCCAAGGTATTACTGCCATATCTCTACAAACTGTGTCATTAGATTGATATTTAGTTAGACAATCTTGTGAACATGATCTGATGCTACTTCATTCTTGCAAAATACACATTTGAACAAAGGCTAAAGTCGAAGGGGGGCATCATGTTCTTGAAATTGGTAGCGGCTGGGGCAGTTTAGCAATACAAGTGGTTAAGGAAACTGGCTGCAAATACACTGGAGTCACTTTGTCAGAGGAGCAGCTTAAATACTCTGAGAACAAAGTAAGAGAAGCTGGCTTAGAGGTTTGTTCTATGTTACTCCCTCCTTTATGCAATACCTGTCCACTTTAATAATTACCATTCCACCATATTGGCATATATTATAATTTACTAACTATAAGAGAAACATGCACGTGCATGGAGAACTAATACTGTTTTGTCCAAAAGTTTACTTTTCGGTAGTGTGAAATCCTAGCTAACAATTCTATTGTCTATTGTTATTAATTTTTAGGATCACATAACTTTTCTGCTGTGTGACTACCGGCAAATACCGCCTCGCAAGTATGATGCGATCATAAGCATGTAAGTGTTACTAAATTATGGATGTGCACTGTGTCTTCGACAATACCCGTGTGCCTCATTATACTTATGTATTCCTCTTCTGTAAATCAGCGAAATGATTGAACATGTTGGCCATGAATACTATGAGGAATATTTTGCCTGCTGTGAGTCTCTCTTGGCTGAAGACGGCATATTGGTCCTCCAGGTTAGTACTGCAGGAAAAATATCATTGTGAACAACTAAGTATATGCCTGTTCCCATTAACATTACGAACAACAACTAAGTGTATATATGCCTTGTTCTTTTGGATTGGCAAAAAAAGCCAATGAAAGATACTCCTCCTATCCAAGCAATACCTTAGGTTTACACGATCATGAACTAACCTCCATCTGCAAATACATACATGGGTGTTCAGTTCATCTCAGTTCCAGAGGAACAGTACGACATATTTAGAAAAAGGCCAAACTTCATAAAAGAATACATATTCCCTGGCGGTTGTCTTCCTTCTTTGGCCCGTGTAGCGTCTGCCATGTCCACGTCATCAAGGTTCTGGTAAGTTTTACATCAATTGATCAATGCTTGATTGGTTACTTCGTGGTCATGGATGGATCTAGATTAATTGATTAGACCCTCCCTTATGTTGTTGCAACTGTGTAGCATGGAGCATGTCGAGAATATTGGGTACCATTACTACCCAACGCTGATGCGCTGGATGGAAAAGTTCACTGCCAACAGGGAGTAAGTCTCACTTAGTCATTCATTATAGAAGAATACCGTTGTTACAGCTGAGCAAGACTAGCACATATATCGTAAATTTGTAAGACTAGCGCATATATCGTAAATATGTCGTGGCGATCATAGTGTTTCAGTTTTTTTTTTTTTTTGACAATCATCATAGTGTTTCAGTTAATTTCTCAGTTAGTATGAATAATTTCTTACCGCTTTCTTTTCTTTTGCAGTCAAGTTTTGGCCCTGGGCTTTGATGAGAAGTTCATCCTTATATGGGAGTACTACCTCACATACTCTGCGGCTGGTTGCAAGTCAGGGGCAGTTAGAGATTACCAGGTACGTATAAATAAATCTATGATCTCTGTATGTATTTAGCTATATATGTTATTTCCAGACAAATGGAAGTCATTTACTCCCTTCCATCTTAAAAAGGACATTTTGGAAATCAGCTTGATATCTGGGGCGATTTTACAATTTGCCACACTTTTCTTTTCACTTTTATTATTTGCCACAGCATGTTTCACTTACAGGTGGTGGTATTTGAGAAAAGTGTGGCAAATTATAAATTTTCCCTGATATCTGGCCCAATTATAGCGGCCACTTTTTCACTGCAGTAGATCATAAAACTTAATTGAATCGCTAAAGGATGAAATTGTTTTCTTTGAGGAAGACCAAAACATGTGATTTTCAAAAATCAAATCCAAAACATTTTATGAAATATTAGTGACCAAAATTATGTCTAAGCCTTCACCTTTTTTTGCAAAGGAGGTATTACTTGAGGTACTGATTGTGATTCCTGACCGCCTGACATATGCTGCATGCAGGTTGTTTTCTCTCGTCCAGGCAACAGGCGATTAGCCCTGCGCCTTGATGCTAAAGAAAACACATCCTTCTCCTTTGAAGCTGTCGAACCGTCGTTCGTTTTGCAGTAATGTCTTGTCAGACTGTTTCAGTTTGTGCTTATGGCCTGTAATATTTCGTATTCTGGAGAATCCCTAGTTGATATGGTGGTAGTAGGTTTTCGCCCCGTAGGGGTGTTCGAGATCGAATGCTCACAGCGGGTTTCCTACTAGTGCCCCAACTCTCTGTCCCTTCTTTACCATCTCCTCTACTTGCACTTGATGGAAAGGGGGCTAGCCCGGTTGGAAATAATAAGGAAAAAAAAAAAGCTGTCGAGCTGTTACTTCTCGACGGCCTATGACCTTTTAATAAGTCAATCCTGGAATGATTGGTTCATACTGCCAGCCTAATCAGGTGGTTTGGTCATGTATCCTCTTGTTTTAATCCTGCAATGTTTAGTCTGTTGTGACAGTGTATTGTTACTTATCTATCAACAAATTTGTACGATGCATGCATGTGTATGCAACTGCTATATTAAGCCTGGTCACTAGAATTTGACAATTGTATGGAAGGAACTGGTTTGTTGCTTTAGTATCTATCAGGAAGAGTTGATGTCATATTTGTAGTTTTCGATCTATTCCGTATTTGACATTTTTCAATGTTGGATATGAGAGAGAGTCGATGTTCCTAATTACCTTGTTCTAGCATAGACTTAGAAGAATGTTTGTTATACTTGCACTTACCGGTTAGTTTTCCGTGGAAGTGTACTAATGTCGCCGCAAGGGGAGCGGAAAACCTAGATCGTCTTTGGATGCCTCGTCTCTCCCTGCGGGTCGTACCGGTTCCCAATTACTCCCTCCATCCGGGATTAAGTGTCACAAAGTTTGACAAAAGTGGATGTATTTAACACTAAATTATGTTTAGATACATCCATTTTTGTCAAACTTTGTGGCATTTAATTCCGGACGGAGGAAGTATGTGTTTTCTGCTTTTATTTTTAAAATGTGCTGTTATTGAGACCTCCACGAATTGCTTTCTATGGTAGATGGTAAGGTAATTCCCTGTGATAATCCTACATTAAAGAACCTTGATCGTGTCCTCATAAGCACGGATTGGGAGCCGAGAGGTTTCATCGGATCATTTGCCATTGTTGCTTGACACTAGAATTGCCTCACACTCTGAAACCACATGTTTTAAGTTTGAGTTTGCCTGGTTAAATCGTGAGGGATTTGTTAACAAACACATGTTTAGCAACAAGAGCACCAAGGTAGAAAGTTTATGGAACGGTGGCAGTGAAAGATTTGTGCCCTTGTGGTGGTCGAAGAATTTAAGTGGGAAATGTGAAAAGGGAGAAGAAGAAACTCTTAGATGTTATTGATGTGCTTGATAAAAAATCCGGAACTTCGTGTTTCTAAATTTTGATGTGGGTTTTAGACGATAGTGTCATGAGCATGTGGCGTGCAGCCTTCTGCAAAGCAAGACGGCAAGGCACCATAATCAGTATACTGTATATGTATTGGTCTTGGCAGCTAACGTGGACAAGTTGATGAGAGGTGCACATGGGTCCCACTTGGCAGTGAAGGATCCCCTATCCGTCTCAATAATGCAGCACTGCCTGGCTACTATGTGAGCTGCACATGGATCCATCAATGACGCACCACGCGAACGCAATGAAAACGAACCACGAGCCTGGGAGTGGATATTCAATGCGTACGCACCATGTCATGTAATGCACAGGGCAATATTGTTGTGCAGTATAATACGAACGTATACTGTACTATCTGCCGCAGACATGGCATGTGGCTCCTAGATAATTACTCCTGCATGCTGACTTTGCTGAGTGCCGTGGTTCACCATGTTGGTTTCTAACCTCTTGTTCACAAAACACACACGTACTGGTGTGTTAAGTGTATGAATATGAGTTAGCATAACTAAAATTAGCCTGAAGAAGAACACAAGACTGATGCGCAATTAGGAATCTGACCATTGCTTGGGGAAGCCATCTCGACGGCGTGAGTCGTGGTACGACGGCGAATGTCCGCTGCTTTCTCCAGCAGCGGATAACGGTGGCCTTCTAGTCGCCAACGGCACTGCCCAGGGCGTGCGTGGCGTGGAAGAGGGCCTTCGGTTCCCAGAGCGCTAACTTAGGATCGGTGAGGTGTTTATCGGGAGAGAGAAGCTGTGGCGAGATCGTCACCTTGTACAGGCCGGACTCCCTTTTAATATAGCGCTAGGGAAACGGGACCCACTCCAAATAACGTTGGAGGCGCCTCCGATCGTGGCGCAGAAACTACGTACGTGAACTAGTCGTACGTGGGTTTTGACCCCTTATTTTCGTTCTGTTAGGATTAGGAGATAAGGCTTATCTTATTTCTGTTTAAACCTCCTAATCATTTTATTTATTTGAACATGTACGAGATTAAAAGTCCAACATTCTCCCACTTAATCGAAGTGCTAATACCCACACTCAATAGAAAAGCAAACTAAAGCAACGCGTTACAATGGCTAATAAAAACGCCACTGAAACTCCGTTACCTATAGCCCACTAAACTATCTTGATAGGATGCTTACTTAGTCTCAACGGGAGTTGGATTAATCTAATGGTCCTATTTCCAGAATCAAATTCAAAGGCTCTCTAATACACCCATGCCGGCTATGTGATCCTTAAACTGAGTAGGTGGTAGTCCTTTGGTAAGCGGATCCGCGAGCATTGCCTTAGTGCTAATATGCTCGATCGTAATGGTTTGATCATGGACTCTATCTTTCACAACATGATACTTAATGTCGATGTGTTTGGCAGCACCACTCGACTTGTTGTTACTCGCATAGAAAACTGCGGCTTTATTATCGCAGTATAATTTTAGTGGTTTTGAAATGCTATCGACCACTCTTAAATTCGGGATAAAGTTCTTAAGCCATACGGCCTACCCGGTTGCCTCATAACATGCCACAAACTCAGCCTGCATCGTTGATGATGTCGTAAGGGTTTGCTTGGAGCTTTTCCACGAAATGGCTCCGCCTGCAAGTGTGAAGATATAACCTGAAGTGGATTTCTTAGTATCAACACATCCTGCAAAATCTGCATCTGAGTAACCTATAACCTCAAGGTCATCAGATCTCTTATATGTAAGCATGTATCCCTTAGTGCCCTGTAAATATCGCAAGACTTTCTTAACTGCTTTCCAGTGGTCCATTCCTGGATTTGACTGAAATCTGCCAAGCATCCCGGTAACGAATGCTAAGTCAGGGCGTGTACAAACCTGAGCATACATAAGGCTTCCGACAGCTGAAGCATAAGGTTTGTCTTTCATTTGATCGATCTCTAATTGATTCCTTGGACTTTGGAATAAACCAAACTTATCACCCTTAACAATTGGAGCAGGTGTGCTAGCACAATTTTGCATTTTGTACCTCTTAAGCACTTTCTCAATGTATGACTTTTGACATAAGCCTAATACTCCTCTAGACCTATCTCGGTAAATCTCAATGCCCAAAACATAAGAGGCATCACCAAGATCTTTCATATCAAAGTGCGAGGAGAGAAAACTCTTAGTCTCATGTAGCATATCCTTATCGCTACTTGCCAAGAGGATATCATCCACATAGAGAACCAAGATTATAAACTTGCCTCCCTTAATCTTAATGTAGATGCAATTGTCTACTTCATTTTCCTTAAATCCGAAATTTCTTATTATCCCATCGAATTTGAGATACCATTGTCTGGACGCTTGTTTTAAACCATAGATGGATTTCTTAAGTCTACATCCCATGTGTTCCTTGCCTTCTACGACAAAACCTTCCGGTTGAGCCATATATACATTCTCATGCAAGTCACCATTAAGGAACGCAGTTCTAACATCCATCTGTTGTAATTCTAAGTCATAATGAGCGACCAGTGCCATGACAATTCTTAAAGAGTCTTTCTTAGACACGGGAGAAAAGGTATCATTAAAATCAACCCCTTCTCTCTGAGTAAAACCCTTTGCTACAAGCCTTGCCTTGAATCTTTTGATCTTCCCTCTAGAGTCATGCTTAGTCTTATAGACCCATCTGCAGCCTACTGGTTTGACTCCTTCAGGAATTTCTACTAGATCCCAGACATCATTAATGCTCATAGACTTCATCTCATCCTCCATGGCAATGAGCCATTCGGGAGAGTGCTTACTCATCATGGCTTCCTTAAAGGAATTTGGATCATCTACCTTCCCAATGTCACTCTCATTCAGGTAAACCTGATAGTCATCAGAAATGGCAGATTTCCTGTTTCTTTGTGATCTCCTTGGTGGCTCGGGAGGCCTCTCAGGAGATGGCTGAGGAGATGGCTGAGGAGACGGCTGAGGTGATGGCTGAGGTGAATGTTGAGGTGAAGGCTGAGGTGAGTCATTAGTCTCCTTAGTTCGGTCTGCACCTCTATTATTATTAGTTGGAGATGTGGGAATAAATGGAAATAAAGTTCTCTTGGATAATCGGTAGTCGAACATTAACCCGAATTTCCTCAAGATCTATCTTCCGAGGTTGTGAGCTCCCACTGATTTCTGCATTCTCTAGGAACACAGCGTGTGATGTTTCCACAAACTTAGTGACACGATCTGGACAGTAAAACCGGTATCCTTTTGACTTGAGAGGATACCCGATAAAGTGACAGCTCACGGTCTTAGGGTCTAATTTCTTAAGTTGTGGATTAAAGATCCTAGCCTCAGCAGGACAGCCCCACACTCGTAAGTAATTTAAGGTGAGTTTCCTTTCAGTCCACAATTCATAAGGTGTCTTAGGGGCTGATTTAGTGGGAACTCGATTTAATATGTGAACAGCTGTCTTAAGAGCTTCAATCCACAAACTAACCGACAAGCTAGAATGACTAAGCATGCTGCGCACCATGTCCATAAGGGTGCGGTTGCGACGCTCTGCCACTCCGTTTTGCTGAGGCTCGCCGGGCATGGAATACTGAGCTGCTATACCATTTTCCTCAAGGAATTTGGCAAAGGGCCCAGGGATTTGCCCATAGGGCGCATGTCTCCCATAATATTCACCGCCTCGATCTGAGCGCACCACTTTAATTTTAAGGTCGGTCTGATTTTCTACTCCCGCCTTAAATATCTTAAACTTATCAAGTGCCTCAGAACGATCACGAATGGGGTAAATGTATCCATAACGGGAGTAATCATCAGTGAAGGTAATAAATGAGTCAAAACCGTCCACTGATTTCACAGGAAAAGGACCACAAATATCAGCGTGGATTAATTCTAAGCGTCCTGTGCTTCTAATTGCCCCTTTTTTCTGATGCTTAACATATTTCCCTTTAATACAATCAATACAGTGGTCTGAATCAGAGAAATCTAATGGGTGTAATATCTCTTCTCTAATGAGACGTTCCATTCTCCCCTTCGAAATGTGGCCTAAGCGACAGTGCCACAATTTCGACGAGGTCTCATCACCCTTACTCTTCTTATGCTTATTTGTACCATCGCACACATTCATCACAGAGGAATCATTCAGGAGAAGCATATAAAGTTTGTCATGCCTGATAGCAAGACCAACATTATTATTATCAAACTCAATAACACACTGATTGTTTCCAAACGTACAAAAATATTGTTTATCATCTAATGCGGAAACGAAAATCAAGTTTCTCCTTAAACTAGGAGCGAAAAGAACATTATTAAGTAGGAGAATGTGGCCGCCTGCTAATGCTAGTGGAGCAACTCAAACAGCTTTGACTTCCATCTCCTTGCCATTGGCGACTTTAAGGTTTCGCTCCCCCTTTCTTATAGTCCTGACGGAAAGTAATCCCTGCAATGAATTGGTAACGTGCACGGTGGCACCTGAGTCAATCCACCAGTTATTAGGGGGAAAATCAGCATAAAGAGACTCATCAATGGACGAAATTATATCATTACCCTTCTTGGCAAGCCACTTCTTAAAGCCTGCACAATCCTTCTGCATGTGTCCGGGCTTCTTACAGAAGAGGCACATTATTTCTCCTTGAGGCTTAGGCCCTTTTGACTTACTGGGCTCAGCCTTGGGAGAGAAGTGAAGCTTCTTCTTTGCCTTAGAGGAATCCCCGTTGTGCTTTCTCTTATTATTGGGACCAGAGGAAACGACATTGGCAACGCCTTGAGCACGCTGTGCCTTCTGCCTTTCCTCCTCTTCAACACAGTAGCTCATTAGATCAGTGATACTCCACTTCTCCTTTTGTGTGTTGTAGCTTATTTTAAAAGGGCCGAACTCACTCGGAAGTGAGGTCATGATGAAGTGCACCAAGAAGTTGTCACCAATTGGCATGTCCATCCCCTTAAGCTTAGCGGCCATGTCCGACATCGACATAATATGCTCTCTAATGCAACAAGTGTCGTTATATCGTAAAGTCAGCATCTTCATGATCAATGTGCTCGCATAAGTTTTGGAAGAGCCTTTAAATTGCTACTCCACTGAGGCCAAATATTTCTTAGCATCCTCGGAATCGGGGATTGCTCCCCTAATTCCAACAGATATTGAGCTCTTAATGATCATTAGAGACATGCGATTGGAGTGCCCCCACTTTTCACACTTAGCATCGTACTCCTTCTTCTTATCAGCGTAATCTGAGTCTGAGGCAGAAGGAGCAACAGGGGCATTTTCACGCAAGGCAAGGTCGAGACTTAGGACCCCAAGATGTATCATGACCTTCTCCTTCCACACAGGGAAGTTGGTCCCATTTAGCGGCTCAATCCCATTAATGGCATGGGCAACGTTGTTGGTGTTCATGGCTGAAACAAATCACAACTTAGTGAGAATCATAAGAATAAGCATGAAAATAACCTTACGTTGGTATGATTAAAACATGGTGAAAAAATATTTCCATTCCAAAACACCGTTGGGCAGAAAATGGAACGGAAAATTTAACTAAGACAACACATGATTATAAACAACTTTAGCCAGATTATAATCACATGAAAAATTAAAACTCTAATCAAAACTTAACGTTGGTTTCATCTTGACCAGAGGGTGATTTTTAGCTAAACACCAATATCAGCAGCTTAATTTTTAGCGAGGAAACTTAAACAGTAATAAAATTTACTAAGAACAATGAATAACTAAATAAAGGGCTGATACGTGCAGGCAGAAAAAAGAAATAAAAAATTGCAGTTTAAAAGCCCACGCTCACTCACGCCCAGGAACTCATAGCAACCAAAAATCCAGCCCAAAGACAAAACCAGCCCACTAACGTGCTCTGCTGAACCGGTGCAATGTTAGCCATCGGATCAGATCAACGGTTCGCTGCGTGCCAGAGTTGAAGAAAACCTGGAGCGGTCAAGGCCAACCCTAAATCCTCTTCTTCTTTTCCCAATCCATTCCACGTTCAAGAGAGTGTGGCGGCTGCTCGGGACTGAGTGAGGTAGCTCATCACGTTGGGCTGATGCACGTGCAGGCCGGCGACGCGCACGGCCTCCTGATGTGCGGCGGCGAGCCGGGCAGGCGAGCTTAGGCGGCGGTGGTCGTTGCGAGCACACGAGCGCGAGGAACCGCCGACGGTGCGACAGACTGAGGCGGCGGTGACAAGCACACGCGCTTAGGCGGCGCTGGTCGTGGACTGAGGCGCGCTGCGCGACCTCCGGCGCGAGCACGAGCTGATGCGCGGCCAGGCGAGCTGAGGCGGTGGACGCGGGGCTTGGGCGCGGCAACGCACAGGCTGATGCGCGCGAGGCGGCGCAACTGATGCGCGGTGGCTGCGGCGGCTTCCCTCGCCGGCGCAGCGTGCCGTGGCCAAAGGCCGGCGCGCTGCTCCGTCGAGGATAGCCTCCGTGGCGACTTCCGTCGTGTCTCCGGTGAGGAGACGACGGCGGCGCGGCGACGACGCCCTCGCACACCACATCGGTGTACGGGGGTCCCGAAGGACTAGGCGCCGACGCGGCGTCTCAGGTGAGCCTGAGCCGATCTTTTTTTTTTATGTTCTTAATTTTGGGATTAGGGTTCTTAGGATTTCTCATATTTCTTAAAACTATGTATGCAATTAATTAGCGCTAATTGCAACAGCTAAGCAGATAATTAGTATAGATTGACTGATCTAATATCTAAACAGATCAAAGAGATTAACCGATCTTAAAGGTGCAATTAGATCTAAGCAATCGTTAGCCGAAAAATAAAGATCTAACCCAAACAGAAACATGGCTATAATTTAATAGAGATTCAGATTGGGAGAAACTAATTTGGCTAAACAAAATCAACCGATAACTACTTTAAACAGATGAACTAAATAACTAAAGGCTACTTTCTTAACATGAGCAATGCAAACAGATCTAATAATTAACTGAGAACTTATGAAACAGAAAGCATTGATCAAATAGGCACACGAAGGCAATGATCAAACAGATCTAAACATGGTTCTAATCAGGCTAATTAGGCTCTGATACCAAATGTATGAATATGAGTTAGCATAACTAAAATGAGCCTGAAGAAGAACACAAGACTGATGCGGAATTAGGAATCTGACCATTGCTTGGGGAAGCCATCTCGACGGCGTGACTCGTGGTACGACGGCGAATGTCCGCTGCTTTCTCCAGCAGCGGATAACGGTGGCCTTCTGGTCGCCAACGGCACTGCCCATGGCGTGCGTGGCGTGCAAGAGGGCCTTCGGTTCCCAGAGCGCTAACTTAGGATCGGTGAGGTGTTTATCGGGAGAGAGAAGCTGTGGCGAGAACGTCACCTCGTACAGGCCGGACTCCCTTTTAATATAGCGCTAGGAAAACGGGACCCACTCCAAATAACGTTGGAGG
Organism: Alopecurus myosuroides; assembly: GCA_028641055.1. Taxonomy (NCBI): domain Eukaryota; kingdom Viridiplantae; phylum Streptophyta; class Magnoliopsida; order Poales; family Poaceae; genus Alopecurus; species Alopecurus myosuroides. The sequence goes on along the minus strand of CM054059.1, from coordinate 39,877,026 downwards.
CGCCTCCGATCGTGGCGCAGAAACTACGTACGTGAACTAGTCGTACGTGGGTTTTGACCCCCTTATTTTCGTTCTGTTAGGATTAGGAGATAAGGCTTATCTTATTTCTGTTTAAACCTCCTAATCATTTTATTTATTTGAACAGGTACGGGATTAAAAGTCCAACATTAAGCTATCTTCGTGAGGCACTTTGATCGATTGGCTAGTACCTAACGTGTATAGCTATCCTAGTACGTGCTAGTTTGCTTGCATGCAACTAGTGATTCCGGCAATTCTTTTTGGGCGAACTTGCGATGGACGAAAACAAATCGATTATTGCTACAGGTGCCTGTCGCCCCTGCTCTTCCTCTCTCTTTATTGCTATGGTTTTCGTTGTGTTACAAGGAGCAGCCATGGAGTGCTTTTTATACACGTCCATGCAGGGACTTTGGAAACGGACTAGGATTAGAGGTCCTAGTACTACTAGGACTCGTGCTTGGTACTTTCGTAATCCTACTTCTACTCGGTTTGGAAACAACAAGATTAATTCCTACATTCACCTCCTTAACATTGTTGCTTGGATTCACCGCTTGCACTCCGACTTTCCTTCTCATCTCGATGAACTTCTGTCTGTCGAGGGACTTGGTAAGAATGTCGGCAAGCTGATCGTTGGTGTTCAGGTGTTGAACTTTGATCATCCCCTCCTCAATGCACTCTCAGATGTAGTGATACCGGGTGCCTATGTGCTTGCTCCTCTCGTGATGAATCGGGTTCTTGAACAATGAGATTGCAGCTTGGTTGTCGATCTTCAGTGACACCTTCTGCACCTCCTTCTTTGTAAGATCAGCTAGAAGTCTTCTCAGCCACACACCTTGACAAGCTGCCGTGCTCGCCGCTATGACTTCTGCCTCATAGGAAGACAATGTCACCACCTTTTGCGTCTGAGAGTTCCAGCTGGTCGGATTCAGACCGAGGTATAATACCATGCCCGATGTGCTTTTTCGATCATCAACATCACCTGTCATGTCGCTGTCTGAATAGCCGTGAAGGATCAATCCTTCTTTTCCCTTTGTGTACGTGCAACCAAGATTGATAGTGCCTCTCACATGGCGCAATATTTTCTTTACGGCGCCCATGTGCTCGGTCGTCGGTTTCTCCATGAAACGACTCACGACCCCGACTGAATATGCCAAGTCCGGTCGGGTATGCACCAAATATCTTAGACTGCCCACAATGCTTCGATACGTTGTGGTGTCTACCGGCGGATTTGAGCTATGCCGACGGTTTTTTGGAGCTATGCCTATGGAGAAGTTGCCGACGACGTTTTGCCGTAGGCATAGCTATATGCCGACGGCTTTTGGGGCTATGCCGACGGTACCTGGCCGTCGGCATATAGACTGTTTCCTGTAGTGTGGTACTTTCCTAATCCTACTTCTACTCGGTTTGGAAACAACAAGATTAATTCCTACACACCACCCCCTCCTGAGCGCCCCCGTTGAGAATGGACCTAGGTCGCCTGCTGCCGCCCCTTCCCCTTCTTTGCTCCGGCAGCGCTGCTGTCCGGCGTGGAGGTGGAGTAGGAGGTCGTGCTTCCCCCTTTGTATATAGTAGATTTAGGTTTAGAGTTTATGTTTGGGTTGTTTCTCAGCTTAGCGTCATGCTGGCGGAGCATCGGTCACCGACGCATGTGAGCAACGTCTGGTGGCTTGGGGCGGCGCTCCTCTTGCTCGTCGTGCTCCAGTGGGTGGAGGCGAAGGTGAGCAGCAGCACTGCCTTTCAATCCGCGATGAATAAGCTCAGGTTCGGGAGGAACACGTGGATCTCCGGCCAGATCTGCGATTGCTGGCTTTGTGCTAGCTACTCCACTATCAAGGCCAACCTCAACAGTTTCGGCGGGGCTGCACGGCGAGTTCTCCTCTTCTCCTCGCAGTGCCATGGTGGCATGAAGGAGACACCGCAGGATATCGCTCGCAATCCTGCTGGGGGCTGTCATCCGATGCCGATTCGTCTTGATGAACACTGTCGGTGCCCCGAGTTTGGGTATCCGACCCAGAGGACCAGCTGGTGGTCTACGTCAACCTCCGAGTGGAGGCCTCTCTACGAGCTTGCGGCGGCGCTCCCCGTTCTATTGATGCCAAGTGGTTTCGTCCCTGGCGCCGGTCAGAATGGCCGCGGTTTGAGCTCGCTCTTCTTCGGCGACCGCAGTGGACCCGATTGCGTTTCTCAGAAATTTTTCAGGGTCTTCCATGCAAAATTTAGGGACCGGTATGTATTTTTCTTTCTTCTTGTTGTCCCTGATGTAAATGTACCTGCGCTGTGACACTTTAATGGCATCTAGGACCTTCGGGACCAACCATTGTACAAAAAAAAATTACTCCTGCATGCTCGTGTGTACGGATGAACATTTCAGATCGAGGGTCTCTCTGCTGCTTTCTGCGATGGCACTTTCGATTATGACGAATAAGCGTAGTCCGTTCCAAAAATAAAAAGATGATGACGCATAGGGCTTTGAACATCTTGAGTGGAAGGTGGGTATTTGAAGGTGCATATCTCAATATACACTTCCAATTAGGAAAATGATTAGATACGTCGGCCTAACGACCGAATCGTATGTCGCTCTAACTCGCGCGCGAGGGCAGTGCACTTTAAACCGGCCTGTGTGCGTATCTAAGCCCAATTAGCACAATTTGGTTTTTTCCCAGTTTTCACGTTAGAGCATTCTTTTAGCAGCCCAATAATATACTAACTAGGGGGTAGCCACATGCACGCTAAGTATTTTCGCTATTTCGGTCAACGTTGGCTACGTCTTTAAAATTTATAACATTTTCACACATATTTTGTTAAGAAAACACAAACGAGATGTTGCAATTTTTTCGAATGATTTTTCTAAAAAATGCATGTGTTTTTCCACAACTGATTGAGAATGATGTGTTTTATGTGCTCCTTCACGTGTTGTAAACACGTGATTTTTTTATTCCTATCATTCTTTTTTTTGTTCAAAATAGGTGATGATTTTTGTTGCAACTGAATCGGCGGCAAATCATTTTGTTGCTTACCAACTTTTAATTAATACAAATACTATTTTTTGTAATAGGGTGTTTTTTTTGTTGAAACGGTTTATGATTTTTTTGCAAAAGAATCTTGAGTAACAACCATCCCCAGCTTTTAAATTGCAAAATACATGGTTTTTTTGTTGTAATAGTTTGTGATTTTTGTTGAATTTGTTAGCGGTTTTTGTTGCAAAATTATTTATAGAAAAAATTGTTGTTTAACTACTCCCTCCGATCCGTTTTTCTGTCGCTGGAAAACAGCTGCGCTAGCAGGAATCGGTAGTATAGCTGGCGACATTTTTCCCGGATCAGAGGGACTATTTTTTTTTAGCATTACTAGTTTTTTTAAAAAATTGCGACTATTTCTTGAGATACTACATTTTTAATACACAAGGGACGAGTTTTTTTTTTGTGATACTCGTGAAATTTGTGTTTTCAATAGTTCTGGATGCATCTCCGATAAGTTGCTCCTGCATTTTTTATTCCAAAAGGCATTGATGTGTAGCAAAAAAAATAGCATTTTTCACGCACTCCAGAAGTAAGTGACATGGCAGGTACGTAGAGACGGCTTGCCGCATCGCATTACGGATGGCCTAAAGCAGCGAGTGTTGTCCGCGAGGCGCCGACGCAAAGGGTTGGTCCAGCTCCGCGGTTGCACCGCGGGGACGCGAGTAGCACTACGGGAGGCTGATCGTATGCCGACGGCCGGTGAGAACGCCGACGGGGGGTTTTCGGTGCCGTCGGCGTATGGCGAAAAAACGGAAATTAGGAGGGTGTGGCCGTCGGCGTATGCCAACTAACCCCGACGGCCACCGTCGGCGACTAGGGCCCCGTCGGCGTCTCGCCGGAAACCCGTTGACCCAGCCGGTCCCTCCACTCCCTGCCGATCGCATCCATTCCCCCTCCCTCGCGTCCCCTCCACTCCGTTGTCGCGCCCTTTTACGGCCGTCGTCGGCCCCTCCCCTGCCCGCCCCCTTCCCGGCCACTCCCTTCCCCTGCCAATCCTTCCCCGGCCGCTGCCCCTCCGCCCATCGGCCGCCGCCGCCGTTCCCTCCCCTTCTCCTCTGTGCCGCGCCGTCAACTCCTCCTCCGCGTGGCCGCACCACCCGGCCGTGCGCACGTCGACCTCGCCGCGCCCGGTCACCCCGCCTCCCCCCGCACCCTGCCGGTGACCCCGCCGTCGGCGTCGCCGCCCAGCCCTTTCCTACGGTCGTCGACCTCGCCGCCCCCAACCCTCCTCCCTCGCGCCCACTGGTCGTGGCTACAGTCACCCCCACTCTCCTCCTCCACCGGAGGGAGAAGAAGAAGAAGGTAGTTTTTTAAAATTTTAATTAGTTTACTTATTTAGCTATTGTTTTAGATAAATTAGGTATAATTAGGGTTATATTAGTAGTAGTGTTATTATTAGGGTTAGGTTAGTACTATTATTAGGTTAGGTTAGAATTATTATTAGGTTTAGTCTTATTATTAGTGTTAGAATAAGGGTTAGGTTAATATTAGTGTTTTTTTAAATTTAGGTTAATAGTAGCGCTAGTATTACGGTTAGGTTAATTAGTGTTAGCATTATTATTAATGTTAGATTTTTTGACGCGCTTGTTATTTGTTACAGGAGATTGGAGCCGCCACGTCGTCGACCACCTACACCGCCACACCACGCTCTCGACCCCGCCGGCGTTGTCTGGAGCCGCCACGCCACGCCTCCGCCCCGGTCGTCACGCCGTCGTTCGACTACCTCCTCTACCGCCGAGGGTGAGCTTGAACTTCGTATCCTCCCTCGCATTTTTTTATGTCGCGTCACCTAGGTGTCATTTCCCGTCCGCGAGCGTTACGCGGATAAATATGCATTAGAGGTAGGCATATTTTGAACGTAACGCTTGCAGCATTTACGGGATAGTCGGCGGATGCGTAGTTGGGTACGTTCTCCATGTTCTGCTCCGGTCTAGGTCAGGATTTCGGTAGCGCCTCCCCGTTGTTCTTCTTATGCACATTCTCTCGTCTTTTTGCCGAGACGTGTATCGGGAGACCAGCGGGGAGGTGCTGCCGAAATTCTGTCTCGGATCGGGGTAGATCATGGAGAACGTACTCAATCTACGGATCCGGCGGCTGCTAGGACCCTTACCTATTAGAGATGTAGGTTGATGCTTCATTTTGCACGGTAGAATTTTTTTTACTATGATGCAATTAATTTCATGCTATGTATGTTGTTTGGCTCCGAAATAAAACAGAGGATGACTGATAATGGGTGGATATTCAGTGGCCAAATTAGTGCGATTGAAAGATCTGATGAGTGGGTATGGAAGACGGATTTCTTAGTGAAGGAGTTAGCGCGTGGTTCAAAGGCAGGCCTTTGTCCAGTTTGCCCTTGCAGTCATTGCAGGAAGCGTCAGCGTAAGGGAAAAGACGATATGAGAAAACACCTTTGGTCTTATGGGTAAATGTCGGGCTTCGTCACGACGGTCGACTTTGCTGAATACGAACGTGACAGTGGCACGGTGATGCGGCAACAGATCAATGGCAAGGAGGACGATGGAATTAGAAACTTTCTGAATGATCTCCGTGATTCCTACATGCCATATTCGCCACCTTCACATGAGGAACCGGAGGAACCGTGTGAACAAGAGGAACCGAGTGAACCCGAGGAACCGGAGCCTACCGCGAATGACTACTTTCATATGATGGAAACGGATGAGAGACCTCTGTACGAGGGTGCAAGTATTTCTCAGCTCGATGCCATCTCGCAAGTACTAGCCAAAAAGCTCGAGTACGGCAACACCCGTTCATGTTTTGAAGCTCATCTGCAAACATATGGTAACATGTTGCCCGAAGGATATTGTTTTCCTAAAAGCATGTACGAGACGAAGAAAATCTTGCGAGAGCTCAACATGGATTATGAAAAGATAGATTGTTGTCCCAAAGGTTGCATCTTGTTTCGACAACAGTTTGCGGATGACAAGTATTGTACCCTGTGTGGAGCCTCTAGGTATCATGAGGTAAAGGGAGCGGATGGTCAGAAAAAGCAGACGAAAGTCGCCGTGAAGATTCTTCGTTATCTCTCATCCATAAAAAGAATCCAGCGACTTTACATGAACAAGGAGTCTGCCACACAGATGACGTGGCACAAGATGGGGAAGAGATACGAGGACGAGCATGTAACGTCCCAAGTATGAAAATCATCCACTTAGAATGTTTGTTGCATGCTTATTTAAGTATTGCATCATATCATCATGTTGTTCCATGTTGTTTGCATTTGTTTCTTAATTATTGCAATTGTTTTCCACTGTTTTCACAACTCAAATTCAAACCTTATTCAAACAATGGTTTCATACTTGCTCTGTTACAACATTTTGAATAAAAATTACAAATAATAACAATCAATTGGTTCCATGTTTTTTCCATAGTGATCACTTGGGAAAATAATGGTTTTAAATCAATTATTCATTTTCCAAACACAATTAAAAATTCAAATCAAAGCACCCAAAACAGAACCATTTTGAAATCAGGGTGTTACCCAAAACAAATCAACTCAATTTGTCTATTTACCATAGGGGTTACCCTATTTAAATGATTGATTTTATTAATGTTTATTAATATTAACCATTTCACTCAAATTTGGTTCAAATTTCAAAAAGCAATCAAATGTTTAAATTTTTGAAAATAAAAGTTGCCAAATGGTTGCATTTGGCCTAAGGAATTTATCTTAATTTTTCCAAATTTTTCTCTAAACTAAAACCTATGTTTTTCTTCCAAAAGCAAATCCTACAAAAAAAAAACAGAAGGAAAAAAAATAAAAGGAGCAAAACCTACCGCGCGCGCAGCACCTAACGCTACCCAACCCACCTAATCTAACGCGCGCGCGGCCCAGCCCGCCTAAGCCTCCCGCGTAACGCTTTGAAAAGCGTGCGATCGTCTTTTAGACGTACGACAGCTCATCCGTGCCGCCACCGCGACCGCGCGGCGACTCCGGCGGCCAGCCCTCGCTCTCCTCGCCTATAAGAAGCCCCCAGGGCCCCGAAGACCTAACCCTAGCCTCCTAGGTCCTATTCCCCTCTCCGCCGCCGTCCGTTGCCTTCTTCCCCGTCGAGATCCCCTCCTCTGTCACCCTCGCCGGAGAACGGAGCTCTGAATCCGTCGATGGCGCCGCCACCTCCCGCCTCCACTTAGCCACCTGCCACCTGGAACGGACCCGCCACCCTACCAGCTACCCCTCGGACACCTGAACACCCCCGGAGGAGCACGGACTCGTCGCCGCCATCCTCGACCGCGCCGCGGACGCCGCCGTCGTCAGCAGCACTGCAACTGCGACGAAATCCCGGTGAGCCACCGTATTTCTTCCACTCTCTCCCTCCTCTCGCATCCGCGCACGTTTCTGCACAAGTCCACGCACCACCGCAGCGAGCACGGCCGTGGATCAACGCCGGCGAGCCGTCGCTGTCCGTCAGTCGAGCAAACATTCGTTCGTCAGACTTAAAATTCAGTTAACGCTCGCGTTGAACGATAACCTGTATCCGTCCCCGTTACTGTCAAACGAATTCAGTTAGCGCAGTGGCACTGCACCTGTTGCGCGCAAGCGAGGGCGCGGGTTCGAGCCGCAGCGCTCCACTTTTTTGGTGGAATTTCTTCCACAGCGCGCAGGCCCACCAGTCGGTGACTGCCCCTGCCACGCGTGCGTGCGCGTCGCCACGCTGGCCTCTGGCCCACGGGGCAGTGACCGTGGCTGGCTAGCAGCACGGTGAAAAACGTTTCTGCGAGTTTCTGTTTTTTCCAAAAACAATTTAAATAGCAGATTTGAAACTAAAACTTCAAACTTTAATATCTTTTATTCTGTAATCCAATAAATAAAAAGTTTATATGTTTTCTGTTCCAAATTTCATAATCTTTCCAAATATTCAATTTGTGTACTATTTTGGAAACTTCAAATGTATTTAAAATTCAAACTTAAATATTTCAAATGCTAATTTAGAAATTCAATAACTAATTATTTATTAATCCAATAAATGCAAATAAAATATGTTTTCCATACCATTTTAAATAACCTATTCAAATATAATTTTTGTTTTCTGGTTTGAATACTTTACATTGCCTAAATATTTTAATACTTGTTTAATTCATTTAAATTTGATAAAATCATAACTTGCTCAAAATAAAATATTTTTGACCATGCAAAATATGTTTTCAAACCACCAAAGTGTGAACTTTTCAAATGTGAGTTTGAATTCATGTTTTGAACAAATAAAAATTCAATTAAATTCAAACTTGTTTTAAATTCATTTAAAACTTGTTTAATATTGTTTAATTCATAATTAAATAATCCAAATTCCAATTTCAATATTTGAAACATGTAATCCAACTAAAATTTGATGTTATTTTCAAATATAAACTTTGTTATTTGTTTTGAACAATTTAAATGGTTAAAAACAAAAAATACTTGTGTGTCACCTTTAAGGCACCCAAAATTCCCTAAAATTAATAATAAAATTCTAAATTGCTACACCCTATTTTAATTTGATTCTAATGTTGTTATTTTGCTGTTTTCCTTTTGCATGCATCATACTAAACCACCAGCACCTGTTGATTAGTTGGAAAACAAATAATCTAACCAAAATCCATGGGCTTTTCATATGCAACTCAAAATTGCATATGTGTCCATTTAAATTGTGTTATCATGTTATCTAGTTTATTTTGATTTATCTATTAACTTGACATGCATCATATTTGATTGTGCACTATGCCATGACAATGATTGTTTATATATCTGCCTTGTTTGTTTGCTTCTTTTCGGATAGACGACGACGTTGATACCGACGACCTTTACGACACCCCTTCTGAGGATCTAGCTCAGTACCCGGCTACTGGGTTTGCAGGCAAGTTATCACTCACATGAACCATTGTGTTCCTTTCAACATGGGGTACCGATATTTTCCGTTGTTCTTTTCTGCTAGCCATAGTGGTAGTTGTTTCTGTTACGAACCTATCACATGATACCCTAAACCCTGATATTGCCACACCTCCAGTCCTACAACCCCGTTGCTTGGGACCGTGTCTTACTAGCATGATTAGGGTTGTTTTGCTCGAGTCTGCTATTAGTTACTTTCTGTTGTTATATTCTGTTATATTCTGGGCTCGATGTTAAACAACACTTGTTAATTTGAGGTAATAATAATTTGCTGATAAGGCACCGGTAGGAGGCCCGGCGTGGTTTTGAGGCCTGCTAGTGTCGACCCTAATAGGAAAAGGGTCTTGTCTACTGATCCATGATGAGCGCACTATCCGCATGTGGGAAGCGTGTATGGGCGCCCCCCTCAATTTGATTCGATTCGCATCTCGTCCAAATCACCACACTTAGTTCGGGCTTTCCATTTGATGCACGCATATGCAGGTACGAACCCGAGGCCAGGGTGGAATTTTTGTAGTCGGCATTTAGGGCGGCGTGGTCTTCCAGTGCTATGAGGGTCCTCCTTTTCTTCGGGGGGCTCGATTAGCCGCGCACGCACAGCACGTGGTGCTTTGGGCTTGATGCGAAGAAGAGTTGAGTTGTGTTGAGTGCCCCGCTTGGTGGGAAAGGCCTTCCCATCTGGCGGGTTATTCTTACGTGTACGGCCAAATTGGTGCACCCCTGCAGGGATAAATCTTCTCGAGAAGCCGTGTTTTCCGCGGTTATGGTTGACTTGGTGAAAGTACTGGCTAACAAGTACCCAGAACAACTTACACCTAACTAATGATAACTTGACTAGTAATAGGCTTATTGACACCACAACTTGATCCACCATTAATCCCACTGTGTGAGTTATCCTCGGATTGCTTCTTTGGATAAGGGGCGAGATCCAGGATGGGTTTGTTTGGTGGTTAACTATAGTTGGTTACGATACGCTATCTTACCTCTTTCTGTTACCCCAGAAGTTGTAGTAAGTTCTGTAGTTGGTTAGTGCAGCCAGTTGCAGCATCTTTTATACCTTCCCTTCCGTTGATCCCAAGGCATCTGTGCTTGGTGTTGACGGGTTACACTTTGGTGAACTGTGAGTCTTGCTTGCCAGTACGTTGTTGTACTGACCCCTTTGGGGCTGTGGTTTACGCAGACTACGACTACGGCTACGATGACCACCAGGATGGCTACTTCGTGGAGTTTGACGAGACTGCAGACGAGTAGATAGCTGGACCAGGGTTGGATCCAGGACCTACGTGGATGGGCTTCGTCTTCTTTATTTTCTCCGGCTTCTTAAGCCTGTTGGATTTGTCTGTACCCAGACACCTTTGATTGCTTCCGCTGATGTAATGAATGCTATGTTGGGACATGTGTCCTCTGGATGATTGTATTTGCTATCTCTGCCTTAGTGAAGGCCATTTGCAACATTATTTCAATCTTTTGTGTCTTAGAGGCATGTTGTGTTATCCTTTTGTTCAAAGCCGTTGACGTACCATGTGTGTATGGTATGAAGTACGTCAATGGTAGTGTCCAGATTTCTACGGGATAGTTTACATCGACGGTGAACAGTAACGGTTGGTTGTCGCACATAAGTGCTGGCCTACCCGTAAGGGGACGCGGGAGCCTTTAAGCCCCGTAATCCAATCAAAATACTGTTCAGTTCGTACGGTGAGTATCCTCTAGAAGTCCGGGTGCGACAAATGGTATCAGAGCCTGTCTGCCTGTAGGATCCCTTTTTACTGGTCGCAGTTGAGTCTAGAAACTATTTTGTAGCTATATAGGAAAAATGAAACGTGAGAGTAGGAATTCTGCCATTTTTCTTCTTTCCCCACCCACCCACCCTTTTCTGGTAAGGAAGTGCAACGTTGTTTTCTGTTCTCACCTAAACTTTCAAGTTAGGATTTCACGTGTTTTGGGTTCTCCGTAGTACCTCAGGACTTTTGGTCTCGTTTTCCCGATGTTGCTTCGATATCCTGTTCTTCTAGAGAACCTTTCGTCCGTTGAAACCTTGCTGTTGTTTTCCACTTCATTTCTTCTACCGGAGTCTAATCAAAACCTCCCAAATCATCTGCAGATGGATCTCAGGTTCTACCCGCAGGTGGTTCGGATGACTCGCTGTGAGAGCACCGCCGGTTATCCGGAGATGCTGAGAGACATGGTTACCTATCTGGGGTTCCATTGGGCACCAGAGTACCAGGTCTACGAGCAGCAGCGAGAGTTTGACCAGACTTGCTACCGGGCTATCGTCTACATTCTGTCGGATGATGGCAGGAGCGTTGTCCACCGCTACGAGGCAGTAGGTTCCACAGTGGATATGGCCGTGCAGCAGGCAGCTTACGTGAGTCTCACCGTCCTCCGTGCTGACTACTGGGGGTTTGACGATTCTATCTATCGTCACATCCCCCGTGGTTACATCACGTCAGCGGGAGTTCACTTCACTCTCCACAGCAACCTGGATACCTACGAGTCTGATAGCTCCAGGCTGCACACCACTGCTCAGTTCGTGAGGCACAGTGACGCAGTTGCTTCCACGCTTTCTCAGGAGTTAGCCTCAGTCAGGGAGCAGCTCCACCTTGCTCTCACTCGTCTGGCGACGTACACCACAGACTTTGTTGGAGATGAGCGCTTTGCACGTTGCGTTCAGACAGCTGGGTTACCGCTGCCAGATGCTGGAGGTTACGAGCCGATCAGAGGCCCACTTCTCGACCTTGGAGCTGGTTACACAGGGATTCCCCGCTATGGAGCACAGGGAGACGACGCTTTCTACTTCACCACACCGAGAGTTGCTCTCAGAGCAGTCCCGCTCTACGTGGATCGTCGTCATACCTACTTCCGTGGGATTCCTCCGCACCGTATCTCTCGTCGTACTACTCACCGCCGTCCTGCGTGATGAGCATGGGAGTACCGATGTATCCGTTCCTAGCTATGTTTAGTTATCCTGTGGCATTCGAACCATTTATGGTGTGTTGGATATTCTGATGTATTTGAACATGTGATGATGTACCTGTTGGTTATCTATTCATGCGTCGGAATAATCTCTCTTTCGGTTACCAAGTCTATCCTTTGTGGTTATTGTGCTAAAATGCATTTCTGTTCAGGATGCCTCCAACCAGGAACACCATGCCTGAACCACCTCCGCTCACGGAGCTGTTGACTCAGATGACTCAGGTCGTGGCTCAGATGGCCCAGATCCAGGCTAACCAGCACAACAACCAGAATGCTCCGCGAGTCAGCATCAAGGAGTTTCTGAGCATGGGGCCGAGAGCTTTCGTGGCAACACGTGAGCCTCTCGATGCTGATGACTGGATCAGGGAGATGAACAGGGCTCTGGAGATTGCTCATGTTGCTGAGGAAGATAAGGTCAAGTATGCCACCTACCTACTGAAGGGTCAGGCAGCTACCTGGTGGGAGAACTACCAGACCATGAGAGCTGGTTATCCTATCACCTGGGGTTGTTTCAAGGATGCCTTCCTGAAGCACCACATCTCGGATGGTCTCATGGAAAGGATGCGTGAGGAATTCTGCTCTCTCAAACAGGGCAAGCTGGACGTCCTCGGCTACCAGAACGAGTTCAATCGTCTCGCTCGATACGCCGGTGACGAGGTGTCCACTTAAGCCAAGAAGATGGCAAGGTTCCGCCGAGGTTTTAACCCGGAACTGAAGTACGCTCTCACCAACGTCAAGTGAAAGGACTTCGTGGAGCTCGTGAACACCGCGCTCAATGAGGAGAATGGGCGCAAGGCGTTCGAAGAGTCGCGCAAGCACTCGCGTGAGGGTGGTTCCTCCTCCAACATGACCACCCCTCCGCAGAAGCGCCGCATCTGGGTGCCAAACAGTGCTGTCACTAGGGCTCCAAATGCCCAAGCTTCTCCAGGCTTTGGTCCCCGCCCACCCAACCCATCTCAGATGCAGGGTCAGAGGTTTCCAATGGGGCAGCCAAGGCCAGGTCCTCCTCGTGTCGTCACTTGCTTCAAGTGCAAGGAGACTGGGCACTACGCTGATAAGTGCACTCAGAGGAAGCTACCTCCACCACCTCCTCGCCCCAACACCAACCAGGCAATGGTTCGTGCTCCCCCGGCTAAAGCCTTCAACTCCAACAACAGGCCTGTCGGGAGGACCGCGAGGGTGAATCATATCAAGGCCGACAAAGCTGAGGAAGCTGCTGACGTCATTCTCGGTACATTCCCCGTAAACTCAAACCCAGCTAAAGTGTTGTTTGATACCGGAGCATCGCATTCGTTCGTGTCAAAGATCTTTGCAACAGCAGTTAAACTACCTTTTGTTGGTTTGGGTTCCCCGCTAGTAGTAAACTCCCCTGGAGCAACTATGCAAACTTCCAAGATCAGTCACGAGAATCAGATCTTGATTGGAGGTCACATATTCCTTGCTTCCCTCATTCTGCTTGGCAATTCTGACATTGATGTCATACTTGGCATGGATTGGTTGAAGGCCAATAAAGCTACGATTGATTGTGCTAAGAAGTCAATAACTCTGTTCCACCCTTCCGGCCAGATAGTCTATTCTCCAAGTGAATCAAGTTCTGTTCAGTTGTACACCCTGGATGCTAAACCTCTACCTCTGCTTGAAAATGTTCCGGTGGTTTGTGAATTCCCTGACGTCTTTCCAGAAGAGTTGCCAGGGATGCTGACGAAGACATAGATCTTGGACCCTGCGGGTAAGGACACCCCTCTCAGGCCCAATGTCAAGGCCCAAGAAGAGGCGCCTTTGGAAGACTCCAGAAGGCCTACCAGAAGCCCACCCGCACCAAACTTGCGGGTTAAGTTAGGTAGTTTTGTAACCGACTTAAGCTAGGGTTTGAATCCTCTCCGGGTAGGGCTCGAGACCTGGCCATCTATATAAGGCCAGGAGAGCCCTCAGGGAGAGGACCAAGCAATACCGCACGACCAAAAAGCCTCGGAACTCGAGATCTACTCTCGATTCGAGCAACCTGTAACCGATCTAATCATCCAATACAGATCGACATGAGGCAGGAGTAAGGGTTTTACCTCTACGAGGGCCCCGAACCTGGGTAAATCTTGCCTTCTGTCTAGCCGACGATCTCACCAGCGCCCATGACTTCTCCTAATCGAAACCCGATAGGGTCACCTAAGGGACTTGTCGAGTCAGGGATTCGACAATTGGCGCCGTCTGTGGGAATCGTGGGCGCTGGATCATCGGCATCTTCGGCTTCATCGACATCCAACTCCCGTTGGAAACCAACGACTACGGCTCCGAACAATCCTATACGGATCGGATCTGTCGTGGTCACGCCTCACTCGCCGGAATCTCGCCCGGCGTTCGAGGAACTGGAAAAGAGCGTCACCCTGACGTTCGGGAGCTTCAACTTCATGGCGAACAGAGACGGGATCCTCCACTTCTCAGATGAATCTGAAACCGAATCTGGAACCGCCAACTCGCGCTTCCCTACAGGGAAAAGCGGCTACCCGCTACAACGCAGTCGACTACCACACCCTCTCGACAGAGGAACCCTCTCGGGTGCAGAGTGCTCTTCGATCTACGCCTAGGACACACGGACCACAACTGGCCCAAGTCTGCATGGCAGGGTCGGAACATCCCTCGGAAACTGAATATAGCGCGACTGAGCGCGATATAATCGGCGTTTCGCGGGAAGCCTGGAAAAGAGCCAAGGAATCCATGCGAAAGAGCCAGCCGCCTGCGGCGGGAGCCACGCAGGAAGACCTAACCGCCTACCACTATCACCTAGTGAGGGCGGCCTCAAACATCAAGGATGCCCGAGCGGATCTAGCCCGTCGCAGGAGAGCGGCGGATGAATCAAGCCAACGTCGAGCCGAACTATCCCACGCACCTTCAGTCGGTACCCGACCTAGGGGGAAGGGACCCGCAACGTCGACGAGGGACCACGAATCTATGGCTGGAACCAACAGGTCTACCACGTCTTCTTTCATGAGGGTCGACGACGATGGCAACGTCTACCCGCAAACCCCAGCCGCTGCGATCCTAGTCGCAGCAACCTACATGCAGATGAATCAGCCAACAGATAGCGATCCCCGGGTGGAACAATACAAGCACATTCGCAAAGGTCTAGGGCTGGCGGCCGCGAGGCTCGCCTCTCACGATCGCAAAGAACAATTGGAGAAGGAGAGACTGGAGAAGGAAAAGGACAAGGAAACGCCCCGCAGGCACAGAAGCTCTTCCCCGAGAAAAGACAAGTCGCCACGTCGTGGCCGGGGGAAAGAAGCCCGCCGCCGTGATGACAGTCGAAGCAGCGGCGACGACAGCCCGAGAGATAAAAGCCCGCGACACCGCGGCAGCCGTTCACGCAAACGAAGCAAGGAACCACGGAAGAACTCCGATCGCGATCAACCCGGACGGGACGCGCGATCAGACATCGCGCAAAACAAAGTGGATAGAGCGAGGGCGTCAAGATATCGCGATCGATCATCGTCCGGCTCTTCGGATGACGAAACCTGCGGCGCACTATGTTTCGCCCGTAGCATCCGTGAGGCGCCCCTACCCAAGCGATTCAAGCTCAGCACGGAAGTGACGAAGTACGACGGCTCACTCGAGCCCTCTCAATGGTTGAGCGACTACCTCACGGCAGTGAAATGCCAACGTGGTAACAAGAACACGGCCATGCAATACCTCAATTTGCACCTAGCCGGAGCAGCTCACAGCTGGCTGGAGAGGAGACCGCGATCTTGCTACGCATCGTGGGATGATTTGCACCGTGATTTCTGCAAAAACTTCCAGTCGACCTACAAGAGACCGGCTACAATCGAAGAACTACGAGCCTGCAAACAGAAAAGCGGTGAATCCACCCGAGAGTACATCCAGCGGTGGAACACGCTCAGGAACACCGCGGGGACAATCTCTGAAGAAGTGGCGATTGAGGCCTTCGCCAAAGGAGCAAGAAGAACCGCGTTTCGAGAAGAGCTCGGCAGAGCCGCGCCCAAAACCATCGGGGAGCTCATGGTCATAGCCGAAAAATGGGCCAATGGAGAAGACGCAGTACGCAACGAAAGAGGATCATCACCTGCACACGAGGACGACCGCCACGGACGAAGGAAGAGAAGAAAATATTACGACCACGATGATAGAGAAGAACTAGTGGCAGCAGAATTCACGCGAAGTCGCGACTCCGGTCGTCGCGGAAGTCGCGAGTGGAAACCAAAAGTAGAAGAAAAATCACCCGAGGAAGACCTCGATGCGTACTGCTCGCTACATCTGTTCACAGACAAGCGCACGGGCAAGACTAAGGCAACACACCTTCTCAAGGATTGCCGAAAGTTCATCGAAATCTCGGACGCGCTCGCCAAGAAAAGATTCGCTTCCACCCAAAACTATCCACCACTACCAGGAGGCGGACAAAAATTCCAGCTACCACCGCCTCCACCTCCACCGACCAACCCAAACATGGCGCTCGCCGCATTGCCAGCGCCACCACAACAAAACACGGGAGCAAATACATACCCGACCCCACACGGACAACTCCTCGGGATGATACAGAAGGTATGCCCCTCTCGCAGAGCTCAAAAGACTAACTCGAGACAAATATGCATGGCAGTGCAGACGCCACCAACAAAGCCCGAGTACCTGAAGATGGCCGATCAGCCAATCACGTTCTCGAAAGAAGACCACCCGCCACGAGTCTATCGGCCGGGACACGCCGCCCTCGTCATTCAAGCTCAAATTGGCAATTATGACCTGGCCCGCGTGTTCATGGACGGTGGCAGCGGCATCAACATCATCTACGCGGATACACTCCGTCGAATGAACAAAAATCTGGACGGTCTAAGGGAATCAGAAACATCCTTCCACGGGATAGTCCCGGGCAAAGCAATCCGTCCACTCGGAACAATCAACCTAGAAGTTGTACTGGGCTCCCCACGCAACTACAGAAGGGAATTCCTGGACTTCGAAGTCGTCGACTGGCCCTCACAGTACCACGCCATTCTTGGTCGAACAGCGTTCGCCAGATTCATGGCCGTGCCACATTACGCATACTTGAAGCTCAAGCTACCTGGCGAATACGGTGTGATCACCATCGACGGAGACTTCCAGAAATCGGACAAGTGCGACATAGAATTTAATGAGATCGCAAAATCTTTCGGGATGCAAGAAGAACTTCAGGAGTTAGCAAAAACAACAGACCATTCCGTTATGCCCCTCACGAAGAAAAACGCACCCGAACTGGAATTCAGTGCGAACAGCGATACTCGCAAGCACCAAGTACACCCGACAGACTCCGCGAAGACGGCGATGGTTTCCACAACCCTCTCGCCAGCATAGGAAGGCGCGCTCGTCAAACTCCTCCGTGAGTACTGGGAGATTTTCGCCTGGCAGCCCTCAGATATGCCAGGAATACCCAGGGAGTTTGCCGAGCACTCACTCGAAGTCTTTCCTGACGCCAAACCTATCAAACAGACGACTCGACGATTTTTAGAACCTAAGCAGAAAGCGCTTGGAGAAGAAGTAAACAGATTGCTAGCCGCAAACTTCATCAGGGAGAACAAAATATCCACCTGGTTAGCAAACCCGGTGTTGGTCCCCAAGAAAAACACGGATATCCTTCGGGTGTGCATCGACTACACGTCGCTAAATAAACACTGCCCAAAGGACAACTTTCCCCTACCACGAATCGACCAGATCGTGGACTCTACGGCAGGTTGCCAGCGTCTCTCCTTTCTAGACGCCTATTCAGGATATAATCAAATCCGCATGAAAAAGGAAGACGAGGAGAAGACGGCTTTCATCACACCACACGGTGTATACTGCTACACGACAATGCCCTTCGGGCTGAAGAACGCAGGCGCAACATATCAGCGCAACATATACGGGGCGGAAGCAGTACTTCCCGAGGAAGTTCGATTCAGCGCCCCACGGGTTGTGGCCTACAGCGAAGAAACCTCCAACAAAGCACTCGCAGCAGATATGGATGCACTCGACGAAATGCGGGACATCGCACTCGCAAGATCCGCAGTTTATCAACAGTCGCTACGCCACTATCACAGCCGCCGCATACGCCACAGGTCATTCGTGGTAGGTGACTTAGTCTTGCGGCTCAAGCAGAAGGAAGGACACAAACTCGAACCACCTTGGGAAGGACCCTTCATTGTACACGAAGTTATCCCAGGAGGGGCCTACAGGCTCAAAAATACAGCGACCGGAGGAATCTATTCCAATCCATGGAATATTGCACAACTTCGCAAATTCTACCCCTAGGTTTACTTGTTTCTACAACAATAAGGCTATACTAGCCAATTTTGTAGCTCGAATACATGACTTCTCAGTCATTGCAATAAAAATACATGATTTCCTCATCATATTTACCCGAAGCTTCTTGTTTACTGCATGCTAAAAGTCACAGGTACACACCCCATCGCATACACGGGGGCTACACCTAAGAACTTAGCATCCCAAAGAAATATCATCCAATACAAGGTTACACACCTTACAACGATTTTTACAAACTATAAACAGTTTACAGGATATTCACATCCGACAGATCAATCAAAACGCTGAGCATTCTCAGTCGCTAAGACCCTATCTACCTCTTCAGAGGTCATTCGGATAATCTTCTCGGCTGCAGGGCGTACAGCATCATAAAAAGGTGTGATGTCCTCGATTGCATAATCTGGGCGCCGAGCTACGGAGTTCAAATCTATCTCAGGATGCCATATTCGGACAAAGGAGAGAGCCACAACAGCGCCGCACGTCATCTGTTTGCGTACGCACGTGCGAATCTCCCCTTCCCGACTAAATAGCCTGAGTAGATAGCTCCAGTCTTCGGGACCCCTTTCGAGTGGATAAAAAGCTGCATTCATCGCGATCAAGACCTCGTGAAAAGAACCCACGAGAATTCTCGCCTGCAGCACTCGGAATTTCAAGGTGGCCATCACAAACCCTCGAGTGCGATCAGACCAGAAGTTATTCGCATGAGGTTTTTGGCTGTTAGCCTCTTGGTGAATGTGGTTTTCCACCCACTGCTTTTCCTCCCTGTCATTCGGTCTAACAACTGAAGGGCAGATGCACTTAGTCAGCTGAAGAATACAAAAGGAGAAAATATGCACGGGGGCTGCACCACTTACATAGCAACTCCCTCGCAACTGAAGATAGCTCGTCCATCAGAAATTGCTCGCGCTCAGCCGCCAATTTCTGTTTGGATATCGCCACATCAGCCACCCCGCGCAAAGCTTTCAGCCTACGCTCACCCTCCTGAACCTTATCACGAAGGCCAGCAAAAGTGCCCACGGCGGCCACAAGTGGATTTACTGGATTACCACGTCCACCAGAAGTTTCCGCGGCAAACACAGTAGCCTCGAAGAAGCACAAGGAAAGAAGTGAGATGCCCTACTCGAGTGGTTTCTAGTCGCACATCTGACTAAAACACGCTTGGGGGCTACTCCCATCGGGAGACAAAGGTACAAACAGGAAGAATAAAAACTCCAAAGGGTAAATGCTTCGATCAAGGACAACAAAAGTACGGGAATACATCCCAAGGTTCATTACATTCAAAGAAGGAAATTAAAAAAAAACTACGAGGCTACATTGGTGCTCCCACTAGCAGCAGTCGACCCTCCCTTCTTCCGAGCAAAAATCTCAGAAAGCTTCCGAGCAAGAATGGCGGCTTGCTCGCCAAAACGAGAGAGCCGTACCTTTTTGCCCGTGGAAGGATCGACTGGAATGGACGAGTAAGCCTCCTCCAACCCTTCGACTCCGTGCGCCAGAGCAAATTGGATCGCAGTCTTCGCGCCAGCCTCCGATTGAGCGACTGCAAAGGCATCCAGAAGCTTTCCTTCTGAGAAGACGTTCAACATATCATCGAGCGCAGGTGCAGGAGTGGCGTTGGCGAGGAGGCGACCGTACAGTTGCCCCAGCACTTGGGTAGCATCACTGACCATGGAAGAAACTCCATCAGCGTGCCTTTTAAGCTGGGCAAGCGTATCGGTTACCACATCCACCCGCTGGAGTCCAGGGATTTCTAGAGGAACATCCAGAATACCTGCGAAGGGAGAAAATAATACTTAGCAAACTACAGCCAAGTGAAGAATCAGAATCGCGAAATTCCAGCAAGCTTACCCGCGAAGCGCTCAGCAAGGGGACGGAGGAACCCGACAAGCTCGCTGTCGGCCTTACTGCCGGTTTTCTCTAACTCCTTCAAGGACTTCCGCGCGTCCGCAAGCTGTCGACTGAAGTCTTCCGACTGCATGCGGGAAGTCTCTAGCTCTTGTCGAATGGCCGTCAAGTCAGCTTCTCGAGCAGTTACCTGTTCAGAGAATTTGACCTTTTCGGATTCTGCAAATTCAAGTCGAGCTGCAAAGAGACGCTTGTCAAAAACTCTAGAATGAATGGAGTGTGGAAGACAGGGAAACGATAGAGCTCACCCTTGAGAAGATCGTTTTCAGTCCGGAGTCGGTTGCGGTCCGCTCGAAGAGACTTGCAATCCGATTCAGCGAGAACGACGCGGCGACCAATCGCCGCAAGAGAATCAACGAGTGACTGCAAAAGCGCGAAGACGGAAGAGTTAAAAGGATCAAATTTGAGCCTGTACCCGATTATTTACAATCGACTACAGCCTCGGGGGCTACTCCCATCGGGAGCACTGCCGTGCACCCGATAAAAATTAAAAGCATGAAGAGGAATTAAACTAGACTTTGAGCCTGTGGCCGATCGCATGCAATCGACTACAGCCTCGGGGGCTACTCCCATCGGGAGCACTGTCGTGCACCCGATAAAAATAAAACTATGGTTTCAAGACGAAAGACGAAGCTTACCTGGCCAGAGGCGCGAGACAGCGCATCCGCAGAGCTATCCGTCACTTCCTTAGAAGCAGAAGCCCTGGCGGCAAAGCTTGGAGCTTCACGCACCATTGTCACGACTTCGGGGGCTGCTCTAGGGGAGTTTTGGACGGTGCCCGTGGTAGGAGTTTCACCCGCATCCTTGCCCTTATTCCTCTTCTCGGGAGGAACGGCCGCGGCGTACCTGCGAGGACTGATCATCTGTAGACTGCACCGAAAGATAGAAACAATCGATATTGAAGCACAGAAAATGTTCGACCAAGATTAAGGAGAAAAACACTTACTCGTCATCCTCGTCGTCATCCAGCAAGTCCGCGTTCCAAGCGGGCGTCATCACTGGGATCGAAGGGGAAGGAGCCAGTGAGCGCAGTGGAGTCGCATGGATAGGAGCTTGACCGGGCGACGCTTCCAAAGATTTGTCTTTGGAGGTAGCTTCGTCCTCATCTACCCGACGACGTTTCGTCGGGGCGCCATTCGAGTCCGCAGCGTCATCCGAAGAATCGTGCTCTGAACTCGAAGAGACATTGGCGACGCTGGTGTCAATCGGGCCGTCTTGATGGCTCGACACTTGTTCTGAGGCGGCTTCCCCCGTGGTTGGCGGGTAGCAGTCCGCCATGGCTAGGCTCTGCAAATGCAAGAAGAAGACAAGAAAAATCTTATCGACTAAGACTCTGAACGGAGAAAAGAGGAACAACTCAAAAACGAAAGAAGCTAACCTCGGCTGGGGGAGGATTCGAGGCGGCGAAAGCTTCAACGGAGCAATCGGGGAACTTCTCTCCCACCTTCAGTCGGGTGATGCCTGCGATTTTCTTCTCGAATTCTACATTCGAAAGTTCCTCGCGGCTTACTCGACTGGGATCTTCCGAGCCCTGGTACTCCCACATGGCGGATGGCCTCTGTTGGAGTGGCTGGATCCTGCGCTTCAAGAAGATGCTCACCAAGTGCATCCCGTTGAGCACAACTCCCGCGGTCTGATCTCGAAGAGCATCTACTCTCGCGATTAGAGGCGCAACAGTCTGGGTTTCTTCGGCTGACATCTTGTGCCCCCAAGACTTGCGCCTGGTCAAAACAGCGAACGGGTGGAACTCTACAATCCCACCCGAGCTGTTGTCGACGACGTAGAACCACCTTTTTCGCCAGCTTTGGGCGGAGTCGACGAAGTGCATGTTGAAGTAGCTGCTTTCTTGTCGAGCTTGGATCCCGAAGCCGCCGGTGCGAAGCGGTTCGCCGAGCTCGGACTCCACCCGCGACTTCTCGCGGAAGATCCGGACCTTGAAAAGCGCCTTCCACAGCGCCCAGTGCGGGCGAATGCCTAGATAGCACTCGCAGAACACGATGAAGCACGTGATGTGCTGCACCGCGTTCGGGGGGAGATCGTGAAGCTGTATGCCATAGGCACACAGCAACCCGAGGAAGAAGGGATGAAGGGGAAAAGAGAGGCCCCGAGTCACGTGGTCCACAAAGACCACGCGCTCGTTCGACTGGGGATTAGGTACCTCTTCCTTTTTCCCGAGGCGGACGCGCTTCTCCGTCTCCGCCGGCAGCAACCCCTCCCGCTGCATCTCCTTGATGCATTTTGCGGTGGTGTTGGGAGAACGCCAGTCGCCGGCGCGGGGCGCGGGTTGCGCGGAAGGTTCGCCGGACACAGAAACGGCAGCGCCGCGCTTCTTTCCGCCAGCCATTGTTTGCAGCAAGAGCTCGAGCACTGGGAAGATGAAGATGGGCGCAAGGAAGAAGATGAAGACAGAGAGCGGGGAAAATTTTACTGCGGCGCTAACACCCCTATTTATACACGGGGCAAAGCAATCTCAGCCGTACGATGCGCTACGTGGCAACTATTACGGCTGCCACGCGTAAGGATGAAATGAAGCGGCGGTTCGCGCTGTTTCGTGCCACGATCTTAACAGAAGATCGTGCGCATTTACTGCGCATTTCGCGTAAAAAACGGGAACGACGTCTCGTTCCCCGGTCAAAAAGCTGACAAGGTGGGCCACCATCTGCTACCACTCCGTCACGTCCCATCGGGAGAAGAGGAGTGCGCCATGACGTCATGGCGGGCGTCATTCAAAATTGAGATCTTTTCGACTGGAAGTTCAAACGCGAAATTATCTTCGTACGAATGTCAATTCCTTCGGATAAAAGCAACTTTTCCATGAACAGTTCATAAAGCAAGGCCTCTTTGAACAGAGAAGAAAATACCCTATGCACGAAAACTCTTTCGTATGGGCACAGCATCCCGAACATGAAAACTCTTTCATATGGACTTGGTTTTTCCCAACACGAAACTTCTTTCGTATGGAGCTCAAACAATTTCATCGGGAGGAAAAAACCTACCTCTCCTACACGTGATAATTATACATCATAAAAACCTGGATTGTTCAGCCGACTAGGCACATCTGGATGCCGTATTCTTCGAATACGAAGGTAAGACCCAGAAAGATCTCTCTTTTGGGCCTGGAATCGCACTCGAAAGCTGCGTCCTCCGGCATAGTTCCGTGTCAACAACACGAAGAAAAATCCTAGCGGACGCGCCAGGTACCCTCATAGGTTAAGTTCGACTCGATAAGTCCACAACGGCCCAGTCGCAACAATCACCTCATCGGGTTCGAGTCGGAGGTCTCGAATCTGTGTAGGCCAGGAATGTTTTTGCCCTAGTCGCAATTAATTGGCCCTGATCTCTCGGGAGAGCCAAGCTACTGTGTCACATCCTTCTGCAAATATAGCCGCAAAAACTGGCACCTATGCTGCTCGATACTCGAGCGTTTTAATTCACAAAACAGGGAACACACCCTTCGTAGACAACAACTGTCGAGCTGAAACTTCCAGGAGAACAAAAAAGGTCTGACCGTCTACCCGACTGGAGATAAATCCCAATCGAGCACACGCTCGGGGGCTACTGACGAAGACATAGATCTTGGACCCTGCGGGTAAGGACACCCCCTCTCAGGCCCAATGTCAAGGCCCAAGAAGAGGCGCCCTTGGAAGACTCCAGAAGGCCTACCAGAAGCCCACCCGCACCAAACTTGCGGGTTAAGTTAGGTAGTTTTGTAACCGACTTAAGCTAGGGTTTGAATCCTCTCCGGGTAGGGCTCGAGACCTGGCCATCTATATAAGGCCAGGAGAGCCCTCAGGGAGAGGACCAAGCAATATCGCACAACCAAAAAGCCTCGGAACTCGAGATCTACTCTCGATTCGAGCAACCTGTAACCGATCTAATCATCCAATACAGATCGACACGAGGCAGGAGTAAGGGTTTTACCTCTACGAGGGCCCCGAACCTGGGTAAATCTTGCCTTCTGTCTAGCCGACGATCTCACCAGCGCCCATGACTTCTCCTAATCGAAACCCGATAGGGTCACCTAAGGGACTTGTCGAGTCAGGGATTCGACAGATGCCTCCGGACAGAGCAGTTGAGTTCGTGATCGAGCTTGAACCAGGTACTGCACCAATCTCTAAGCATCCATACAAGATAGCTCCTCCTGAACTGAAGTTGTTGAAGGAGCAAATCGATATGTACATGGAGAAAGGTTACATTCAGCCTAGTTCCTCCGCTTGGGGTTGCCCAACTCTGTTTGTTGCCAAGAAGGATCAAACAAAAAGACTCGTGGTTGACTATCGTCCTCTCAACGAGAAAACCATCAAGAACAAGTATCCAATTCCTCGTATCGATGATCTTTTTGATCAACTTGCTGGAGCCTCAATATTCTCAAAGTTGGACTTAAGGATGGGTTACCATCAGATAAAGATCAGAAAGGAAGATATTCCAAAAACAGCTTTCACCACTCGTTATGGTCTATATGAATACACCGTCATGTCCTTTGGTCTCACCAATGCACCGGCAACCTTCTCAAGACTCATGAATTCTGTGTTCCATGAATACCTCGACAAGTTCGTTGTGGTATATCTCGATGATATTCTGGTCTACTCAAAATCCGAGGAAGAGCATGGAGAACACCTTCGTCTCACTCTCATGAAACTTCGCGAGCATCGTCTGTATGCCAAGTTCTCCAAATGTGAGTTCTGGATTCCAGAAGTTGCATACCTTGGTCATGTCATCTCTTCCAAAGGCATAGCCATTGATCCTGAAAAGGTTAAGGAAATTGTTGATTGGAAACCCCCTAAGACGGTAAAACAAGTTAGAAGCTTTCTTGGCTTGGCTAGCTATTGCCGTCGTTTCGTCCAAAACTTTTCCAAGATTGCCAAACCTCTCACTGATCTCACAAAGAAGGACAAGAAGTTCGTTTGGACTCCACAGTGTGATGAGAGTTTCAATCTCCTGAAGACTAAACTCACTTCCACCCCAGTTCTGGTTGGCCCAGATACTACCAAACCTTTCCAGATATTCTGTGATGCATCTCTCCAAGGTCTGGGTGCAGTTCTTATGCAAGAACGTCAAGTAGTGGCTTATGCTTCACGTCAGTTGAACCCACATGAGCAAAACTATCCCACTCATGATCTTGAACTTGCAGCAGTTGTGTTTGCCCTCAAGAAATGGAGACAATACTTGTTGGGTAACAAAACTGAAATCTTTTCTGATCATAAGAGTCTGAAATACATCTTCACTCAACCAGATCTAAACCTCAGGCAAAGGAGATGGATTGAAAAGATTAAAGACTTTGACCTCACCATTTCTTACACTCCAGGCAAGGCTAATGTTATGGCCGATGCTCTCAGTCGCAAATCCTATTGCAATAATCTCATGATAATGGAAAGCCAACCTCCACTTCATGAAGAATTCCAAAAGCTGAACCTTGGTCTTGTTCCTCAAGGCTACCTTGCTAGCTTGACAGCCAGTCCAATTCTCGAGGACAAGATTCGTTCTGAACAACTTCGTGATACTGAAATCAAGAAGATGGTTGAGCACATCAAGGAAGGCAAGGAGAAATTCAAGTCTTTCTCAGTTGATGATAAAGGAACTGTGTTCTTTGAAGGACGCATTGCAGTTCCTCAGGTTCAAAGTCTCAAAGATATCATTCTCAAGGAGGCTCATGAAACTCCTCTCTCCATTCACCCTGGAAGTACAAAGATGTACCAGGATCTTAAGACACTGTATTGGTGGCCTGGCATGAAACGTGAAATTGCTCAATACGTTTCTGAATGCGACGTTTGTCAACGTGTTAAGGCAGTACATCAGAAAACAGCAGGTCTACTCCAACATCTGAAAATTCCTGAGTGGAAGTGGGACATGATTGAAATGGACTTCGTTACTGGGTTTCCAAAGTCCAAAAAGGGCAACGATGCAATCTTCGTTGTTATTGATCGTCTCACTAAAGTAGCTCACTTCTTTGCTGTCAAGGAAACTATCTCAGCTAGCCAGTTAGCAGAACTCTACACAGCAAAGATCGTTCCTCTTCATGGTGTTCCATTGGAAATAAGCTCAGACCGTGGAAGTATCTTCACTTCTCATTTCTGGAAAAGCTTTCAAGAAGCATTGGGCACTAAACTTCTGTTCAGCATAGCTTATCACCCTCAGTCTCAGGGGCAAGTCGAAAGAGTCAATCAGATTCTCGAAGATATGCTCAGAGCATGTGGTCTCTCCTTTGGCATGAAATGGGAGGATTGCCTTCCATATGCTGAATTCTCATACAACAACAGCTACCAGGCAAGCCTAAGCATGGCACCATTTGAAGCACTCTATGGCCGCAGATGCAGGAGTCCAATCAATTGGTCTGGAGCTGGTGAACGTTCACTCTTAGGCCCTGACATTGTTAAGGAAGCCGAGGAGAAAGTTCGTATCATTCGTGACAATCTTAGGATTGCTCAGTCTCGTCAGAAGAGCTACTATGATAGCAAGCACAGGGATATGATCTATGCACCTGGTGACAAGGCATATCTCCGTGTAACTCCCCTCACAGGCACCCATCGTTTCGGTGTGAAAGGAAAGCTTGCACCAAGATACATTGGTCCTTTCAACATTCTCTCAAGGCGTGCAGAAAATGCTTATCGTCTTGAACTTCCAGAAAAACTATCCAAAGTGCACGATGTGTTCCACGTGTCACAGCTCAAGAAGTGTTTCAAAGATCCAGATCGTGCAGTTGATCATGATTCCATCGAACTGCAAGATGATCTCTCTTATGAGGAGCACCCTATTCGTATTCTCGATGAGACCGAGCGTAAGACTCGCAACAAGAGCACAAAGTTCTTGAAAGTGCAGTGGTCGCATCATTCCGATAAAGAGGCAACGTGGGAGACCGAAGAGGATCTTCGCAAGAAGTATCCGGACCTTTTCATTTCTCAGTAGGAATCTCGGGGCGCGATTCCTTCAAGGGGGGGCGTTTTGTAACATCCCAAGTATGAAAATCATCCACTTAGAATGTTTGTTGCATGCTTATTTAAGTATTGCATCATATCATCATGTTGTTCCATGTTGTTTGCATTTGTTTCTTAATTATTGCAATTGTTTTCCACTGTTTTCACAACTCAAATTCAAACCTTATTCAAACAATGGTTTCATACTTGCTCTGTTACAACATTTTGAATAAAAATCACAAATAATAACAATCAATTGGTTCCATGTTTTTTCCATAGTGATCACTTGGGAAAATAATGGTTTTAAATCAATTATTCATTTTCCAAACACAATTAAAAATTCAAATCAAAGCACCCAAAACAGAACCATTTTGAAATCAGGGTGTTACCCAAAACAAATCAACTCAATTTGTCTATTTACCATAGGGGTTACCCTATTTAAATGATTGATTTTATTAATGTTTATTAATATTAACCATTTCACTCAAATTTGGTTCAAATTTCAAAAAGCAATCAAATGTTTAAATTTTTGAAAATAAAAGTTGGCAAATGGTTGCATTTGGCCTAAGGAATTTATCTTAATTTTTTTCCAAATTTTTCTCTAAACTAAAACCTATGTTTTTCTTCCAAAAGCAAATCCTACAAAAAAAAAACAGAAGGAAAAAAAAATAAAAGGAGCAAAACCTACCGCGCGCGCAGCACCTAACGCTACCCAACCCACCTAATCTAACGCGCGCGCGGCCCAGCCCGCCTAAGCCTCCCGCATAACGCTTTGAAAAGCGTGCGATCGTCTTTTAGACGTACAGCAGCTCATCCGTGCCGCCACCGCGACCGCGCGGCGACTCCGGCGGCCAGCCCTCGCTCTCCTCGCCTATAAGAAGCCCCCAGGGCCCCGAAGACCTAACCCTAGCCTCCTAGGTCCTATTCCCCTCTCCGCCGCCGTCCGTTGCCTTCTTCCCCGTCGAGATCCCCTCCTCTGTCACCCTCGCCGGAGAACGGAGCTCTGAATCCGTCGATGGCGCCGCCACCTCCCGCCTCCACTTAGCCACCTGCCACCTGGAACGGACCCGCCACCCTACCAGCTACCCCTCGGACACCTGAACACCCCCCGGAGGAGCACGGACTCGTCGCCGCCATCCTCGACTGCGCCGCGGACGCCGCCGTCGTCAGCAGCACTTCAACTGCGACGAAATCCCGGTGAGCCACCGTATTTCTTCCACTCTCTCCCTCCTCTCGCATCCGCGCACGTTTCTGCACAAGTCCACGCACCACCGCAGCGAGCACGGCCGTGGATCAACGCCGGCGAGCCGTCGCTGTCCGTCAGTCGAGCAAACATTCGTTCGTCAGACTTAAAATTCAGTTAACGCTCGCGTTGAACGATAACCTGTATCCGTCCCCGTTACTGTCAAACGAATTCAGTTAGCGCAGTGGCACTGCACCTGTTGCGCGCAAGCGAGGGCGCGGGTTCGAGCCGCAGCGCTCCACTTTTTTGGTGGAATTTCTTCCACAGCGCGCAGGCCCACCAGTCGGTGACTGCCCCTGCCACGCGTGCGTGCGCGTCGCCACGCTGGCCTCTGGCCCACGGGGCAGTGACCGTGGCTGGCTAGCAGCACGGTGAAAAACGTTTCTGCGAGTTTCTGTTTTTTCCAAAAACAATTTAAATAGCAGATTTGAAACTAAAACTTCAAACTTTAATATCTTTTATTCTGTAAATCCAATAAATAAAAAGTTTATATGTTTTCTGTTCCAAATTTCATAATCTTTCCAAATATTCAATTTGTGTACTGTTTTGGAAACTTCAAATGTATTTAAAATTCAAACTTAAATATTTCAAATGCTAATTTAGAAATTCAATAACTAATTATTTATTAATCCAATAAATGCAAATAAAATATGTTTTCCATACCATTTTAAATAACCTATTCAAATATAATTTTTGTTTTCTGGTTTGAATACTTTAAATTGCCTAAATATTTTAATACTTGTTTAATTCATTTAAATTTGATAAAATCATAACTTGCTCAAAATAAAATATTTTTGACCATGCAAAATATGTTTTCAAACCACCAAAGTGTGAACTTTTCAAATGTGAGTTTGAATTCATGTTTTGAACAAATAAAAATTCAATTAAATTCAAACTTGTTTTAAATTCATTTAAAACTTGTTTAATATTGTTTAATTCATAATTAAATAATCCAAATTCCAATTTCAATATTTGAAACATGTAATCCAACTAAAATTTGATGTTATTTTCAAATATAAACTTTGTTATTTGTTTTGAACAATTTAAATGGTTAAAAACAACAAATACTTGTGTGTCACCTTTAAGGCACCCAAAATTCCCTAAAATTAATAATAAAATTCTAAATTGCTACACCCTATTTTAATTTGATTCTAATGTTGTTATTTTGCTGTTTTCCTTTTGCATGCATCATACTAAACCACCATCACCTGTTGATTAGTTGGAAAACAAATAATCTAACCAAAATCCATGGGCTTTTCATATGCAACTCAAAATTGCATATGTGTCCATTTAAATTGTGTTATCATGTTATCTAGTTTATTTTGATGCATCTATTAACTTGACATGCATCATATTTGATTGTGCACTATGCCATGACAATGATTGTTTATATATCTGCCTTGTTTGTTTGCTTCTTCTCGGATAGACGACGACGTTGATACCGACGACCTTTACGACACCCCTTCTGAGGATCTAGCTCAGTACCCGGCTGCTGGGTTTGCAGGCAAGTTATCACTCACATGAACCATTGTGTTCCTTTCAACATGGGGTACCGATATTTTCCGTTGTTCTTTTCTGCTAGCCATAGTGGTAGTTGTTTCTGTTACGAACCTATCACATGATACCCTAAACCCTGATATTGCCACACCTCCAGTCCTACACCCCCGTTGCTTGGGCCCGTGTCTTACTAGCATGCTTAGGGTTGTTTTGCTCGAGTCTGCTATCAGTTACTTTCTGTTGTTATATTCTGTTATATTCTGGGCTTGATGTTAAACAACACTTGTTAATTTGAGGTAATAATAATTTGCTGATAAGGCACCGGCAGGAGGCCCGGCGTGGTTTTGAGGCCTGCTAGTGTCGACCCTAATAGGAAAAGGGTCTTGTCTACTGATCCATGATGAGCGCATTATCCGCATGTGGGAAGCGTGTATGGGCGCCCCCCTCAATTTGATTCGATTCGCATCTCGTCCAAATCACCACACTTAGTTCGGGCTTTCCATTTGATGCACGCATATGCAGGTACGAACCCGAGGCCAGGGTGGAATTTTTGTAGTCGGGATTTAGGGCGGCGTGGTCTTCCAGTGCTATGAGGGTCCTCCTTTTCTTCGGGGGGCTCGATTAGCCGCGCACGCACAGCACGTGGTGCTTTGGGCTTGATGCGAAGAAGAGTTGAGTTGTGTTGAGTGCCCCGCTTGGTGGGAAAGGCCTTCCCATCTGGCGGGTTATTCTTACGTGTACGGCCAAATTGGTGCACCCCTGCAGGTATAAATCTTCTCGAGAAGCCGTGTTTTCCGCGGTTATGGTTGACTTGGTGAAAGTACTGGCTAACAAGTACCCAGAACAACTTACACCTAACTAATGATAACTTGACTAGTAATAGGCTTATTGACACCACAACTTGATCCACCATTAATCCCACTGTGTGAGTTATCCTCGGATTGCTTCTTTGGATAAGGGGCGAGATCCAGGATGGGTTTGTTTGGTGGTTAACTATAGTTGGTTACGATACGCTATCTTACCTCTTTCTGTTACCCCAGAAGTTGTAGTAAGTTCTGTAGTTGGTTAGTGCAGCCAGTTCCAGCATCTTTTATACCTTCCCTTCTGTTGATCCCAAGGCATCTGTGCTTGGTGTTGACGGGTTACACTTTGGTGAACTGTGAGTCTTGCTTGCCAGTACGTTGTTGTACTGACCCCTTTGGGGCTGTGGTTTACGCAGACTACGACTACGGCTACGATGACCACCAGGATGGCTACTTCGTGGAGTTTGACGAGACTGCAGACGAGTAGATAGCTGGACCAGGGCTGGATCCAGGACCTACGTGGATGGGCTTCGTCTTCTTTATTTTCTCCGGCTTCTTAAGCCTGTTGGATTTGTCTGTACCCATACACCTTTGATTGCTTCCGCTGATGTAATGAATGCTATGTTGGGACATGTGTCCTCTGGATGATTGTATTTGCTATCTCTGCCTTAGTGAAGGCCATTTGCAACATTATTTCAATCTTTTGTGTCTTAGAGGCATGTTGTGTTATCCTTTTGTTCAAAGCCGTTGACGTACCATGTGTGTATGGTATGAAGTACGTCAATGGTAGTGTCCAGATTTCTACGGGATAGTTTACATCGACGGTGAACAGTAACGGTTGGTTGTCGCACATAAGTGCTGGCCTACCCGTAAGGGGACGCGGGAGCCTTTAAGCCCCGTAATCCAATCAAAATACTGTTCAGTTCGTACGGTGAGTATCCTCTAGAAGTCCGGGTGCGACAGAGCACGGACGGGTAAAGATGGCACATCCATCTGATGGTCAGGCATGGAAGAATTGATGCAAAATACCCCGAGGAGGCAAAAGAGGCTCGTAACGTCAGAATTGCGATAGCAACCGATGGATTCAATCCGTATGGTATGTCGACTGCCTCATACAGCTGCTGGCCCGTGTTTGTTATTCCGCTCAATCTCCGTCCCGGAGTCCTAATGCAAAGGAAGACCATATTCCTGTCGCTGGTCATTCCAGGGCCTGAATACCCGGGGAAGAATTTGAGTGTCTACATGCAGCTGCTTGTGGATGATCTGTATCACTATTGGCACCACGGGACTATGACATACGACCGTGCATCGAAGAGAAACTTCTTGATGAAAGTTTGGTTCCACTATTCCATGCACGACATGCCCGGGTACCCCCTATTCTGCGGATGGTGTACAACTGGTAAGTGGTCATGCCCAGTGTGCAGGAACCGACTTGAGTTCCTTTGGCTAAACGGGGCTAAGAAGTATTTCGCGTTTGACACGTATCGAAAGTTTCTCAAAAGAAGGCATCGGTTTAGAGAAGACAAAAGGAACTTCAAAAAAGGAAGAGTTGAGCATGAAGAGAAAGAGATACCAACTTTCGATGGTGCATCTATTCATGACGAACTACATGCTCTCGTGCCTGCTCCGGGAAATGGCCCACGATATGTGGGATATGGTGAAACACAAAACTGGACTCACGTGGCAGGCTTGACGCAGCTCAAATATTACAAGGACCTCGAACTACCCCATAACATCGATGTGATGCACACCGAAAAGAATGTCGGAGAGTCTCTGTTCCACATAGTGTTGAACATTCCTCAGAAGTCAAAGGATAATGTCAAGGCTAGAGTCAATGTTAAGAAGCTCTATGATAGGGAGAGATTACACATGCAGCCTCCTAACAACCGTCGAAAAAATTGGTTCAAGCCGCATGCCGACTTCTGCCTTAATAGTCTTCAAAACAAGGAGGCATTCATGTGGCTCAAATACGTCGTGATGTTCCCTGACAGTTATTGTTCGAACATAAGTAAGGTAGTCAATCTTGCAACAGGAAAAGTCACCGGGCTCAGGAGTCACGATTATCATATTTGGATTGAGCGGCTGATGCCGGTGATGGTTCGAGGGTATCTCCCCGACCGTGTGTGGTGAGTGCTCGCGGAGTTGAGCCATTTCTTCCGCACACTCTGCGCTAAGAAGATATGTCCCCTGATTATTCAGAAGCTGCATGATCTAGTGCCGGAGTTGCTATGCAACTTAGAGACGATATTTCCGCCAGGCTTCTTTACTCCGATGGCACATCTTGTTGTGCATCTCGTGAACGAGGCACTATTGGGTGGACCGATGCAGTTCCGTTGGCAGTTTTGTATTGAGAGAGAGTTTAAGTATATTCGAACCAAATGTGGAAACAAAAATCAGATTCAAGCATGCATAGCTGAGGCAAGTTTCCTCTAGGAGATGGCAGACGCTAGGCTAACGTACTTCCACGATGATGTTCCCACTATGCATAACCAGGCCTCTCGGTACAATGTCGATGAGCCTAAGAAAGACCCCAAGCTCCTCTCTTCAGGTGTCTCGGTGTCAAGGCCGGTGGCGCAAAAAAGTATACCTTGACCATGGAAGAGCTGGAGTGCGTAATGCTATATGTGCTCTTGAACATGGATGAAGTGGTTCATGACAAGGGGGAAGCAGGAAGTTTCCTCAGGTAAAATGGTGAACCGGATTACTTTGAAAATAGTCATTCGGTTTCGCTCTAATACATATTTATCTTACTTTAGCCAATTCAAGGATGAAATGTGGTCGGGAACGGTGGATCCTGATGAAGCCGAGCTGGACATGCTTCTTAATTGCATTACATCTTTATGCTTATTGTTTACCCTTTCTCAATGCAGGTGATCCACCAATATGAGCCAAGGCAAATAATCATCGACCACTTTGCTGAACTCGATGCGCCAGAGGAAGCCTGCCAAAAGTGGAAGGGAGCCTGTCCCGAACCCGAGATACATTACTGATGAGGGTGGGAGCAGAGGTCGAGGACGAGTGGCAGCTGTTCTTCCACTCCCTCCGAGGGGAGGACGAGGGCGAGGTGGAGGACGAGGGCGAGGTGGCGGACGAGCACTACTAGAGGGTGGTGACATACCCCCCCTTCTGGCGACGTGGCTTCAAACTCCCGTGAGTTGGTGTCTCGAGACGAGGAGACGCAGTCTCGCGACGAGGGTACAGTGTCTGGCGGCGAGGGGACGATGTCTCGTGGAAAGGGGTCCACGAAGAAGCCACGGATTTGTGGGGAAATGACTGTCCTTGATGAGTCAAAGATGCCTAAAACCGAGGAGGAGAAAGTCCTCATTGTGCCTAACGACATTGAGTAAGTTACTATACTAATTTTGAACACGTCATTTCATTTGTATCAATACAATTTGACATGTACTAGTGTTTGATTATTCTGCAGCAACTGGACCTTTCCACCGGGGAGCCGTGTTCCTAAGACTTTGCTTGCAGCTCTAATTAGGAAGTACTGGCCGGGCCTATACACTCTAGTCCCCAACGGCGAGAAGAAGCTAGCCCGCCATTGGGTAGACTATGAGGCCACCGATTTCCCGGGCTTCGAGACATCTGTTGACGCCATGATCAGCACGTTCTGGGTAAGGCGAGGTTTTCCAACTAAGTCCATAGTTGATGCCCCCACCATGCTAACTCATTACTCTCACAATCTTTTTATGCATGTTTATAGAGATTCTTTGGGGTGCTTCCGGAGTATCAGGCCTCGGTGAACAAGACTGTGTGGGGGGGGGGGGGCTTGTAAGAAGCTGACATGACAGCAGTTCTACAATATAAAGCATACCTGCATGAATCAATTCAGTTCTGAGAAGTTCGGCAAGACAGCGCCGAAGCATGAGAATGTGATTGCACAGCCTCCGGTGACTTTGGAAGATTTCTTCGTGGTAAGTCAAAATTGTCAATGGTATCATATGTTGCTGCTAAACTGCAATTTGTATTATCCGTTCTTCAAAATGAGTCCTGAATTTTTTTAGGTTATGCTCCAGCGGGCCGATGGTAAAGAGGACGCATGGGAGGCGATGGTGGCAATATGGATCGGGCAGAACGAGGAGTTCAAAGGCATAAGCGAGCAGAATAAGGCAAACCGCGGCCACGAGGGGACACATTGTGCGGGAGCCCGCAACCATGCTCGCTTCAAGGAAAAGATGGTATGTGCATACATCAAACAACATGCATTTATTCCCATCATGTTTCTATCTGGTATGCATAACATTTTTTTTGGGGCGATGCAGGAGTCCATCAAGGGGAATGCCCCTCTTACGGACATGGAAGCATGGGCGAAGATGAGGATCAAGAGGCCCGATCCATCCAAGCCTCAGCCCTCGCTTCCAGAGTACTTCGGCAGTGCCAGGGAGGTTTTAGATAGGTACTCCGCGGCGTTCCGGGGTTTTAATCCGTGTGTGGATAACCCTATTCAGCAGAAGACCGACGTGAGGGCTTTGGTCGTGGGCGGGCACGTCAGGGAGCATGGTCGTCTTCGCTGCCTTGATCAGGTGACCCCGCATACTCCCGAGTTAGACTTCACGCGTATCTAGGCCACCCTCACCGCCGACAGCCCCGTCGTCCCTCCTCCTCGATGGACTTCCCGAGCTCGCGCCGAAGTAAGTTTTTCTCAATCTCATTCTCTTTTCGACATTTCTTCCTTAGTGGCTAACTTGACGAGATTCAACTTACATCGGGATTCATTTTTCTTGAAATTGTAGTCTTCTATAGGCGACGCCTACGATGCAGCTATGGCGGAGTACACCATTCAGTATCAGGAGTGGGCGCAGAAGAGAAGGGCCTATGACGCCTGGAAAGAACTGCACAGTGCTGTAAGTTTCACCATTTTCTTTCTGCAAATGATGACAAATCCTATTTCCCCCTACTTTGAACGTTTATTTCTGCAAAGTCTAACATCAAAAATATCTTGTAGGCGGACAAGAGGTATTATGCCACTGGAGAGCGGGTTCCATTACCAATTGCACGACCACCTAAGCCTGACCTTCCGCCACCGTTTCCAACGAAGGAGGACTTCACTCGCTTAGCCTACATGAGTACACCGGTAAGTTATATGCGAAACCAGTCGTTACCGCTGTCATGTGCCCGCCAAGTTAGAGTTGCTAACTTCTGCTAAAAATGCATGTAGGGATCGGGACACTCCGTGGCTACTCCCTTTGGCCGTGCTGATGGCTCGCCAAGTCACATGATCACACTGTTTCATCCCGCTCATGGTGCATCGCAGAGTCCGTCGCGCGAGATCGATGCCCGTGCAACTCCCTCGCCGAGTTCCGGGTATGGTTCGGCGGCGGGTACCCTGCGCAGAGCGTCGTCTATTCTCACTCGGTCCGAGATAGACACATCGAGCTCCCGCAAGATCTAGCTAGGATGGTTGAACTTTGTATACACTATCGTTATTGCTCGAATGATGTTCGGGTGATTTTGTGCTTTGTACGATGTTTGGATGATATGAATATGATGTGTGCATGTTGTTTGTGTTATTTCTATCATGTTTTTAATTTTTCTGCAATTTAAATCATATACAAAACCCGCCCGAAACAGCACAGGACAGCACGGAGAAAAAGGCAATCTATACGCCGATGACATCACCGTCGGCGTCTGCTAAGCGCACGGCCCAGTGCGGCCCATAGCCCGACGGATTACCCGTCGTCGTCTCCGCAGCGACGGCCCAGCTGCGCGGCCCAGGAAACGACGCGTGGCCGATAGGCCGACGGCCCGGCCGTCAGCGTCGCGCGCGCTGCGCCATCCTTTACGGGGCCTATGGGGCCCACTTGACTGATACACCGACGGGGCAGAGCAGTCGCCGGCGAGGCAAGAGGCCGACTGTACGCCGACGGGGGCCCCGTTGGCGTATGCAGTGGCGGACCCAGGGGGTATGCCAGGTATGCCGTCCCGTTGGCGTATGCAGTGGCGGACCCAGGGGGTATGCCAGGTATGCCGTGGCATACGCCATGATCTTGGGCCGGCTTTCTTGCATTTGCATCTGATCGCTAAAAAGAACTAATCTTGTTCTCGTTTCAGCTATTCCATGGACGCAGTCTACCCAGGAAGGACATGCAAGTTAGGGTATGCATGCAGCCACCAATCCCTCACGAGTCGGCCCATGCGCTTAATTTGTAGAGCTGGAAAATCACTAGAAAAAGTGTTGTATACTTGTATTTAACCTTGTTAATTACGGGCCGTCTATGTACCATTGGCAGCTTGGGCTAATTAACTAGGTAGCCTAAAGTAGAAGAAAAAGGAGAAATTTGACCAAAAGTTCACCAAAACTAGAAATGTCAGAAAACCAGCAATTTGAAATCTTTTTCAGAATGGAACTATGGTGGGAGAGGACATTGAAAAACAAGCGTGTAACTGAAATAAATTATTTTAAAAAACATCTAAAAACATATCAGAATTTCGGTGCGGCATACCCTTCACTAAATATATCAGCTATTCCATGGACGTATGCCCCGTGTCCTGTACTGACGCGAGAGATTAGGGACTTGGGACGCTGCTGTGTTGTACGAGCAGCTAGGACGCTGCTGCAGTACAGTGCAACGATAGAATTAAGACGAAGAGGGTCGGTCGACACGGCACAACACATGCATGATTTTACTCGCCTCTGCTGCTGTACAAGTGCAAGCGAGTGTCCTCCTAGCTAGCACATGCGTGAGGACACAGGTCGACAGCTAGCCGTCGACACGTACCGGGCCATGGTCTACTCTACGGTAGGTACTCACCTGTACCTTGCTCAGCTCTCGAGTCTTTTTCACTTTAGATAGATGGCAGGCAAGAGACTCCAACCCTGTCCCTCTTAATTTCTCTTGGGCGACTCTGCTGCCCAAGCCCTGTTGAATATATTAGCAATTTAGCACATGATTTAATTCGAAATAGCAGCAGATGAATTGCGACAGTAGCAAATACAGTAATCATGCAAATATCTAGATCTAGTACAGTAGACAAACTGATCCAATCTATAGCTAGAACTAGACATAAGAATTCCAGGAGTATCTCATACAGATGGAATAGAATTACGTACGATGGAGCGGTAGCGGCACCGCCGTTGTTGTTGTCCACGTCGGCCATGTCGTCGATGAAGAGGTTGCCGATGTCGGGGAAGAAATCGTCGTTGGGGAAGTGGTCGCCGTCAGCAGTCGCGCTCATGCGCTCCCCAAAAACCTGATCGCCACTCTCCCGTACAGGATCACAAGAGGCGGGGTTCCGGAGGCCTGCTGTCCCTTCTCGCGGTGCACGCCGGAAGTAGGGATGGAGAAGACTTGAATTGGCGGCGCAGTGTTTTGGAACGGTATGACGAAGTGGCGGCTAGGGTTTACCGTATGCGCGTATTTATATGCGGGCTGGGAGAGACGTGGGCGTAACTCCACGTCTGAGTCGGTTCGGATCCACGATCTAGAAAGGAAACGGAAACGGTTTTGGAATTAACGCGTCCGTCAATTACCAAATTAAATGACTCATTAAAATTTCCCAATCGACAAAATAAACGCTCTCGGCTCATTCCCGCAACCCGCGGCGCGACGTGTCGTGACGAGGCGAGGCGAGGCGTGGCGAGGCGGGCGGCGGAGGAGGAGGAGCGCGCGTGTGGCACACCTCTCCTCTTGCCTTGCCTACTCATACATGAGCTAGAATGGCTCACCTTATAAGGTGCTTCCACTCTCTTCAAACTAGCAATGTGGGACTAAACTTTAGTCCCACTCACTCCACTTATTATTCATGAATGGGCCATGACAATTTCAGGATTTTTAGTGGGCTTAATGGGCTAGCCAAGTGAGCCCATATGATAGAGCCCATGTAAAATTCCAACAATCCCCCACAAAGTGTCATTAGCACATTTCATAAACTCTGTTCCAAAACATTGTTTATATACCGGTGTTAGTGGAGACTGTTAAGTTGAACTTCCACTTAGAACATCATGCTACACTAGTTCACAACTTGAATAGTGGACTACGCGTTGAACTACAAGTTTGCTGTGATACCCGTTTCACACAACGTCTGAACCGATACTAGGCTGCCGCAAGGCTTCCCCGCGGTTTGGAGCGTATGCGTCATACTCCAAAGGCCTTTCATGAGTTTATTAGAGAGCACCCGATTCTCATAGACTGCGACGTTTAACAGTCAGACTCATATAGGTGAGTTCCTCAGGAGATGTTCTGTAGGACACATCTCTGCTTATATAAATAAGACACTTGGAACACATTAAGACAAATGTCAACCTACCGTACAGATCAGGAGAGTATTGCATTTTTTATGGAGTGGAATAAAATATAAGGATACTCTCCTCTCAGCCGACCAACAGCTTGTCTCCCACTTCTAATTCACGGGATCTCCGATCACATAGAGTGGGTTACCACTGTGGGCAACTCATAACGTGGGCCTCAAACCCATCTCCCTTGATGCATTATCTATCACATTCCGTGATAAACCCTTTGTGAAGGGATCTGCCAAGTTCATGGACGTTTGGATATAATCCAACGCAATAACTCCGGAGTTCTTCAATTTCCTGACAGATTTTAATCTCCTCTTCACATGTCTTGATGACTTTGCATTATCCTTAGAACTGTTCACTTTGACGATCACAGTTTGATTATCACAGTTCATTAGGATTGCGGGTATTGGTTTTTCAACCATAGGCAAGTCCATCAAGAGCTCACGAAGCCACTCTGCCTCAACAGTGGCTGTGTCTAATGCTGCGAGTTCTGCTTCCATAGTTGACCTCGTTAAGATGGTCTGCTTGCAAGACTTCCAGGAAACAGCGCCACCACCGAGTGTAAAAACATAACCACTAGTGGCCTTAAGCTCATCAGCATCAGATATCCAATTAGAATCACTATATCCTTTCAGAACCCTCGGGTTTCCGGTATAGTGAATTCCATAGCTCGCAGTGCCTTTTAAATAGCGCATAACTCTCTCAAGCGCACGGCAATGATCATCTCCCGGATTGGAAACAAACCGGCTCAATTTGCTCACAGCAAAAGAGATGTCAGGCCTCGTGGCACTCTCCAAATACATAAGCGAGCCTATAATCTGAGAATATCTCAGTTGATCTCTAGTAATCCGTTGATTCTTTCGAAGCAACAAACTAGCATCATATGGAGTTGAAGAAGGCTTGCAGTCACTATACCCAAAGCGACTCAAGACCTTTTCCACATAGTGAGATTGAAGCAGTGTGATCCCACCATTATCATCTCTCAACAGCTTGATGTTCAAGATAACATCAGCTACTCCTAGATCCTTCATCTCAAAGCAGCGAGATAAGAAATCCTTAACTTCCTTGATTAAATCAAGATTGGTCCCAAAGATCAATATGTCATCAACGTATAGACATAGAATAACTCCCTCGCCCCCACCATGGCGATAGTACACACACTTGTCAGCTTCGTTTACAACAAAGCCTTCAGCAGTCAAAGTCCTTTCGAACTTTTCATGCCATTGCTTAGGTGCTTGCTTGAGGCCGTATAATGACTTCAATA
Organism: Alopecurus myosuroides; assembly: GCA_028641055.1. Taxonomy (NCBI): domain Eukaryota; kingdom Viridiplantae; phylum Streptophyta; class Magnoliopsida; order Poales; family Poaceae; genus Alopecurus; species Alopecurus myosuroides. The sequence continues at coordinate 39,836,999 of CM054059.1, read as the reverse complement.
ACTTGCACACCTTGCCTTCCTGACCGGGTACTACGAAACCATCTGGCTGATCCATGTAAATTTCCTCGTCCAACTCTCCATTAAGGAAAGCCGTCTTAACGTCCATTTGATGAACGAGAAGACCGTGTGAGGCAGCCAGTGATAGTAGCACACGAATAGTGGTCAGTCTAGCAACAGGTGAGTAAGTATCAAAGAAGTCTTCACCTTCTTTTTGGGTATAACCCTTGGCCACAAGCCTTGCCTTGTACTTTTCAATTGTACCATCAGGCCTAAGCTTTTTCTTGAACACCCACTTACATCCTACAGGTTTACACCCATAAGGACGATCAGTGATTTCCAAGGTTCCGTTAGCCAAGATGGAATCCATCTCACAACGGACAGCCTTCTTCCAGTAGTCAGCATCAAGAGACGCATAGGCTTCTGAAATAGTCTTGGGTGTGTCATCCACGAGGTACACAATGAAATCATTACCAAAGGACTTTGCAGTCCTCTGTCTCTTGCTCCTTAAAGGAACTTCATTGTCATCCTCCTCGGGATTCTCAACGTGTTCTATCGGAATGGTGGATTCAGGAATCTCAGCTAATTCCTGACTAGATGAAACAGGTTTCTTCTGATTTGATGAGCTAGACATATCCTTCATAGGAAATATGTTCTCAAAGAAAGTCGCATCATTCGACTCCATAATCGTACCAACATGCATGTCGGATACCTCATATTTTACTACCAAGAATCTATAACCAATGCTATTAAAAGCATAGCCCAGAAGAACACAATCTACGGTTTTAGGTCCAAGCTTGCGCTTCTTGGGAATTGGTATATTGACTTTCGCCAAACAACCCCAAGTACGTAGGTAGGAGAGTTTCAATCTTTTCCTTTCCCATTCCTCAAACGGAGTAATGATTTTATTCTTTGTGGGAACTCGGTTTAGGACATGACATGCAGTCATTAGTGCCTCCCCCCACCATGCCTTGGAGAGACCCGAAGTGTCTAACATGGCGTTAACCAAATCAGACAACGTTCGGTTCTTTCTTTCAGCCACCCCATTTGACTGGGGTGAGTAGGGAGGCGTCCTCTCATGAATAATACCGTGTTCAGCACAAAAAGAATTAAACTCGTTGGAAAAATACTCTCCACCACGATCAGACCTAAGCCGTTTAATTTTACGATCAAGTTGGTTCTCAGCTTCGGCCTTATAGTTCTTGAAATAAGTTAAAGCTTCATCTTTAGATTTCAGAAGATACACATAACAATATCTAGTGGAGTCATCAATAAGTGTCATAAAATATTTCTTTCCACCTTTTGTCAATACGCCATTCATCTCACAAAGATCAGAATGTATAAGTTCTAGTGGTGCCAAGTCTCTCGCCTCCGCAGTCTTATGAGATTTGCGAGGTTGCTTAGCTTGAACACACACTTGACATTTGGAACCTTTAACAGTACTGAATTTCGGAATTAAACTCATATTTGCTAACCGCGTCATGCAACCAAAATTAATATGACATAGTCGTGAATGCCAAACATCACAATCATTATCGTGGCAAACATTATTAATAACTTTGGTGCAAATATCTGACAAGGATAAGCGGAACAAGCCTCTGCACTCATAGCCTTTACCAATAAATTGTCCATACTTGGAAATTACAACTTTATTAGACTCGAAAACCAACTTAAAACCATCTCGACATAAACGTGAGCCGCTGACGAGATTTTTATTGATGGAGGGCACATGATGAACGTTCTTCAGCCGCACGATCTTCCCCGAAGTAAACTTCAGATCGACCGTACCAACACCACGAACAGTAGCATGTGACCCGTTCCCCATCAGCACGGGGGAAGTCCCTGTGACCTGATAAGAAGAGAACATGGAAGCATCAGCACAAACATGTACATTGGCACCTGTGTCAACTAACCATTCAGGTGAATGACAAACTGAAAGAATAGTGGGAACTATACCGTACCCAGAATCCTTCATCTCAGTGTCAGCCATGACAACATTAGCGGTCTTGCCGCTGTTCTCCTGCTGCTGCAGCTCATAACGCTTAGGGCACTTTGGAGCCCAATGGGTCAGTTCACCGCAAACGTGACATGACCCCTTTCTCTTCTTGAAGTTGGTAGAGTGCGACGGCTTAAACTTGCCATCGGGCTTGCCTTTACCCTCGGATTTCTTCTTGTTATATTTAGGCTTGTTGGGCGGGTAATGTTTCTTCTGTACCACATGAGCAGAAGAACCTACCTCAGCAACCCGAGCACGTGTATCCTTTGCTCTCGCCTTCTCTTCCACATCAAGAGATCCGATGAGGTCCATTACGGAAAACTCCTGTCTCTTGTGTTTTAGAGAAGTAGTAAAGGTGCTCCATGAAGATGGAAGCTTGGCAATAATGCCTCCGGCCACAAACTTGTCCGGTAACATACACTTGAAGTGCTCAAGTTCTTTAGCGAGTGACTGTATCTCATGAGCCTGTTGAACAACAGAGCGCTCATCAGTCATCCTGTAGTCATAGAATTGCTCCATGACATACAGCTCGCTGCCAGCATCCGAGGCCCCAAATTTGGCCTCGAGTGCAGCCCACATATCCTTGCCGTTATCAAACGACATATACGGATCGACGATGGAATCATCGATAATACCGAGGAGGGCACTTTTAAACATAGTGTCCATATTCTCAAAGGCCTCCAGCTGTGCTGGATTGAGATCGCCCTCAGGCTTGCCCTTGGTGGCCGCATAGCAGCGCAAGGTTTGAAACCATAGCACTGCTCTCGTGCGCCACCTCTTATAGTCCACACCCTTGAAAGGGATTGGCCTTGTCGCCGCAATGACAGACGGCGCAGGTGCAAGAAATTGCCTATAATCAGGTTTTTGGATTGTTGAATATATTAGCAATTTAGCACATGATTTAATTCGAAATAGCAGCAGATGAATTGCGACAGTAGCAAATACAGTAATCATGCAAATATCTAGATCTAGTACAGTAGACAAACTGATCCAATCTATAGCTAGAACTAGACATAAGAATTTCAGGAGTATCTCATACAGATGGAATAGAATTACGTACGATGGAGCGGTAGCGGCACCGCCGTTGTTGTTGTCCACGTCGGCCATGTCGTCGATGAAGAGGTTGCCGATGTCGGGGAAGAAATCGTCGTTAGGGAAGTGGTCGCCGTCAGCAGTCGCGCTCATGCGCTCCCCAAAAACCTGATCGCCCCTCTCCCGTACAGGATCACAAGAGGCGGGGTTCCGGAGGCCTGCTGTCCCTTCTCGCGTACCAAATTAAATGACTCATTAAATTTTCCCAATCGACAAAATAAACGCTCTCGGGCTCATTCCCGCAACCCGTCGTGGCGTGGCGTGGCGTGGCGTGGCGTGGCGAGGCGGCGGAGGAGGAGCGCGCGTGTGGCACATCTCTCCTCTTGCCTTGCCTACTCATACATGAGCTAGAATGGCTCACCTTATAAGGTGATTCCACTCTCTTCAAACTAGCAATGTGGGACTAAACTTTAGTCCCACTCACTCCACTTATTATTCATGAATGGGCCATAACAATTTCAGGATTTTTAGTGGGCTTAATGGGCTAGCCAAGTGAGCCCATGTAAAATTCCAACAAGCCCAACGTAGAGATGGTCAGCTCTCCTCTGCACATGCCGTTGCTGAGCCTTCCACCGCGCTTGCGAGCCACACCACATGGTGATTGTGTGATGTCTCCGTCGCCGGCGATTCCAACATGCATGTGCATGCTCTTCCCTATCTCCGCGAGGCCCTACTGCTCTTGTACGTTAATTTGCTTCTTCCATCCGCCGTGGTGGTGGATGGGCTGGCCAAAACGGATATCTTCGGCATGTAGATCCTTGGTCGGAATTCATCAATATAGAGGGATCCCGGGTGGAGGAGCAACGGTGCCGACAAGCAATCGGTTGCCGGTCCGATTCTAAGTTGTACTGCCCGCCGGCATATTAATGCAGTACTAGACTACCAGGCCTTCGATCGAGGCCCTTCTCTTCTTAAAAGAAAATTGCCGAAATCTTGGGCAGCCCGCGCAGCGATGTTGTCATTTTGAAAGGCTTCCCTTTTTCTAGTGATATTCGTCGGACTAAAAGCAGCTCGGTCCAGTCTAATATAATATGCACAGATGCAATACGATAGGAGATGTAAACATTTGGGCATTTACAAGGAGTGGAGATAGTCCTCCCGCCGTTTAAAAAATCCAAAAAATATATTTCTGGAAAAAAAATCCAGATGTAGCCAAAGGTTTATATCCTATAAACGTGCAAAAAATCAGTTCCAAATACTTTCTATTCCGAAACTACACAAAATGCCCATTTCAAATCTCTAAATTTTATTATATGTTTATCATTTTTTATAGGCCATAATAATTTGTATTTGAGATTAAAAGTTTGCAGGTTTGTGGGATACACTAGTTACTACTCCCTCCGTTCGTAAATAGATGACTTCCATTTATGTAAATATGAATGTATTTGGACACGTGGAATTCATCTATTTATGAACGGAGGGAGTACATCCGAATTATTTCCTCTAATTTTTTAAAACTTGTAAATACATATTTAAATTTTTTAAAACGGCAGGAGCACGAAACACTTAATTTCCGCATTTACGGGTTGCTACATTCTATGAAGAAACGTCAAATCAAAGAAATTTAGTCATGGAAGTAACATTATCAGTATTATCAGCTATTTGAGGCTAAGGCAATACTATAAAGCGGCCCCACATATATATTATTCATCATCTCTCTCTGTCTCAGTCCTTTTTGCATGCATGCAACAAAAACTAAACCAATACCTACATGTAGAGTGGATATTTCGACTCCCGAGTTCACGTGATCATATTATTTCAAAAAATGCGATAATCACACTTATAAGTTTCAAAAAAAACCCCTAAAATGTAGCCAACGGTGTATCCGACAAACATGTGAAATATAATTTCAAATACTCTGTGTTCTCAGCTACACAAAAGTAAAGAAATTGGTGAAAAGTATGCATAATTTAAATCTCGAAATTTATTGGATTTGTCATTTTTGTGTAGCCCATAATACAAATAATATTTTGTATTGGGATTTTTCATGCTTGTAGGATATATCATTTGCTTTCATATTTTTTTGGAACCTATAAATATAATTTTCATATATTTTTAAATGGAGGTAGCACTGGAGCTCAGGAACCAAAGACACTTTTCGTTACATGTAAGAGTGACATCAACAAAAATTCATCAAGTTTTTAATTTTTGAAATATATTATCTTAAGACAACTAACCCGATTAGTCTACTTTGATGGTTGGTTTGGACTTCCACAACTCGAGTAGAGTAGGCGGGAGGATCTGGATCGGCAGCCATGGATATCGAGCCTAAAGCCTTCCGCTTGATCCGCTAGCTCTGGCAACGCGTTTTGTTTTAGGTGGGGATTGGCTGGTAACGTTTTTGAACCAAGGTGTAGCTCATTTACACGGTACCTATTTACGGGGCAACTGAACCAAACACAATTAACGGGATCATGTAAGGATGTAATCGGATTATGTTAGAAAAATCCCGAATCAAACACCTCCTAGGCGTGAATTGAATCGACGATGGGGATAGAAAATCCAACTTACCCTTTGCCGAGGTCCTGATAGGGGGAGGACCCATGAACGATTCTCGAAATTGTGGCTCGATGCGGTGGCCAGCGGGCCCATGACGATTCTCGTCACTAGAGCAATTGAGATTTGTCTGCACGCGCACAGATTTGTGCGCGTCAACGGCGACGCGGTGGTCAGTGGAGTGGTATCGATGGAGCGGTGGCTGCGGGAGCAGTTGGAGATAACATCGGCTTGCCCCCAGGTCAACTGCCAAGGTGGAGGGGTAGATCCGCTGCATCGCGATCACGACTTGATCCACCTTTGTCTTCCAGCTCGTCAGGTCCAACAACGCGGGCTTGACCTCCTCCAGGGAACCCACCTTCGTCTCCATCGCTTCGACACCTAAATCGCATTCACATGACGATCTGATTCAAAGCGCCAAAGACAATTTTCGTTAAATGTAAGAGTGACATCAACAAAGATTCATCAAGTTTTTAATTTTTGAAATATTTTATCTTTAGACAGCTAACCCGAGTGTACTTTGATGAGCCTGATTTTGATAATTTTACCCTATCTGATATCATAAAGTTCTTACAAAAAAAAGCTAAAGATCCTAATGCTCGTAAGTTAAATATAAGTTTTAACAAACACACCACTAATGCTCTTATTGAAGCTAGAAAAGAAAGGTTCAAATTGAAGCATCTATTTCTAGAAAATTACAAAATGGTTGTGAGCCTACTATTAAGATAAATATAAGTGATATTGATTGCAATGTTTTATGTCACCTTGGAGCTAATTCTTCTTTATATCAAAAAGTTTATATGATATGCTCGAATTGAAAACTTTGGATGATAGTCTTGTACGAATTCATCTTGTTGATTCCACATTAAGAAACTTGTAAAAAGGATTGATGATGTCTTTATTGTTGCTAATGATAATTATTTTCCCGTTGATTTTCTTATTTTGGATATTGAATGTAATGTTTTATGTCCTATTATTTTGGGAAGGACTTTTCTTCGCACAGTTGGTGCTATTATTGATATGAAAGAGGCAAGCATATGTTTTCATTTTCCCCGTAGAAAGGGCATGTAACACTTTCCTAGAAAGATAATTAATTTACGTTTTGAGTCCATTGTGAGGGCTAGCTATGATTTTTTTTGTTGATAATACTTGATTCTTACTTAATGCCTAGCTAGAAGGCGTTACAGAAAATCGATTATAGGAGGCAACCCATTTATTTTGTTTTCAGTTTGATTTTTGTTTTATTGAGTCGTAACAACCTCACCTTATATCCCTTTATTTTTTTCCCAAGAATTGCCACTATTTGAAGGAAAGTGCAAAGTTTTGTTTTGCTGCCAGAAAACAGATCCCCTATGTCTCAATGGAGAAATTATCTTCTAGATTTGATATTGTTTTAGGGAAAGCCTTATACTTTTATCTAACTTTTAGTAGTATTGATTTTTCTGATTTGAGTCACGGAAGTGACTCGAACAAATTCATCTTTACAACCAGTTCTGTTTTGACAATCTCTCTTTATTTGCATTTGTCTCTTTACTAGTTTTTTTTTATTCTGTAGGGGCGGATTTCTTCGAAAGAAGTTAGTAGCAGTAGCTAATGTTTAAAATGGCACGAGAGATGATGATATATGAGAAGATTATAAGAGAGGATGATATGAGAAGATCAAATAGGGACAAAGGCTCAAGATTCGGCATGCACAATAGTGCCCCCAAGAAATATTTAAAAAGTATCAAGCGTCAAATCTTTGGGATGCCTTTCTTTATTAACAAATTTTTATCATCGTTCCTACCTAGTGTGCTAAGACCTGAGTTGTCGTGTGGAGGTAGATCACATTAATTTTTGAGAGAATTTCTTATATAGCACTAACGAACCGATCAATGTCTCATTTGCCATCAAACAAAGCCTTTGTGCTTATATACCAAACACAAAGCATTGCTTTTGCTTATTTGCCATTACCGTTATGTCACTGTTAACTCTTCTGTTATATGGTAAATAAGCAACAATACCAGCAAGCAAATCATTTATGTTAGTGTTGGAATCGTGAATAATCTTCCAATCAAAATTGTACCCCCAACTAAAATTAGTCCGGCTGCTGCAAACCTTAATCTCTACCACGTAAATACTGGGCTGAACCATGTAAAACAAGAAGAGAGAAAAAAAATGTAAGATATAGCTGGGCTGAACCATGCAAACCTAAACACAAAAGAGTTGTGGCTGAGCACCCTCGTCGGCCATGCATTCATCCTCTTAGGTCTTGAAGTGCAGGGGCAAAGGCGCTTCAGCGACGACAAGATTGAGCTCAGAGAGGGCCTTGGCCGGCGGTGGCCCCGCCCATCACTCCAATGTGCTGGATCCTCAACCCTAGATAGCTGGGCGACACGGTCGGAGAGAGGGTGGCATAGCGAGCGGCGTGGTCGCGGGAGATGAAGTGGCGCCGGGGGGCTTGGGGACCCATTCACGATGGCTCGAGTCTAGGTGTGCGACATTAGGGTGCGTTTCTTTTCTCTTTTGTGTTTTTTGTTTCTATTTTACTATGACCCCACATTTGCCTAACGGAAGATGGCAAATAAGCACAAAAATATGCTTTGTGTTTGGTATACATGCAGAAACACTTTGTTTGATGGCAAATGAGACATTGACCCGCTCGTACAATTTTCTCTTAATTTTTCTTTTACTATCATAGGACCTTGCATTTTTTTCGCCCTGTCCTGTACGGGACACGCGGATGGGATTTTTATCCGGTTGAAGGGTTACGGTGGACACGAGTGAAGATGCTCCTACCACCCGGGGACGCTGTGAGGGTGGTCACTGCCTCACTAGCCAGTACTCATCAGTATTCAGGAGTGAAGATGTAGCGTGATGAAAATCTCATTTTCCACGAAAGAAAAATGCTGACCCGTCCAGTCTACGACAACAGCAGCTAGCGGCCTTCAGTGTCATGAAGCCATGCATGAAGGTGATGTGCCGTAGTACGCAGGCATTTATGCATGCCGCCACGCACATTAGACCGGCCGATCGTTCACTGTAACTTAAATAGGAGGGAGAGGGCCGGGGAGAGAGAGTGAGAGCACAGCAACGCAGTAGCAGTAGCAGAGCAGAGCAGAGCCAGAGCAAGAGCACATCGGAGCAGAATGAGGGTGGCGGTGGTGGGTGGCGGGGTGAGCGGGCTGGCGGCGGCGCACGAGCTGCTTGTCACGGCCGGAGACGGCGTGCGTGTGACCCTCTACGAGGAGGAGGACCGCCTCGGAGGGCAAGCCAGGACGGTGGACGTCGGAGACGGCGTCCAGCTCGACCTCGGCTTCATGAGCTTTAACCAGGTCGGTTCGCTACATGACCTATGTACGTGTAGCTTATACTGCTTCCCTCGTCGCTTGCCAACGTGAAAGCGGACTGAACCTACGTACGGTATCTATCTGGCTTCCTAGTTCAAAACCTGAGACTCGGGCACAAGTGGCAACGCTGACCTCCTCACCGTTGACTTGAGAGTTATACATGCATGATCTTTTTTTTTTTTGAAAACTATGCATCGTGATCTAAAATGCATGTTTTGGTTGGTTCTTGACCATCTTCCAGAGATGATGTAAAACCAAATTCAACTAATTTTGGGGACACGCAGCTCCAATGATGCCCTACCCCTATTTGGATCTTTTTTCATCACGCCCCAAATTGTTGCCTCCCGTGGTGCAAACATGCAGCACCAAACTCATGCTCCTAATCCCTAACAATGGATGCCAAAGGGCCTTTTGGAACTTCTTCTTTTCCGCATATTTTTAGACATGCCATACCGAGCAAAATATGTCTTCAGAATGTGGAATTTTACGCGCTCCTTTTCTAAATGGTACTTACTTAGGCTGGTGTCAGTGCATCACGGCTTATCACGGGCTATAGCCCCGCCACGTTAGTTTTTTCTCTCACTCTCACCCCACTCTCACGCCACGGTGCCAGTGCACGGGTTATAGTGCTAGCTCTCACCTCTCTTTCCTCCCTACCGCCCCCACTAGCACCGCTATCGCCTCCCTCTCGCCCCGCTCTCGCCTATCGCCTCCCCCTCTCGCCCCCTCTCGCCCCGCCAACGCGGGCTGTACCCGGGCGATAACGCCACTCTCGCCAGGCGACGGGGCCGTCGCCCGCCTCTCCCCTCTCGCCCCCTACTCGCCCACCTCTCGCCGCCGGGGGGCGGTATCGCCCCCACTACCGCCCCCACTGGCACCAGCCTTAAGATGGACTAGGTCATCTTGGGCAGTGCAGGGCAAATGGGCCGGCCCAGTTAGTTTCTCCCTCTTTTTCAGTAAGAAAAAACAATTTTTTTTGAAAAAATTAAAAGTAAACAGAAATAAATTGAAACAAAAAGGGAAAAACCGTATTCAACAATTTTTTTTGAACAAAAATAAAGTTGAAAAAAAAATGAACCGGACCCCGAAAATGGGTCGGCCCATCGGGCGCGCCCTTCAGGCGGCGGGACCGAATTGCGTCACCAACGAGCGGTAAATAGGATTTGCCGTCATCTTTGAGATATACATACCGTGGGTTTCATTGGTCCGGGTCGTCATGGTCCAGGCCTGTTTAATGAAGGAGCAACTCTAGCAGTACCCTAGAAGGGCCGGAACTGAAAAATTCCGGCGTTTTTAGGGTTTGCGTTCAGTTCCGAGGCCGTAGCAGAGCCCGAAAACTCGGCCCGGTCTGAAAACGCGATAGCGCCCCCCCGAATCCCCCTCCCAGCCACTACTCATTCGGCACCGCGAGCCGTTTTCGGGTCCAATCCTCTCCCGAACCCTAGCCGCCTCCGCCGCGATTTCTCACCGCCCCTACTCCCGCCGGCGAGCGATTATAGTAGATCATAGCTAGATCTCCCCCCACCGTCGCCTCCCCCGCACGATGGAGCCACAGGCCAACAACGCCGGCGCCTCCAACGACAGGATTGCGTCCCCTCCTCGCGGTGCACCACCCACGGCCGCCGTGGGTGAGGCCGTGCCTCGCGTCGACGAGAACGACCTCATCCACGAGCAGCTGTCCCCAGCGCGTGGTTGGGGGCCCTTCCACCGGCCCAGTACGACCCCCCCCCCCCCCCCCCCCCCGCGGTCGCCGGCAACGCTAGCAGACGTCCTGGCGGAGGACAGCGGCGACGAGGACGACCCTCTCCAGTTCGTGGAGACTGACGAGGACCTCCTCCAACTCGAGGTCCAGAGGAGCCTCCGCCACGCGCACCGCGAGGCGATTCGACATCGCCACTACCAGGCGCACGTCGACGACTTCAACGACCGTCATCATCAAAGCGGTCTCCGCGCAGACGAGGAGACGCAGGTGAAGAAGCGGGAGTGGGAGGCCATTGCGGCGGCCCAGTTCCAGCCAGCCGCCTCCTCCAGCTGCTCCTCCAGCGACTCCAGCGGGGAGGACTAAGGACGGCGCGGCGGCGCGAAGAAGAAGAAACTCCGGCGAAGTAGAAGCCGGGCATTTTGGCCCTACTAGCTGTAGGTGAGGCGATGAACTAGGTTCATCGCCGCCTTTAATTAACCCTAGTGTGTATTCTGCAAATCCGGCGGGGATCAGCGGGTTCATCCGTATGTATTCCTGCCTTATCTGTGAATTTCCGGTTCTAGTTTACGCACAGAATTAGCGAAAAGGGTAGCCGAATAAGGGCTTCTCCAATGTTGACATAAGGATGGGCCATAAGAAGAAAAGTGCCCTTAAGACCGGGCTTTAAACATTGTGACACCCGGCCATAAGCTAAAATCCTTACTACCCGGCCATATGCATACGACCCGGCCACAACCAATTGAATAGAATAAATACACTGTTACTATGCACACTTTGTACTGTTTGCATGTTGGTGCAGGCTAAAATATACGGCAGCCCTGCTACTCTTCTTCTCTAGGGGGCCCACCTTATGGTCTACAAACTGACTTAAGCATTGGAGGCTTTTCATTTAGCTGTAGCAGATGGCTTGTGTCAGATCTTATGGTCGCACGTAACTTTATAAGCATTGGAGATGCCCTAACCAGTTTTCACTTGCTGGCGTCCGACCGAAAGCGTCTGACACTCTTTATTTTTTGCCACCGCTCGCGGCTCGCCGGCAAGGGGAAGAAGCGGCGTCCGGGCAATCCCTCCTCCACAGAAGGCCGCGGCGTCCCGGCCATCCATCCTCCACAGAAGGCCGCGGCGACCTGGCCTCATCTTATTTTCTTCCCTTAACCCGCTTCGCTCCCGGATCCAGCCACCAGGCCCACCACGACGGTCAGGCGGACTGGCGGAGTCGTCCCCTGATGCTCCAGCGATACCAACGCGCCCCTTGATGGTCTCCTCCTTTTCGCGGGCGGGGCCGTCCACGACGGCGACCTTCCCTTCCGGCTTCATCCTTGTCCACAGCCGCCCTCCTACTTCTCCGGCGAGCACGCTCTGTCTGATGAGCCCGCTACGCGAGCCTTGTCACCGCGGCGAGCGCCATTGTTGCACGCACGGCGGACTTGGGGTTGGGGTTAAGCTAAATAGATGCAGTTCCTGCTGTCAGCCGGTTCAGCTAGCAGGTGGGGATTTCAGCTAACACAGCTATCAGGTGCCAGATCTGCCTGAATGTTCTCCACGTAGTAGTGTATACTAACGGTTATGGTTGGAAATGCAGTTTTCTTCATACATGTTGGTCTATTCTAATTTATATCTGATTAATGTGCATTGATGGTTGTAATCTTGATTGATATTTTTTCTTTTACTCTGAATTAAACATCGTATTCCTAACCCCTTGACTAAACATGTAATATTTTTGTAAAACTAAATAAATTATAGCATGGAGTAATATTTTCTTGTTCCTCACTAAGATTTTTGTTGTGCTGTGTGCATAAAACAAATGTAGGTAACGTATCCCCACATGGTGGAATGGTTGGAAGGGCTCGGGGTGGAGATGGAGAGATCGGACATGTCTTTCTCTGTGAGTACACAATCGGACGGCGGCGGCGAAGGTTGTGAGTGGGGCAATGGCAACGGTATCTCGAGCCTCTTGGCGCAAAAAGCCAACATATTGAAAACCAGTTTTTGGCGCATGGTCTGTGAGATACTTAAGTTCAAGAAAGATGCTCTGACGTAAGCAGTCAAGTCCTGCACTTCTCATAAAATTCCATTCATAGCTGGACTTATGTATATTCCTTGTGTTCATATATGATGACAATTAATTCACTCGTTTGGACTCAAGGTACCTGGAGTACCATGAGCATAACCCTGATCTGGACTGTAACGAGACGTTGGGGCAGTTCATTCACTCACATGGATATTCCATACCATTCCAAGAGGCTTATCTTGTACTGCTTCTAATCTACTTCTTGCTTATGCCCTTTTTTACCGTCCTTCATTTTGGCAAAATCTCACATCAGGATTTCTGTATTCAATCTCTGATTTTCCTGAGCAGTTATGTAAAAACTGTGAAGAGAAACTACAATTCCCAATTAAGTATGAAAAATTTAGATGAAATATCACAAGTAAAATCTGGGCCTGCTACTTAACGCCTAGTTTCCCTGCCAACATGCATGCATTGGTTCAGGGTGCTGGCGGCAAGGCTGGTTATTAGCTTTTAGAATATTTTTGAGTACAAACACACTATGTTGACGAGTTTATGCAGTTTTGAGTTGGTGACACGAAAATATATTTGGTGCAGATTCCAGTCTGCGGAGGCAGTTGGTCATGTTCATCACCAGTTGTTTTGAGCCTCTCCGCTTTCTTCGTGCTGTCATTTTTCCGTAACCATGACCTTCTTCAGGTGCCTAGATACTTTGTATACATGTTTCTTTCCCATTGCTTAATTCGGCTTTGTGCTTTTGAAATTAGCTGATTAAGTTGCTACACTCTCAGCTGTTTCGTCATCCCCAGTTGCCCACTGTCAAGGTTTCTTCGCAGTCCTATGTAAACAAGGTACGTATTGCGACCTATCAGCTGGACATCAAATGAGATCAGCTGACACATATGCATGCTCTTTACTGTATAGACTTCGCCTGCAGCCAAATGCTGGGACTGAACTATTTCGCATTAGCAGGTAAAAGGAGAATTGGAAAGCATGGGCTGTCAAATTAAAACAAGTTGTGTGGTCAAATCAGTTTCAAGTTTTGATGGAGGTACGTACGCCTACATGCGTTACTGTTTGTTAATTGCCTGTACGAACAATATGTATGCCATCATTTATAGTGTTGATCCACTAACTGAAACAATCCTCAACCTTGACACTTGCAGCAGCTGGCTACAGAGTATCGGAGAATGATGGTTCAGAAGAAACATACGACAGTGTCATCCTTGGGGTCCATGCACCTAATGCTCTCAAACTACTTGGAACTGAAGCTACACATTACGAACTAAAAATTCTAGGAGCCTGTCAGTATGTCCAGAGGTACTGAAGCCTGTATACTATTGCTACAGCAGTAAAGTTTGATCTGATCTACTGATTGTCTAACACGTTTATGTTGCAGGAACATATACCTCCACTGCGATCAAAATTTGATGCCCCGAAATCCCTCGGCATGGAGCGCCTGGAATTTCCTAGGGACAACTACCAGGGGGGTTTCTGTTACTTACTGGCTAAACCATATTCAGGTAAATCTTGTGCTTTTCATATGCATGGTATATTAAATTAATTTTATTCATGACATTTTTCTTGGCAAAAGGCCTTCCCATTACGACGGTGAAACCATTTTGTACTGCCATTACATGTCCTCAGGACTAGGCATGCATCCGCAGGAAAAAAAAACCAAAGGATAAAGTCATGTTTTCATCACGGTGTAGATTCCTACTCGATTGATCGGGTCGCTTTAGCTTTGTTACAGAAAGTGTAGAATCATTCGTAGTAGCGTACGTTCCCTATGCTAATTGATAGTGCTAGGTGATCCTCCACAGCTTGGGCTAGGCTACGGCTCGACACATCCTCCGATAGTCCCTTTTCTTGAACCAATACGAATTGCTCCTATGATTCCCAGTGCTTTTATCCAATGATCCCCACGAATGAAAGAAATAAACCAATTAAATAGTTGTAGGCTCTTCTTTCGAATTCAATTGTAGTAGACGGCTGTAGTTCCGAGATATTCTTCCCACTGTAGAGCAGGCCCATAGAATAACAGCAAAATGGAAGCTTCAGCCTAACCCCTCCACTAGTATGAACGGATTACTTAATTATTAACTGTGATATTTCTTTTTTTGCACATCTAGGAAATTGATACTGTCAGGCCTTTCCTGGTGACACTTAATCCCCCTTATGTTCCGGATCACGTACTGCTTAAATGGTGTACAATTATTCCTGTTCCGTCGGTTGCTGCGGCAAAGGCTTGTCTTCAGTTTGATCAGATCCAGGGAAAGAGAGGAATATGGTTCTGTGGGGCATATCAAGGTATCCTGTTTCCTGAATTTTAGTTTGTGGATAATTTGTTCGTTTCGACTTGCAGGTAGATGTACGATTTTTTACTACATTTCTCAAATATCTCTTCTCCCTTGGATCGCAGGTCATGGCTTCCATGAAGATGGATTGAAGGTATCTGCATGCCCAGCCTGTCCATTTTCTGTCTTAGACCTTTCTCGCTTAGTGAACCATACTGTTAATCTATTATGTGCCAAAACTGGTAAAGGTCTGACAACTCTGTCCTGTGGGTACCCTCTGAGGAGTGAGTGGAGAGAGGCATAGATATACTTGATTATTCTCATTGCTTCATGAAAAGTTATGTGAGGTCTTTTTGTGTTGTCCATATTGAATCGATGCAGTCTGGGAAAGAAGCAGCTCAAGGTTTGCTTGGAAAGAAATATGAGCTTCTGCTGAACCCAAAGCAGATGATTCCATCATGGACCATGGCTGGGGCGCGTTTTCTTGTTGCTAAATTTCTCAACCAATACATATCCATCGGTAACTTGATGTGAGTCCTTGTACGAGTAGATATACTATGCGACGTCTAATTATGATTAATTTTAACCATATAGTATTCGTGCAGATTGGTTGAAGAAGGAGGTAGCGTGTTCAACTTTGGTAAAGTTTGCGACAAATGCTGTGTAAAATCTGTCGTGCGAGTTCACGACCCCTTGTTCTATTGGAAGGTTTATCTTCTCTTTTGCTGTCTACACATGCATTTTTATTTTTCTGATCAGAGATGTGTCCATGCATTATTCTTAATTTCTTAAATTCTCCACTGAATTTGCTTTATACAACCTTTTCGTTTGGATTCCATTGTTCATCCTGGCTCTCACGGTTTTTAGGTCGCATCAGAAGGAGATATTGGCTTGGCAGAATCCTATATTAATGGATGTTTCTCTCTTGTTGAAAAGAGAGAAGGCCTTCTGAATCTTATCCTGGTAAAACTATACCATAGTCCATGAGCTTATTGGTAGAGCTAACTCTTTTTCATTTCAGATCAAATCCATGATCCATTTCTTTGCAGATTATCATTGCAAACAGAGATGCGCGTAGGAGCCGCGCTGCTGCCAGAAAAGGGTTCTGATACCTCAATTGTCTACTAAATTCCTATGAGTTTTTTTGATAAAAATGAAGTATTATCTATCGTTTGTGACTAATCATGTATATACATTTTTTGGTTTGCAGTGGTCGGTGGACACCCTTTCATGTAATAGCTAGTTTGAAATATGTCAAATACTTTTTGCGCCAAGTCTCGAGGAAGAACACTACAACACAAACTCGTCGAAACATATCTCAGCACTATGATCTTGTTAGTACTCATGTCTCTTATTTTGTTTATTACATTCCATCGGGATTAAGATGACTAGTTTCTTGGGCCAATTTGTAATACCAGAATTGTTGATATTTTTGTGTTCCAAACCTTACCAAAAGATTTGTCATTATGCCTTACTTTCGATAGGCCTATAATAACAAACCAAATAGTATACTAATTGTTCTGTCTTCTTATATATGTGTGCAGAGTAATGATTTTTTCTCGCTTTTTCTGGATAAATCAATGACTTACTCTTGTGCAGTTTTCAAGGTTTGTAAATATCGTGATTTTTTTCTGCAGCTTGTAAATTTTGTAGCATAGTTTTATTAATTCATGGACTAAAATTAAATTGGTAGACGGAAAACGAAAGCCTAGAAGCAGCTCAGCGACGTAAACTCAGCCTTCTAATCACAAAGGTAAATACTGCCATATCTCTAGAAATTGTTTCATTAGATTTATTACTAGTTAGACAATATTGTGAACATGATCTGATGGTACTTCATTCTTGTAAAATACACATTTAACCAAAGGCTAAAGTTGAGGCGGGGCATCATGTTCTTGATATCGGTAGCGGCTGGGGCAGTTTAGCAATACAAGTTGTTAAGCAAACTGGTTGCAAATACACTGGCGTCACTTTGTCAGAGGAGCAGCTTAAATACGCAGAGAAAAAAGTAAAAGAAGCTGGCTTAGAGGTTAGTTCGATCTATGTGACTCCTTTCTTTATGTAATACCTGTTTAGTTTAATAGTATATCAGTAATTACCATTCCACCATATGTGTTCACTCAGAAAGTGTAGTGTGAGTATTTTAGCCTTTTTTATCCTCCAGGCCTCTACCCTTTCTTGTAATATAAACATGGCCCGATTTTACCATTAATAAGATTTAGTTTGTGTTGACGCTGATGTTTTTTTAAAACAAGCCCCTGGTCGATTTCCATTAGAAACCAGCCAAACACAGTGATAAAAGCCAAAACTAAACAAAGCAGCATAAGGCATTTGCAAAATTTTATTATATTTTTGCAGCTATTTATTACTTATGAATGATTAAGAAGTTTGCAAAAACTACTTAGTTATTACAGAGCCAGGAACATAGGAGTCAACAGTCCAAAATAATTCTCAGGATCAAACAATTGGAATAGTTCATTAACCTACCAACCATCAGCACCCAACCATGTCTTCTCTCGTAAGCCTATTTGACCACTAGCTTAATCATCATGACCCCATCTTCAAGATTTTTTCAATCCTGTTCTTTCTGCATAATAGCCCAAGCGTCAAGGTTGCTGCAAAACGTGAAAATCACAGTGGCTGGATCACTAGGATATTGTTGTCTGGAGCAAGCTACGTTTGTTGTCATCTAAATTGCCCAACATACTGCTGCTCACCAGTTTGTGCTGGGACACTGAGAATGTACCAAGCTGCCCACCAAGTAGATCCTCAGTATCGTAAAGGGGTCTAACAAGGTCAAAGGCACAAAGGATCACTTGTTATATCATATCAACTTATCTAGAGAGCAGCAAAACAACAGGCTATCAGCTGTTTCTTTGTGACAACAGAAATGACATTGATCATTACTGTCCATCCTCTCTTAAGTAGTTTATCCTATTTTAGAATGCTATTTTAAACATTATCCATAAAAAATATCCAATTTTAAGAAGCATTCAACTTCCACATGAATCTATAATTCATAATCCCAACTGATCTAGTGATCCAGCTAGTGAAACAACCACCTATCGCCAATGGTGACCCATCCGGCTCATCGTAGTCGGAGGTAGGTCCACTAACCGCGCGTCGATCATCACAGGGTGACGGGAACTTGATTTCCCCTCCCACCAGCACACATTTTCCCTTCCACCCCCACGCAGTCGCCCTCTCTTTGGACATGTTCGGTTAATCCCCTCCCCAAGGGGATTGGAGAGGATTAGAGTGAATTTGGCGGATTTTGACTTGTAAGGGATTTAGTCCCCTGTAATCCCTATCAGCCCCTTTCAATCCCCACCAAACCAAAGAAGCCCTAAGGCATTGGGCATCGACGATGACCCCATCACCGTCAAGAAGAGGTGAAGCACAGCCGCTGGGCATCTGTGTGGAGGTAGGCCTCCCCTGCTCGATGTTACCCGGGTGAGTTTTGTCTCATAGAACCCAATATCCCGGGCACCACAAATTCCTACCTCGAGGTCCTCGCTGCTAGATCAAACCTCTCCTAAACTTTTTTTTTTTTTGCGAAAACGCAAAAGCTTTGCGTTTCATTGCATTGATAGAAAGAGAGTTAATTTACAAGCCTTGAGAAAGGCCACCCACACAGTACAACTCAACCCATGGCTCCTGGCCTAGCCTAAGGTAGAAGCTGTCCGAGATTCTTGGCCCCCGCCTGCACCCAATCCCGCGCCTCCGATCTGATGGTAGCCACAAGGGCGCCGACTGAAGGGCTCGCAGTGTCGAAGACCACCGAGTTACGCTGTTTCCATATCCACCAGGCCGCAAGCATGATAAGCGAGGAGGTGCCTCTGCGAAGCGGACGAGGGGTGGATTGCAAGGTCATGGACCACCAGCTAACGAAGTCTTCATCGACAGTCGGGGGGGGGGGGGGGCAGGGGAGATCGGATCCAGGATAGCACCTCAAACCAAATCGTTCTGGAGAATGGGCATCCTGTGAAGATATGACCCATGGTCTCCGAAGTTTGGTCGCATAGGGGACATCGTGCGGGGTGGGGTAAGGCGCGTCTCGCTAACCTCTCCCCCGTCCAGCATCGGTCCATGCAAGCGAGCCACATGAAGAACTTCACCCGAGGGGGGGCCCAAGTTTTCCAGACGAGCCTCCAACTTGGCGACTCTATGGCGCCCATGAACATGGCCCCGTAGCAGGATTTGGCAGAGTATTCGCCATCCGCAGTCCAGCGCCAAAGCAGCCGATCCGGCGCCTCGGTCAGCTGGGTATCCTGCAGGAGTCTCCAGGTCTGGACATACTGCCAGAGGGCTAGTGGGGAGCAAGCCCCAGAAATGTCCTCCACCCACTTGCGCTCAATTAGCGCTTCCCTCACAGTCCGGCGCTTCCAGCGCCTCTTTGGTATAAGCGCGAACAAAGCCGGCGCTAAACCTCTCCTAAACTCGTCACAGCCATATCTATTGTGACAGGTGGGCTGGCTCAGACCCGAGCACTTCCAGCGTCTTCCATGGGGGTGGTGAAGCTTGTGATGTACACAATCATTTTGGTCTTTTCATGCTTCATAAGATCATCTGGATGGATTCCCTAACAAAATATCATCTCGGTTGCTACACAAATTGAGCAGTGGAACTTTACAGAAGCATACATTGGGTCTAGTAGTTTGGATCGGCAAAGATATAAAACAAATATATATGCATATAGACGGCCATGGAGAATTAGTATTAATTGTTTTGTCTCCAGCTTACTTGGGCACGGTGAAATCCTAGCTAACAATTGTACTTTCTATTGTTCTTAATTTTTAGGAGCACATAACTTTTCTGCTGTGTGACTACCGACAAATACCACCTTGCAAATATGACGCAATCATAAGCTGGTAAGTATTACTCCCTCCGTCTCATATTAATTGTCTTAAAGTTGGACAAAAGTAAATGTATCTAGACATGTTTTAGTGCTAGATACATCTAGTTTTGTCTAACTTTGAGACAATTAATATGAGACGGAGGGAGTACTATATTAAGGATGCACCCTGTGACTTGCACAATACATGCGTGTGGTTATACTGATGTATTCCTCTTGTGTAAATCAGCGGTATGATTGAACATGTTGGCCATGAATACATGGACGAATTTTTTGCCTGCTGTGAATCTCATTTGGCTGAAGATGGCATATTGGTCCTCCAGGTTAGTACTGCAGGACAAATATCATTGTCAACAACTAAGTATATCTCTAGACTGCCAGATTTCGTTATCATGACGGTCACCAATTAAGTATATGTCTTGTTTTCGGTACACGATCCATCATGAACTAACCTTTATCTGCAAATGCATACGTGTGCGTTCAGTTCATCTCAATTCCAGAGGAACGGTATGATCAATTCAGAGGAAGGCCAAACTTTATAAAAGAATACATATTCCCTGGCGGTTGCCTTCCTTCTTTGGCCCGTGTAACCTCTGCCATGACAGCGTCATCGAGGTTCAGGTACGTTTTACATCAATTGATCGATCGATGCTTGATTTGTTACTTCATGGTCATGGATGGATCTCCCGGGCTGATCTTGTTGCGCACTGTGTAGCATAGAGCATGTCGAGAGTATTGGATGCCATTACTACACAACTCTGATGCGCTGGAGGGACAACTTCATTGCCAACAAAGAGTAAGTATCACTTGTCATTCGCTATAGAAGAATACTGTCGTTACAATGAGCAAGACTGCCGCATTAAATATCATATGTTCATTGAGCAAGTAAATTTGCTGTCACGATTATATACACATATTGTTACTGTTGATTGCTCAGTTAGTACTGGTTTCTTATCTCTTTCTTTTTTTCTTGCAGTGAAGTTTTGGCCCTGGGCTTTGATGACAGGTTCATCCGTATATGGGAGTACTACCTCATATTCTCTGCGGCTGGTTTCAAGTCACGAGCAATTGGAGATTACCAGGTATGTATGTTTGCATGCTCTCTGTATGTATTACTTTTATGTTATTTCCACACAAATGGAAGTTATCTGCTCCCTCCATGCTTTAAAGAAATCAGCATGGTCTCCCAAATCTAGCGATAGTTCACTGTAGTAAATAATGAAATTGTTAAATGATGAAAGTGTATTCTTGAGAAATACCTAAACATGTGATTCTGACATATCAAATCAAAGCATTTTATAAAATACAAGTGATCAAAGTTTTGATACTTTGACCGAAAATTATGTCTGAACCTTTACCCATTTCTGTAAAGGAGGTAGTATTACTCCAGGTACTGATTTTGATGCCTGACTGGCTGACATTTTTTTTTTGACGATCTAAACGGGCAGGAGCTCTGCCTTTGCATTAAAGGAAGAATAAGAGGAGTACATTACAAACAAAAGGTCTGTAGAAACAAAACTTCAAAAAAAAAAGGTCTGTAGAAACAGACCAAAAACCATAAGTGGACTAGTCCCAAAAAACCTCTCGTAAGAGGCCCAACTCATCTCTAATTAGCTGGAAAACTCCACCAGCTGAAAGGGACTTTCCTTGGAAAGTTCTCCTATTCCTTTCTTTCCACAAATTCCACGCAACATAGGCTGCATATCCAGATTCTTGCAACCTGGTCTTCTTTGGCGACACGGCAGCCAACGAGCGCCACCATGCCCTGACAGACAAGCTTCCAGCAGCGACACTTGCCAGGCGAGAACCCAAAGTTCCTTCGCAAAAGGGCAATCAAGCAAAATGTGCTGCGCCGTCTCAGTGCCTTGATGGCAGAAACAACAAACAGGGGAATGCGGCCATCCCCGTACCGCCAAACGATCAGACGTCCAATTCCTGTTTTGCAGTAGCAACCAGACATAAAACTTAACACCCCCTCGAGCATAGGCTCCGGCAGCCTACTGAAGAATTGTGCATCATACGCACTCTTTGCCGAATAAACCCCGCTGCTGGACAAACTCCACTTATTTTCATCCCTGCTATCTGTCAGAGTGACAAGCTGAATCTGATGCCATAGTTCAACGAACTGATCCAGCTGGCTGTTAGTGGACATATTCCGCAGACCCGCCATTCACTTGCCACCCTCGATTGCCTGGCGCACCACAATTTTCTTCCGTCGAGCAAGAGCAAAAACCTCAGGCGTGAACTCCCTCGGTGCGCGACCGTTTAGCCATCTAGACCCCCAAAAAACCGCCTTCTCACCGTTTCCCAGCTGCACTGTTGTGCAGGAGAAGAAAAGACTCCTGTCAGCCTTGTCACAAGGCACCGCCGAGCCCAGCCAAGGGCGGCCAATCTCATCCCATTCGTGCCAGAGCCATCGCAAGCGCAAGCTCTGCCGAAACAAGTCAGGTCCTTGATGCCTAGGCCACCAAGCGATTTGGGAGCCGAGACCTTGGTCCAGTTGACCAGGCACTTACCACCATGAGCCTCTTCATCCCCTGCCCAAAGAAAACTCCTTCGAATTTTGTTTAGCTTCTTCATCGCCCACTTGTTGAGAGCAAAACATGTCATGGTAGTAAGTGAAAATCGCTGTGAGTGTGGTATTGACTAGAGTTAGCCTCCCACAGCGGTTGAACAATTTTCCTTTCCACGGCGGCACCTTCGCCGCCGCCCTGTCCAGAAGAGGCTGACATATATTTCATGCAGGTTGTTTTCTCTCGTCCAGGCAACCGCCGGCTAGCCCTTGCTTGATGGCTGAAGACAATATAACCCTTCTCCATTCAGCTGTCGAACTGTTACTTCTCCATAGCCTACGGCCTTTGAATAAGTCAATCCTTGAACGGTTTGGCTCATAACGGCAACCAAACCAGGTGGTTTGGTCATCTATCCTCGTGTTTTAATCAGGCAATGTTTAGTTTTTTCTCGTAAAGGTGTAGTTTTATCTACCAATAAACTTGTACGATGCTTGTATGCGTGTATTCAAGTGCTACATTATTGCCCGGTCACTAGAATTTGAGAATTGTATTGAAGGAACTTGTACGATGCTTGCATTTGTGCATTTGTGTACTTGTGTGCATCGCAAGATGCAAAGAACAGAAGGGTGGTCCTTCAGTTGTCTATAATAGAGAGATGGCTACTTTCTTTTTGAACATAAGAGCGATGGCTACTTGAGCCAGCCGAGCGCCCTGACCTGCTCACGCGCTAGTTGCAGGTTCTTCAGGGCATGTTTGGCAGGCTGGAGCTGTTTCTCGTACTCGTGTGGCCTACTCCACTGAGGCCTTGTTGGGCGTATGCACATGTTGCTTATCGGTGGTCGAGGCAACGCAGAAGTCGAATCTTGGAAAGTTTAGTAACATCCTGCATGAAATATCGTCCGCTGCGAAGGTTTTACGCAGGCTTCTTTTGTTCATGAACAGGCAGGAGGTTGAAAATTCGAACCTTCATGATGCCTACTTTTTTGTTTTGAGAAAAACTTACTCCATGACCTGCCTATCTGTGGCTGGGAAAGACGTCGCTGTTATCATTCGCCATTTCACCCGGCGTGTCGAGTTTACTGAAGGGCCATTTAGGACAAAAGATACCACCATTGGTAGCAGCAATGACAGGACAAGCGAACGCAATCAAAACGAACCAAGGCTGCTGGGCGGATATTCAATGCCGTTATGTTACACAGGCCAACAGTGTTGTGCAGTAGAGTACGTGTACTATCTGTCACATGCATGACACTGGCATGGCATGTGGAGCTTACAAATACGCGGCAGCTAGCTAGCAAATAGTGCAGCTCGAGAAGTATTTATTCACCTGGTGATGCTTTTTCCGGATTCTAGACATATTGATATACACTCAATATTGTTACACTCCTGCTGGTGTACAAATGGATGAATATTTCAGATCGAGGATCTGTTGCTTTGTGCAATGGTGCTTTCTAAGGCTTATTTGAGAAAATATTATTTCCTCCCGCTTTATAAGTAAAACAACAACCATACAAGAGTTTATGAACATGAAAAATGCAGAACAAACATGCCCAACACAAAAGGGGAAAAAGTGATACAGCCCGAAGAGTGCAAGGAAGATAAGACCCCGGAGAAGAAGCGAGACGGCAGCCGTACGTCCACCAATATCCGTCCACTGAGCTCGACCCTCCAATATATACTATGTGCTGCGCAAAAGAGGTGGTAGATATTCATGTAGCCACAAGCGTGCCACCAACTTTATACATACTAAGTTTTTTTTTTTGCAGTGAACTACGGGAACTTTATTGAATAATTGAGAGGCGATTACAATCAGCCCAAAGGTTGTCAACCAAAAAGCACGGACTCTCTTGTACCCAACATTCTGTTGTCAAGAGAGAACAGACATGCTTTGCACAGAGATACGCAGAATTATTTGCCTCCCTTTTAATATGCTTAATGGAAAAAAGAAGAAAAATTCCCCAATCTCATCTAGAATAGGCACCACAATCGCTCTGGAATTATGACATACTAAGCTCTTGACACAACTCAAATTGCACAATTTCTATTATGTCGTACTAAGCTCTGCACAGACGCTAATTAATTACCATAATTTGGAATCTACCCAGATGGCAAAATTACCGTGGTTGCCAGCTGCAGCGTCAAAGACCCTTGCAGCCCGGCTCTCACCCAGGGCAGCTTAATTGCTTTCGAACAAAAGGAGGAGAGAGAGACGCCAGAGCTGATGGATCGTGGCCCGTACGCTCTCGCCCATCCGCGGTTGAAGCTAGCTGCGGATGGGACGTACGCGAGAGTCGGAACGCTGCCGTGTTGTAGCACTGGACTTCCGTTGTAGCACCTAGTGTGGGACGCTGCTGCACCACAGTGCAAATGATAAAAGTACGAAGAGGGTCACATGCATGGTTTTACTCGCCTGCTGGACAAGCAAGCAAATTAAAGCCGTGTCCACCTAGCATCACAACATGCATCATGCATGGCAGGTCGATAGTCGTCGTAATATATCACAACAATGAAGTAAACACGTTACCCGCCCGTGGTACCATTCAGCCTGAGGTACCATGCTGTGCTCTGCGCTAGCTAGCCGCTAAGGCTAAGGTAGACGTTGTTACTCACTGTACCGTGTGCCTCCAGTTTTCTTTTTCTTGACAAGGGGCAGGCAGGCATATGTCACATTGAAGATCAAGGAGGACAGTCCAGCTGCCCAAGCACTTTATGAAAACAACCATTATAAACATAAAAATAACCGGTAGCATCCCGGAGGTTCATGTGTAGACCGTGTCCGCCGGAGATGGATGAGACGAATACTGATCGCACCCCGATCTGGGGAAGCTTCCTTTGCAGCTTACCTCCTTTTATGGACCTCTCAAGCGGCTTTTCGTTTAACGACAAGCCGTTCCCGACATGACTCATCTGTCGGCGCAAAGCCCCGAGCACCCCGGACAACATCACCGTTTTCTCCCAATCGCCGCCGCCGACGAATGATCCTGGCAACACGTTCCTTTGATAAACCCAACACACGCCCAGCTGGATCCTGAATGTTACCGTCCTCGCAGACGACGCCGCGCGACGGGGAGAAAGGGAAAACGACATGCCGAGATACTGCATGCTAGCTAGCAATCAAGTGACCACGAGCTTTATATATTCGGGGTACCTGACATTGTAATGGACATGATAGTTGATGAAATTGATCCTCATGCCCTCTCTCCACTCGCTCATACCTCCTCGCTTGTGTCAGATTTGAGTACTGAAAATATTCAAAATTGTGCGACCCCTAATTCCATGTGAGTGTGGGTCATCACACCTCGAAGCCCCATTGTCGTGGCGAAGGAGGAACTGGAAAACAAAGCTTACACAGTGATGCCGCCATCCACGCCTTTATGGAACCACCTGGAAACCCTAGACCACTCGACCCGATGAACAACAGGAAGAGCCATCCATGAGCTCTCAACATCTGGGAAGCTGTCACCAAGGTGGGGTTGGAGCCCTGGAAAGTTTATCCTCGGTTGCGTCGTCATCGTCATCTGAGTGGCCCCTAAACCTATCTAGCAGTCTAACACGACGACCCATGCCTCTTCCCACCCCCCGCTGTTGTAAACACCCGAAGGATGCGAGGAGATCCTGTTAAAAAAATCTACTCCCTCCGTATCAAAATGTAAGATGTTTAATGTTTCCTATACAACACGCACCTAGACATGTTTTAGCGTGAGATACACATGATTCTACACACTAAAAATGTCTAGATACACGTTGTCTAAAAAATGCTAAAACATTTTGAGGTGAGTAGTTCTTTTTTGGAAATTAATATAGCTTTCAGAAATATTCTCATTTTTTTCTCGGTTTCTAGCAACGAAATGAGCTGGGAGGTGGGCTGGAGTAGAGTTCCAATTTTTTCCGTACCGCATGCCAGGCCAAAAAGCAGCTAACCAAGGTACCGTACTGCTGCTACATTAGTTCGATCTGGTGTTTCCTTTCGTGCAGGCCGCTACGGTGCCTTGCAATAGATGGAGTATGATGCAGGAAAACAGGAGGAATACATTGCCAAAAAAAAAAAAAAAACAGGAGGAATAAAAGCATTTGGGCAGAGACACGACGTCAAAGCAAATAAATTTTGTCTTATACTACAGAAGTAACATTTTCGGTATTGTCGGCTATTTGAGGGTAGATTGACATCAACAAAGATTTTCGTAGTATTTTATCTTTTGAACAAATAATCTGATTAAAAATCTACTTTGACAAGATTTTGAAACCCTTGTCGCCGGCACGAACTCCACGGTTGAAAGATGAATCGTTGACCAGATTAATGGCTTGTGAGATAGATCATTTGAATAATTTTAATATAGCTATTACTTGTGTTGATGATGTCAGCATGATGTGGCAGAATACTGCATGCCTGCATTCGTTGTGACTATTTATCATGTGTTCACTAAAACATTTATCATCCCGGTGAGTTAATCCAGGGGAAACAAACGCAGCAGTGACACATATTGCGAATAAAAAAAGAAATTATAGTTCGCACAATTTCGGATATTTTCAGTTGTTTCCTCCGGCAGCATTGGATGCACCGGCGGAACCAGGGGGACCAGCAGGGGCCTTGGCCCCCCCCCCCCTATGGCATGCACACTAAGATTTTTTTACATGTAAAAGACTGATTTAGATGAGATTAGAAGAAAAAAATTACATTCTTGGCCCTCCTAATCGGTTTGGCTCCCTCTAATGCCAAATCCTGGTTCCGCCCATGATTGGATGTCCTTAATCGAACGGACCACGCGGCTCGGTGTCGATTGGACGCGCTCGGGCGCGCACGCTAAAGCAAACCTTAGGTGGATTGCTCTATTTCTTTAAATGTCAGGCCGACGAAAGGGCCAAACTTAAACTAACAATCAAAACGGGGCAGAGTCGTCGGGCCGAAGCTCACCCAAGCGCCGAGGCCGGAATGCCAACACACTGCACACTGTTGAGACCCGACCTGCCGACCAGCGCCGACAGACACCAGGGGGACATCTTCACGTGGAGCCACACCTCGGCGATGAAGAGAGGAGAGGAGAGAGCTCCTCCACCAGATCAATGGCTAGTAACCCCCTCAGCCAGCAGTGTCATCAGATCTGGGGCGGGACCGCCGGGCACGACGAGGGCACGGGACCCCTGCCCCCAGCCCACCACCGCACTGGCCAAGCCGCTATACTGGGAGACCTCCACGTGCGCACCAGGCCACCAAGACGACGCCTTCCATGGCTGCCATGACCGTGTCGAGTGTACCACCGCTGCAGACCACCAGATCCGCCTCCTAGCGTAGGCCGGCCAAGCCAGGTCACCCGCGCCGGCGAACCGTCGCTGCAGACGCCACCGGTGCCGAAACCGCACAGCCGCCACGCCCCACGCAAGCGCCGCACCTCCCCAACTGAAGCGCCCCGCAACGCCGCTGCCGCGAGACGGGAGAGAGACCCCGACATCGCCGGGCTTGGCTCGATGGCGCTCTCCGGCGATGGCTAGGGGAGGGAGGAGGCGAGGACGCGGATGCATGCGCTAGCGTTTCGCCCTGCCGCTTGCGGGAGCGGACAGGACGAAGCGTTTTGCCATTCAGATTTAAATTGGCTCGTGGATTGCCCTATTTTGGATTAGCATTCCGAAAAGCAACCTAGCGCAACACTGCTTGCTGGTTAGGGCAAGTCCAATGCAAAGGCGCTTAAACAGCATCTTAAAAAGTCAAACCCCGACTACAAGCACGCTATGGCGCTAGGGCCGAATATCCGATGTATGCACCCATGCTAAAATATTATAACAATTGGGATTCTCGCGCAAGCTTCCAAAACAGTTAGGGCGTGTTTGATTACCCACACGTAGCCGATGTGGGGCCACTTCTTTTGGGCTCCTGATTCTGCAAAAGCGGGCTTGTGCCTTGCGGTTGGGGGAAACCGTTGCGGAGAGAAGCTGTCCTGGACAGTTCTTTTGCGCTTCTGTAGGTCTGTAGCTTCCATGGATGGACACACATCAGCCGGAGACGGGAATTGCCCTCTGAAGCTCGTCGGAGTGCGAGGTTCCCCAGATCAGAGGCGCGGTGATGTCCTTTGTCGATTGGAGGTGGTGAACAGGCGGATGGCCGCCGGAACGGAGGACCTTGGCGGCGGACGGAGGTTACGCATTGCAGAGCAGTAGATGACGAGGAGGAAGGTCCATTCCAACCGTGCACTTACCCTGGAGCTCGTGGAGCGGTCGGTGAAGGCGAACGAGGTCCGACGGCGACAACACGAATGAAAAACGCGGCGGATGGAGGCGGTGAAGAAGTGGACGGGGAGCTCGATTTCCGGCATCCCGTGCCGATTCCTTCGGCCACAACTATGAGAACGACGAGGCGGTGACGGGGGAGTACTCGTACTGGCTTGATAGGTAGTGGCACATCAGAATCAAGAAACTCTAGATCGCCATATCTAGGACGCGAGCGGAGGTGACTGAGGGAGTGCGATGCTTTCTTTTTTTTTCTTTTTTTTACTGTTGTAAACGTTTTACTGCGGTGGCAATCTTGTTGTAAATAGATGGAAAAAGGGGACAAACCTGCGTACCGATTCGGAAAGCTCGGGAAGGTGAGCAGAAACAGGTCCATACCAGCTTCTACAAATACACGCGATGCGGGCTTCACGGTGGATTTAAGCCACGCACCAGCCCGAGACTTCTTTTGGGCTTATGCTGCCCATGACCTCGAAGCTGTCCTGGAAGCCCAAAAGAAGTGTCCCGTGTTCTAGTAGCAGCAACGTCCGCGACGGCGCTGACCGGCGCTGAAAGATGCGGTCTAAATACATCCGTTTTTCAGTACAAACTCTACTTGTACTCCGTATAGGATCAGTGAAACGGAAAAATTGCAACACGAAAGTTGTAGGACCCATCGAGATGCACCTGTTGGTAAAAGATATTTCAAACGCTCAATAGTGAGGTGGTCACTGTAGTAAGGATCGTACTTTTTTGGGGGGCTGGATGTAACGTGATGAAAATTGAAATCCCATGTTCCACGAAATAAAAACGCTGACACGTCAAGGTCTAAGGAGACAGCGAACTAGCCTTGAGTGTCATGTCATGAAGGTGACGTGCCGCAGGCATTTATGCACCAGCCGATCCTTCACTGTACTTAAATAGGAGCGGGAGAGCGAGAGAGAGCAGAGCAACGCAGTAACAGTAGCAGAGCAGAGCAGAGCGAGAGCAAGAGCACATCGGAGCAGAATGAGGGTGGCGGTGGTGGGTGGCGGGGTGAGCGGGCTGGCGGCGGCGCACGAGCTGCTTGCCACGGCCGGAGACGGAGTCCGTGTGACCCTGTACGAGGCGGAGAACTGTCTCGGAGGGCACGCCAGGACGGTGGCCGTCGGCGAGGGCGCCGGATGCGTCCAGCTCGACCTCGGCTTCATGGGTTTCAACCAGGTCCAGCTTCCTGTTTCCCGTTCGTACGATCCGCTTGGTTTTGAGATCGGCTGCATGGCAGCGTGAAAGCATGTAAACCTACACAGCCCGGAAAATGTTTTGTGCTTCCAAGAATTTGTGCTCCTGCCGGTTTTAAAAAATTGATTTTTTTTTTAAAGTTTCAAAAAATTCCGAAAATAAATATGGATATAGCCAATGGTGTATCCCATAGCTTGCAAATTTTATATTACAAATACAAATTAATATGGGGCTGCACAAAAAAATATGATAAAATTTAGAGATTTGAAAATAGTCTTACTCAGATTCACACTTTTGTCATTTCCGGGCAGTTCAAAGTAGAAAGTATTTGGAATTGAAAAAATACACGTTTGTAGGATACACTCAGAATTTTTTAAAATTCATCAATATACTTTTTTGAATTTTTTAGCGCGGCGGGAGCACCAAATCACAGCTTCCTATTTCTTTTGAGGGGATACACAGCTTCTGAGCTTCCTAGTAGTTCAAAACACGGGCCAAATCTGTTCAAGTTTGGTTTGGGTTTATGGAGAAAAACTATGGATACTGTTAGATGTGGGCCTAAATATAATCCAGAACTGTGGGTTTAGGGCATCTCCAGTCGTTGCGCCCCCCCAGGGCGCAAAACGCCGCCGTTTTGGGGCCGCCGCGGCGCTAAACGGCGCTATTCTGGAACCTGGGGCAGTCTTCCCAGTCGCTCCGCGAGCCCAAGATTCGGCCCAAAACAAACGCAATTTGAAAACTAGTCGATTTTTATTGAAATTTGCGAAGTGCGTACATATTCGGCGCGAATTTAAACTAGAACTGAAAATTTAAACTAGGAATTTAAACTAAACTACTTAAGGCCGAGGCTGGCGGCGATAGCCTGGCTGTAGTCGCCGTCGTCGTCGTCGTCGCCGCCGGGGCGCGTGCTCGGCCCCTGTCCCTCGTCGCCGCCGCCTTCCCACCTGCTCGCCTCTAGGGCTTGCTGGATCACGCCCTCGTCGTCGGAATCCGGGTCGAGGACGATGTAGACGTTCTCCTTCTGCGGCGGCGGGGGAGGGACGCGGAGGCGGGCCGCGCTGGCGGCGGCCTCACGATCGCGCGCCGCCTTGCGCTGCTCGGCTTCCGCCAGCAGGCGGCGCTGGAGCTCGAGCTCCGCCGCGGTGGTCTCCCGCAGACTCCACCGAGTGGCGGTGTCGTCGTCGAGTGGCTGCAGCGTGTTCAGCGACAGCTGCTCCACGACCTTCTGGTCGGGCCACTCGTCGTCGTCGTCGCCGCCGTCCTCCGTCTTGGGGCGAACCACGCGTTCGAAGCGTGGCTCACCGCTGCGGAGCGCGCCGCCGCTGCGCCTGCGGGCAGGCGCGTCAGCGTTCAGAAAGGGGGGGGGGGAAGTGGAGAGGGACTGCCCGGCGGAGGAGCTGGACGTCGCGGACGACGAGGAGGCGCCGGTCCGCCGTGCCGCCCACGGCTGGGCCTGCCGTGGCGGCATCTCCAGACGCGGCTGGTCGCCGGCCTGGATGTGGTCGAGGACCGCCTCCAGGGTCCTGTTGGGGGCGCTCCACCAGCGGCGCCGCCCGTTGGCGTTGAAGCGCCCGTCGACCTCCCCATTGTTGTTGTTGGAGGCGAGCTCCAGGTCGCGGCGGTTCGCGAGCTGCCCCCACCAGAACTGGTACACGCCCGTCAACGGGTAGTTCTCGGGGTGATCCATGCCGTCGCGCATCTCGTGGATGGCGCGCCGGAACTCGGGGTCAGAATTGGGGAGGGGAGGTACGGGAACACCGCCGGCGCTGAGCGCCCAGCGGCTTGCCCCCGCGGCGGAGCTAGGGAGGCGCACGTCCGGCGGGCAAGGGTAGCCCGCGCGGTAGAGCGCCATCGCCTCGCTCCGGCGCAGGTTATGGCGGTAGAACCCGTTGGCCGCAGCCCCGTCCTTGTAGCCGGCCATTTTTGTGGAGAGAAGAGGGGAGGAGAGCGTCGAGAGGAAGAAGAGAAGAGAGAGCTCGCCGGTGGAAGAATGGCGGGGCGCGGTGCGCGGCGGGGGGGGGGGAGGGGTTTATAGCGCGGCGAGCGGCGGGGCATTTACTGCGCGCGCGTCCCCTCGTTGCCGCCCCGCCACGCCATTACGCCGGCAGCCTTTGGACGGGGCACATGTACTGGGTGGCCGCCACGCTATAAACGGCGGCAACCTTTGACCGCGCGGTAGCCGAGAAGACGATCACGGGGCGGTTCTGTTCCCGCGCTTTTTCCCGTCGCGTCGCTGACAGAGCTGGCCCACGCGCGCGGCCGCGCAGTTTCGCTTTGGCATGGGTGCCGCGGCGCGAAATAGCGCCGAAACGGCGATATTTGGGCCTCTGGGGGGCCGAGTGGTGAAGAAGCGGCGCTATTCGCCGTTTCCGCCGCGAAAAAAAGCCCCTTGGCAGGCTTGGGGGGACGTCTGGAGATGTGTTCGGCTTCTTATGGGCACGTCTGGAGATGTGTTCGGCTTCTTATGGGCCAAATCTGTGAACAATTGGGTTTATCGATTGGTTCGACTAGAGAGTAGAGACTAGAGAGTGAGCAAACGTCGGACCATATTTTTTGGCACCTAGTATGTATCCTCCCTCGCCTCTGCCACCGCTCGCGGCTCGCCGGCAGGGGGAAGAAGCGGCATCCGGGCCACCTCTCCTCCACAGTCGGCGGCAGCGATCTGGCCTCGCCGTCTTTGTTTCCCTTCACCCGCTCCGCTCCCAGATCCGGCGACCACGGCGGTCTGGCGGCGCCTGCCCCTCAAGCTCCGGCGACACCAACGCGCCAGGAAGCTGTGCCCCTCGATGTCCTCAGCCTTTTCGCGGGTGGTGCCGTCCACGACGGAGAACCTCCCTTCCGGCTAGTCCTTGTCCACAGCCGCCATCCTGCGTTTCCGGCGAGCACGCCCTGCCCGATGAGCCGCTACGCGTGCCGACGAGGTGGCCGCCGCCGCCTGCGGTGGGTGCCATCGTTTGCACACACGGCGCACTTGGATAAAATGCAGTTCCTGCTGTAAGCTAGCAGGTGGGAATTTCAGCTATCCGGTGCCAGATCTGTACCTGAACCTGTATTAATGTGTTGCTCATGCATGGCTGGAAATGCAGCTCTAGTATACTCTGTTTAATATAGGACTTGCTAACCCCTTGACTAAACATGGAAGATCTTTCTAAAACTAAATAATATATTTACTAAGATTTTTGTGCATCAAACAAATGCAGGCAACATATCCCCACATGATGGAATTGTTAGAAGGGCTCGGGGTGGAGATGGAGAGATCCAACATGTCTTTCTCAGTGAGTACACAACCGGACGGCGGCGGCGAGGATGCGAGTGGGGCAATGGCAACGGTATCTCGAGCCTCTTGGCGCAGAAGGCCAACATACTGAAACCCAGCTTTTGGCGCATGGTCTGTGAGATACTCAAGTTCAAGAAGGATGCTCTCACGTAAGCTAGCAGTACTTCCATTCGTATGCATGCCTTGTATTCATATATGATAACAGTTAATTCGCTGATTTGGAATGAAGGTACCTGGAGTACCATGAGCACAACCCTGATCTGGACCGTAACGAGACATTGGGGCAGTTCATTCAGTCGCATGGATATTCCCTATTATTCCAAGAGGCTTATCTTGTACTGCTTCTGACCAACTTATTGTTTATGCCCTTTTTAAGTGTGCTTCATTTTGGCAAAATCTCACATAAGGATTTCTGTACTCAAATTACGATTTTTCATGTTTTCTCAACACTTATGTTAAAACTGTGACGAGAAACTACAGTTTCCAAATAAGTATGAAAAAATTAGACGAATTATTATAAGTAAAATCTTGGCCTACTTAATGGCTAATTCTCCCACCAACATGCATCCGTACGTGCAGAAGGGGGCAGTTAGTAGCTTGTAGATTTTTTTTTAGTACAAACACACCTTGTCTCGTACATGTTTCTGCAACTTTGAGTTGGTGACACGAAAAATTGTATATTTGGTGCAGATTCCCATCTGCGCAGGCATGTGGTCTTGTTCATCACAAGGTGTTTTGAGCCTCTCCGCTTTCTTCGTGCTATCATTTTTCCATAACCATGACCTTCTTCAGGTGCCTAGCTAGCTACTTTGTATAGACGTTCCTTTCCAATTGCACCTGCATGCTTCTTTGTGCATTTGAAAGCTGATTAAGTCGCTGCACTCTCAGCTGTTTCGTCACCCTCAGTTTCCTACTGTCATGGTTCGCTCGCAATCCTTTGTAAACAAGGTTCGTACTGCGATATTTGTTGTACATATACATGGTACTTGTTGAACTCTTTAGACTTTGGCTACAACCAAATGCAGGGACTGAACAATTTTGTATTATCAGGTAAGAGGAGAATTGGAAAGCATGGGCTGTCGAATTAAAACCAGCTGTCTGGTCAAATCTGTTTCAAGTTTTGATGGAGGTATGTATGTTGGTATACATACCATAGGTATACATACATTACTGTTTGTTGATTTCCTGTAAGAACAATGTGTATGCCATCATATGTCTTGTTGATCCACTAACTGATACAGTTCTCTACCTTGACACTGACAACAGCTGGCTACAAAATCTTGGAGAATGATGGTTCAGAGGAAACATACGACAGCGTCATCTTTGGGGTCCATGCACCTAATGCTCTCAAACTACTAGGAGCTGAAGCTACACACAACGAACTGAAAATTTTAGGTTCCTGTCAGTATGTCCAGAGGTACCCAAGCCTGCCTACTATTGCTACATCAATAAATTTTGATCTGATCTAATAATTTTATGAAACTTTTATGTTGCAGGGACATATACCTCCACTGCGATCAAAATTTGATGCCCCGAAATCCCTCGGCATGGAGCGCCTGGAATTTCCTAGGGATAACTAGCAAGGGGTTTTCTGTTACTTACTGGCTAAACCATATTCAGGTAAATTTTGTGCTTTATGGGTATGATGATAATTTTATTGATGACAAATTTTGTGACGTGAGGGCCCTGCCCCATGTTTACTAGGACTGAAATCATTTTGTACTTCAGCGTTAATTATCCTCAGGACTGCGCATGCCTCTAAGCAAAAAGAAAGAAAACAAAGGATAAAGTCATTTCTGGGTAGCAATACATCCAGATTCATCACGTTAGAACACACTGTACAGCAGGCTCACATAATAATAACAGAAAAATGGAAGCCTGTGACATTTTTGTTCTTTTTTCTGCACTTCTAGGAAATTCAATCTGCCAGGCCTTTACTGGTGACACTAAATCCCCCATGTGTTCCTGATCACGTACTGCTTAAATGGAGTACACGCCTTCCTGTTCCATCTGTGGCTGCGGCAAAGGCTTCTGTTCTGTTTGATCAGATCCAGGGAAAGAGACGAATATGGTTCTGCGGGACATATCAAGGTAACCTGATTCATGAATTTCAGTTTGTGGATAGTTTGTTCGTTGCAACTTGCTGTGGATGTACGTTTACTTTTAATACATTATTAAAGAATAATAAGTCTCAAATGTTCTTCTGCCTTGGATCCCAGGTCATGGCTGCCACGAAGACGGATTGAAGGTATTTGCATGCACAGTTTGTACATTCTCCTTTTAGACCTGTCTGGCATAGTGAACCGTAGTGTGATGTCCTAAAAGTGTCAAGGCTGTGATAACTCTGGCCTGTCAGGTGTAACTGGTATCATCTTGATATTAATATATTCCTTTATCAAAAAAATACTAGCCTGTTGGTTATCCTTGGAGTGAGCAGGGGGGAGAAGGGTCTAGGATAGATATACTTGTTTACCCAAGTACTTGATTATTCTCATTGCTTCAGGATATACTTGTTTACACCACCATGACATATATCCTTTTAGTTTCAATCGCATAATTCAGAATGCCTATTGCATGAAATGTTTATGTGAGGCCTTTTTTTTGTTGGACACATTGAATCAATGCAGTCTGGGAAAGCAGCAGCTCAAGGTTTGCTTGGAAGGAACTATGAGCTTCTGCTAAACCCAAAGCAGATGATTCCAACATGGATCGAGGCTACATCACGCTTTCTTCTTGCAAGATTTTTCAACCAATTCATCTCCATCGGTAACTTGATGTGAGTCCTTGTATGAGTTGATATACTATGAGACGTCTATTATGATTTATCTTTAACTATAAAATTTTCGTTCAGATTGGTTGAAGAAGGAGGCAGTGTCTTCAGCTTTGGTAAAGCTTGTGAAAAATGCCCAGTAAAATCTGTCGTTCAAGTTCATGACCCCTTTTTCTATTGGAAGGTTCTTATCATTTTCCACACATTCACTTTTTTTTTTCAATTTTTCTAATTGGTGATGAGTTCATACATTGATTCTTAATTTCTTATATAACCGACTGCAATTTCTTTATCCAACCTTATCATTTGAACTACATGTGTTTATCCTTGCTTTCTCATGGCCATCAGGTTGCAACAGAAGGAAACCTTGGCTTGGCAGAAGCCTATATTAACGGATGGTTTTCTCTTCTTGACAAGAGAGAAGGCCTTCTCAATCTTATCATGGTAAAACTATACCACAGTCCATGAGCTTATTGGTAGTGCTATTTGTTCTTCATTGCAGATCAAATCCATGATCCATTTCTTTGCAGATTTTCATTGCTAACAGAGAGGCGCGTAGGAACCGCGGCATTACCAGAAAAGGGTTCTGAAGCCTTCAATTGTCCACTAAATTCCTATGAATTGTTTGATAAAAATTAAGTACTATGTAAAAGTATATATGTTTGTCACTAATCATGTCTACAATTTTTTTTTTGGTTTGCAGGGATCGGTGGACACCCTTTTATGTAATAGCTAGTTTGAAATATGCCAAATACTGTTTGCGCCATGTCTCGAGGAAGAACACTGCGACGCAGACTCGTCGAAACATCTCTCAGCACTATGATCTTGTCAGTACTCATGTCTCCTTTTCTTATTACATTCCATCAGGATTAACATAGCTAGTTTCCTAGGTCAATATGTAATACTCGAATTATTGCAGATCTTATCGAGTTGAGATTTTTGTATTATAAACCTTATCAAAAAGATCTGTTATCATTCATTACTTTCCTCACATCTATAGTAACAAACTAAATAGTACTAATAGTTCTATCTTCTTATATATGTGTGCAGAGTAATGATTTTTTCTCTCTTTTTCTGGATAAATCGATGACTTACTCTTGTGCGGTTTTCAAGGTTTGTAAATCTTGTGATTTTGTTATGCTGCTTGTAAATCATGTAGAGTTGTTTTATTACTTCATAGACTAAAATTAAATTGGTAGACGGAGGAAGAAAGCTTAGAAGCAGCTCAACAACGTAAACTTAGCCTTCTAATCACCAAGGTAATACTGCTATACCTCTTGAAATTATGTCATTAGATTGATTTCTAGTTAGACAATGTTGTGAACATGATCTGATGATGCTTCATTCTTGCAAAATACACATTTAACCAAAGGCTAAAGTCGAGGCGGGGCATCATGTTCTTGATATTGGTAGCGGCTGGGGCAGTTTAGCTATACAAGTGGTTAAGCAAACTGGTTGCAAATACACTGGAATCACTTTGTCAGAGGAGCAGCTTAAATACGCTGAGAAAAAAGTAAGGGAAGCTGGCTTAGAGGTTAGTTAAATGTTACTCCTTTATGCATTACCTGCCCAGTATAATAGTTTATTAGTAATTACCATTTCATCATATGTGTTCATTGAGAAAGTGTAGTGGTGAGTATTGTAGCCTTCTTATCCTCCAGACCTCCACCCTTTCTTGTGTGATATAAAGATGTGAGAGTGAACATGCCATTTGATAGGGGCAGACGCCACTAACAAGATTTAATTTGTGTTGATGCTGATTTTTTCTAAACCACAAGCCCCCCGTCGATTTCCATTAGAGAAACCAACCAAACCACATAGCTCTGACAGTGATAAAGCAAAAACCAAACAAACTAGCTTAAAGCAGTTTGCAAAAAATAATATTTTTGCAGCCGCAAAACCAACATAGAACCCACAGCCCAAATTAATTCTTAGGATCAAATAGTTGCAGCAATTCGTTAATCTGCCAACTATTGGCACCCAGCCATGTCCTGTCACGTAAGCATCTTAGACCACCAGCTTAATCATCAAGACCCCTTCACGATTTTCTTTGATCTTGTTCTTTCTTCAAAATACCCCAAGCGTCAAAGTTGTTTCTCAAAGTGAAAAACACTTTGCCTGGATCACCAGGATATTTTAGTTTGAAGCAAGCTACATTTCTGCTCATCCAAATTGTCCAGCATACTACTGCTCCCCCACAAGCACCAGTTTGTGCTGGAACACCATGAATGTATCAAGCTAACCACCAAGTAGATCCTCAATACGTCCAAGGGGTCTAACAAGGTCAAAGGCACAGAGGATCACTTGGCATATCGACTTACCGAAATAGGAGCAAAACAGCAGGCGATCAACAGTTTCTTGTGAAAACATGAATGACATTTGATCACTTCCAGTCCATTCTCTCTTGAGTAGTTTATCCTTGGTTAGAATGCTATTTTAAGCACCATCTATAGGAAGATATCAACCTCAAGAGAATTTTTCAACTTCCACATGAATCTGTAATTCACAACCCCCACTGATCTAGTTATCCACCTAGTCGTCGCAAAAAAAGGTTATCTACCTAGTGAAACAACCACCAACGTGCGAATGGTGACCCATCCGCCGATCATCATATAGTGGCAGGGGAACCCGATTTCCCTCCCACCAGCACACATTTCCCCTCCCATCCCCACACACTCGCCCTCTCCTAGTCTATGTTTGATTATTCCCCTCCCCAAGGGGATTGGAGAGGATTAGAGTGGATATTAAGGGGATTCTGACTTGTAAGGGATTTAGTCCACTCTAATTCCTACCAATCCTTTTCAATCCCTACCAAACTGATCAAGCCCTAAGGCATGGACATCGACAATGACGCCACCACCATCGAGAAGAAAGAGCCGATGGGCACTTGTACGGAGGTAGAGCTCCCCCTCCTGATGTTAACCAAGAGAGTTTTGTCTCGTAGGACCCACTGTCATGGGTGCCGCCAATGCCTACCTGGTGGTATTCGCTGCCATATCAAACCTCTCCCAAACTTGTCATAGCAATATCTATTGCGACAGGTGGGCCGGCTGAGTACGTCAGCTTGTACCGCTAATGATGTCTTCCATAGGGGTGGTGAAGCTTGGAATGTACACAATCATTTTAGTCTTTATGTGCTTCATAAATCATCCGAATGTCTTACATAACAAAAGATCATCTGGATGGCTACGCAAACTTGTTGTGGAAATTTCCAGCAGCATATCTCGGAGTAGAGTAGTTTGGATAGGCATATATTATAATTTGATAATTATAAACAAATTTAGACGTGCACGAACAATTTTTTTTTTGTCCCATCTTACTTTGGCAGGGTGAAATCCTAGCTAACAATTCTACTCTCTATTGTTATTAATTTTTAGGAGCACATAACTTTTCTGCTGTGTGACTACCGTAAAATACCACCTTGCAAGTATGACTCAATCATAAGCTGGTAAGTATTATTTGTATATTAATACGGACTTGCGCAGTGAATTGGACAATATAGGCGCACGGTGGTTGTACTTACACATATTACTCTTGTGTAAATCAGCGGCATGATTGAACATGTTGGCCATGAATACATGGACGATTTTTTTGCCTGCTGTGAGTCTCACTTGGCTGAAGATGGCATATTGGTCCTCCAGGTTAGTACTGCAGGAAAAGTATCATTGTCAACAACTAAGTATATCTCCAAATATCTCCGAACTACCTTACGGCCATTTCCAATATCATTACCAAAAACAACGAAGTATATGCCTTGTTTCCAGTGCACGTCTATATTTGTTTTGGATTGGCAGGAAAAGCCAATGAAACTTAATTAGATTCACACAATCATGAACTAACCTTTATCTGCTATACATACATGTGCCTTTTCAGTTCATCTCAATTCCAGATGAACGGTACGAGCAATTCAGAATAAGGCCGGACTTCATAAAAGAATACATATTCCCTGGCGGTTGCCTTCCTTCCTTGTCTCGTGTAACATCTGCCATGTCTTCGTCATCAAGGTTAAGGTACGTTTTACATCAACCAAGCGATTCTAGATTGGTTAATTACTTGGTCATAGTGGATTTCCAGACCTGATCTTGTCACCCACTGTAGCATAGCGCATGTCGAGAGTATTGGGTGCCATTACTACACAACTCTGATACGCTGGAGGGACAACTTCATTGCCAACAAAGAGTAATTATCACTTGACATTCACTATATAAGAATAATATTGTTGTTACAGTTGAGCAAGATAGTACATATATCATATGTTCATTAAGAACGTAAATTTGTTGTGGCGATCTCTTATCGCTTTCGTTTTTGTTGCAGTCAAGTTTTGGCCATGGGCTTTGATGACAAGTTCATCCTTATATGGGAGTATTATCTCATATACTCTGCGGCTGGTTTCAAAGCACAAGCAGTTGGAGATTACCAGGTATGTATGTATGCGTGCTCTATGCATATATTTAGTAATGTGTTATTTCCAGACAAATGGAAGTCATTGTTGGCTCCGTCCGGTCTTAAAAATGAAATGGTCTCTCAAATTAGCGACCATTAATTCTCATTGCAGTAAATCATAAAACTTAATGATGAAAGTGTATTCTTCAGAAAGAGATAAACATGTGATTTTAAATATTAAATCAAAACATTTTATAAAATATTAGTGGTAAAAGTTTTGAAACTTTGACCTTTTTGTGGAAAGGAGATAGAATTACTACTCCAGGTACTGATTTTGATGCCTGACTGTCTGACATATATTTCATGCAGGTTGTTTTCTCTCGTCCAGGCAACCGTCGGCTAGCCCTGGCTTGATGGCTAAAGACAACATATCCTTCTCTGTCCAGCTGTCGAACTGTTACTTCTCGATAGCCTAGGATCTTTTAATAAGTCAATCCTGGAATGGTTCGCTCATACCCGAACCCTGATCAGGTGGTTTGGTCATCTATCCGCTTGTTTTAATCATGCAATGTTTTATTTTTGGTTGTGGTGTATTGTTATCTATCAATAAACTTGCACAATTCATGCATGTGCGTGTGCAAGTGCTACATTCTAGTCTGGTTACTATAATTTGAGAATTGTATGGAACGGAGTGGTCTGTTGCTTTACTATCCATCAGAAAGACTTGAGGTCCTGTTGTAGTTTTCGATCTATTAAGTGTTTGACAATTTTCAATGTTGGTTATGAGAGAAAAATCTGTGTTCCTGATTACCATGTTATACCACAGACTCACGAAGAGTGTTTTTTTTTGTTGAGAAAATAGAAAACTTGCCTCTTGATGCATCGGTAGAAAGAATGAGGACTACGAGCCTAAGACTAGGCCAATGCAATCGGACAGTCAAGATGAGAACATGAACAACCACTGTCAGGGACACACTGCAGTTGACACTACCAAATTTCGTTGGTCCACATACCATTTGATTTCGAAGGCGACGTTACAGTTGACACTACCAAATTTCGAAGTGAAAAGAGAATCTGATTCTGTAAAGATCTGAAGTGGGACACTTCTGATTTGGGGAATCAATGACACGACAAACCGACCGACTCGCCTCAAATTCGCTAATCACCATTGGTGCCTTAAATGTTGCACCGGCACCGCCATGCATCGCCACATCACTTACGTCGATGGTCTCGGGCGTCCCAGGTGACGTAGAATCGAATACTCCTCCACAGTTCGCTATCCATGCCACCAAGGTTGCCGTGCTGGTACCACACGTCCAAGGCGACGTAGCATTGAATACTCCACAGTTCACTACCCATGCCACCAAGGTAACCCTGTTGGTAACACATGTAGGATTCGCCAGGAAGAGCCAAAATATGTGCCGCCGAATCACGCGCCATTACCTACAAGAACCACTACAGAAATGAGTGAATACGTAGGCTAAAATGTCGTCGGCAAATGGCCGTCGGTGTAAGACCGCGTAGGCATAGGCCAAATTATCGTCGGCGTACTAAAAGCCGTCGGCGTAGGGCTATGTCGACGGGAAAGCCGTGAGCATAGGCATTTTGTTTCAAAATAATTGATTTTTTTCAAAAAAAAAAAATCGAATCTTTTTTAACTTCTTTTAAATTCTATTCCAGAATTTTGCACTTCGCCACATACTTAATCTCTGATTACATAATTAATCTGGTCAACATACTTAACTTAGTCAAACTTCCCGTTCAGTCACCTATCTTGAAATTCCTTCAGCCCAAGCACGCTTAACCTTTGAGTTCCTTCCAAACTAGATTCTAAATGAGATGTTACAACTTACTAATATTACTATCATATTAATCATATTAACATGTGGGAATGATGTAAACTTTTCGATTGTTTAAATTAAAAAATATTTGAATAGATAACAATGATTATATAATGATCTTTATTGCCTAAATAACAACAATGTTAGAAATTACTTTATTTTTTGAATAAATTATTTAATATGGAATAATTCATATCTTTAAATCCGTAAATCGAAATTTGACAAATAAAATGTCTAAGTCGATTAGAAAAATTAGAGGAATTCAAATATGACATCCATATCATAGAAACATCGATAGTTTTAGAAAATTTGAAATCTTTTGATGAATAGCTATGGTGGCCATTTTGACAGTTTCTATTGATTTAGCTGGAAACAGGTCAAATTTGAACTACAGGTGCCTCGTAGTTTGCTCATGATTTTTGGCAAAAATCATTTTTAGATACACAACTACCTATTTCATCATAGATACACCAAGATTTTCTCAATATTCAACCCTTGCTACGAACGGTCATGCCCACCGTCTTGACTTCTTCGTGAAGCCGGCTTAGAAAATTCCAGAAATTTTAAAAAACCCAAAATGATGCAAGATCTTCGCGTGGTGTCATTATATATGTCCTAGTATCCACCAAAAATAATAAAGTTGGAATACGACAGTTGTGTTGAAAATATGTTCACATAAATGAGCTATTTCCTACGAACATTCTAGGCTTTCGGGCCAAATCCAGGGCATAGTTTGTCTAAATGTGCCCATATTCCACATAAACATGCATATTGGAAGCACCGACAATGTTCACGG
Organism: Alopecurus myosuroides; assembly: GCA_028641055.1. Lineage (NCBI taxonomy): Eukaryota > Viridiplantae > Streptophyta > Magnoliopsida > Poales > Poaceae > Alopecurus > Alopecurus myosuroides. The sequence goes on along the minus strand of CM054059.1, from coordinate 39,794,228 downwards.
AGAAAGTTTTCCTTTTCATTGAATAAGAAAAACCATTTTCCATTTCCCGAGTGTGAAAAATGACTTTTTTTTTTGCTAAGCACCAACCACAAATATGTTGCAAAACTTGGGAGCTGCATTTTTTAAAAAAATACTAGACCATGTTATATGCACAAATAACCAAATTTTTGCCTCTGAAAAGTTTCCATCCACCTCTTTTGAAAAACACAAGTTTCTGCCGATTCAGCTGGAAACACATCAAATTTGAACTACAGGTGGCTCGTAGTTTGCTCATGATTTTTGGAAAATTCATTTTTAGGTACACAACTAGCTATCTCATCAGAGATACACCAAGAGTTTCTCAATATTCAAGCCCTAGCTACGCACGTTCATGCCAGCCGTCTTGACTTCTTCGTGAAACCGGCTTAGACAATTCCAGAAAATTTAAAAAAATCCCAAAATGATGCAAAACCTTCGTGTGGTGTCATTATATATGTACTAGTATCCACCACAAGTTATAAATTTGGAATACGACATTTGTGTTGAAAATATGTTCACATAAATGAGCTATCTCCTACGAACATTCTAGGGTTTCGGGCCAAATGACGGGTGTTATGGCCAAATCCAGGGCATAGTTTGTTTAAATGTGCCCATATTCCACACAAACATGCATACTAGAAGCGGACAATGTTCACGGAGAAAGTTTTCCTTTTCATTGAATAAAAAACCATTTTCCATCTTCTGAGTGTGAAAAGTGGCTTTTTTTGTGAAGCACCAACCACAAATATGTTGCAAAACTTAGGAGCTGCATTTTTTGAAAATACTAACCATGTTATATGCACAAATAACCAAATTGTTGCCTCTGAAAAGGTTTCCACCCACCTCATTTGAAAAACACAAGTTTCTGCCGATTCAGCTGGAAACGGATCAAACTTGAACTACAAGTGTCGCGAAGTTTGCTCATGATTTTTGGGAAACGGGTCAAATTTGAACTACAAGTGTCTCGTAGTTTGCTCATGATTTTTGGAAAAAATCATTTTTAGATATACAACTACCTACTTCATCAGAGATACACCAAGAGTTTCTCAATATTCAAGCCCTAGCTACGAACGATCATACCCGTCGTCTTGACTTTTTCGTGAAACCAGTTTAGAAAATTCCAGAAAATTTAAAAAACCCCAAAATGATACAAGACCTTCGCGTGGTGTCATTATATATGTCCTAGTATCCACCAGAAATAATAAACTTGGAATACGACAGTTGTGTTGAAAATTTGTTCACATAAATGAGCTATCTCCTACGAACATTCTAGGGTTTCGGGCCAAATGACAGGTGTTATGGCCAAATCCATGGCATAGTTTGTTGAAATATGCCCATATTCCACACAAACATGCATATTGGAAGCACGGACAATGTTCACTGAGAAAATTTTCCTTTTCATTGAATAAAAAACCATTCTCCATTTTCGAGTGTGAAAATGACTTTTTTGTGAAGCACCAACCACAAATATGTTGCCAAACTTGGGAGTTGTATTTTTTGTAAATACTAGACCCTGTTATATGACCAAATTGTTTTCTCTGAAAAGGTTTCCATCCACTTCTTTTGAAGAACACAAGTTTCTGCCGATTCAGCTGGAAATTGGTCAAATTTGAACTACAAGTGTCTGGTAGTTTGCGCATGATTTTTGGAAACAGTCATTTTTAGGTACACAACTACCTATTTCATCAGAGATACACCAAGAGTTTCTCAATATTCAAGCCCTAGCTATGAACGGTCATGCCCGCCGTCTTGACTTTTTCGTGAAACCGGCTTAGAAAATTCCAGAAAATTTTAAAAACTTCAAAATGATGCAAGACCTTTGCGTGGTGTCATTATATATGTCCTAGTATCCACCAAAAATAATAAACTTCGAATACGACAGTTGTGTTGAAAATTTGTTCACATAAATGAGCTATCTCCTACGAACATTCTAGGGTTTCAGGCCAAATGACGGGTGTTATGGCCAAATCTATGGCATAGTTTGTTTAAATGTGACCATATTCCACACAAACATGAATATTGGAAGCACGGACAATGTTCACAGAGAAAGTTTTCCTTTTCATTGAATAAAAAAAACCATTTTCCATTTTTCGAGTGTGAAAAATGGCTTTTTTTGTGAAGCACCAACCACAAGTATGTTGCAAAATTTGGGAGCTGTATTTTTGAAAATACTAGACCATGTTATATGCACAAATAACCAAAATTTTGCCTCTAAAAAGGTTTCCATCCACCTCTTTTGAAAAACACAAGTTTCTGCCAATTCAGATGGAAACGGGTCAAATTTGAACTAAAAGTGTCTCGTAGTTTGCTCATGATTTTTGGAAGAAAAAAATCATTTTTAGGTACAAAACTACCTATTTCATCAGAGATACACCAAGAGTTTCTCAATATTTAAGCCCTAGCTATGAACGGTCATGCCCGCCGTCTTGACTTCGTTTTGAAATAGGCATAGAAAAATCAAACAAATTCAAAAAAATGATGACGGTGAAACCCTTAACATACAAAGAAGAATACTAGACATATACAACCCGAAACACACTTGTACACACTTGGTATGGTACCACGTAGATATTGGTTGGATTTAGACGACCCGCCGCCCTCTCAGACGAAACCGTTATTGTTAGTTGCATTCTTTCTGATGATTTTTTCTAAGAATGTAGCTTTAGCAATATGCATGATAATTTATATATGTTTCTCCTTTTCGAAACGAGCTAAAGAACGTCAAAATCCGAGTTCGAATGCAAAAGTTATGATCAAAACGGTGATTAAGTCAAAAAAAAAAATTCAGCTTGACTAGGCCGACAGCATTGCCGTCGGCATAGCTCAATTTATTTTTTCGCAAGTTGGGATTCCCTCTTCGGGTCTATGCCGACGGCTTTGCCGTCGACATAGCTCAATTTTTTTTCGTAATTTGGGATTCCCTGATTGGGTCTATGCCGACGGTCCGACAAATTGCCGTCGGCATAGATTTTGGCCGTCGCCACAGTAGGACATTCCTGTAGTGAACAACACCTCCAGAGAAGTAACGACATAAACATTGGGGAGAGTGTGGGGAGAGTTAGGCAGAAAGCGGCTGAGGCGAGCTTTTGAACCGGCTGAGACCGCGGCGTGGGAGGCGAGCTTTTGAACCGGCTGAGACCGCGGCGTGGGAGGAGCTTCGGGGTGCTCTCCCTCAAGCTCTCCCAGGGGGGCCCCGACGAGGTGTCCTGGACCTTGGCCCCCTCAGGGTCCTTCTCGGTCAAGTCTGCTTACCGGGTACGGTTCTCTGGGCCTACTACACCTTGGTCTTCTCACCTATGGAAAGCCTCGGTACCCTTGAAGATTAAGATCTTTGTGTGGCAGTTGCTTCGTGACAGGCTACCCTCGAGGATCGAGGTGGCCAAGCGCCATGGCCCAGGGCACGGCTTGTGTCCCCTTTGTAGGATCCCTGAGTCGAGTACCGACATCTTCTTTGTGTGTCCTGCTGCCCAGTTTTTGTATAACTTTGTCCATCAGGCTCTAGGACCTGTGTGGCAGGCCTCGGACCTCAGCGAGTTCCTGAGAATCCAGGCGCACCATGCCATGAGAGGCAGATGCCTCTTTTGGCTGGTGTTTGCAGCGATGACATGGTCCTTGTGGAATGTTCGCAATAAAATGGTGATTGAGGAGATTTTCCTGAGATGCTCATCTGACTCTGTTTTAAAATTTCTGGCCTTCTTGCAGCAGTGGCATCCTTTGTGTAGACAACAGAATAGGGCGTGGCTAGATGACTCCATCGACATACTTCTTGTATCCGCGCGCCGCCTATCCTCTACGATGCTACCTTGAGGATCCACACTTGGTGCTCGGTGCCTTTGATGCTGACTGATCACACGCTCGTTGGGGAACCCCAAGCAGAAGGTATGATGTAGTCCAGCGGAAATTTCCCCCCAATTAAGGAACCGGGGTTATCGAACAGTAGGACTTCGTGGTCTTGAAGAAGGTTGCTTGTATCAAAGATGTTGTTTATCGATGTTGGCCAAGTGTGGAACCTGCAAACAAACACAAACTCTCTCTTGCCCCAAATTTCCAGAAGGTTGTCAATCTTCCAGTCTTGCCAAAAACAAGATAATTAAAAGTATAGAGTCTTGGAAAATAATAAAAGTAAAAATATAACAGCAAGGAAGCAATGATGAACATGCTTTAAAGAAGGTTGCAATTATGAGGAAAATAGGACCGGGGTCCACAGGTTCACTAGTGGCGTTTGTCCAAAGAAAAAAACATGTTGGGTGAACAAATTACAGCTGAGCAATTGACAAATCACGAACGTATAACAATACTATTATGACGAGATATAATTCACGGGTTCTAACATTGTAGGCATTACGTCAAGGCATATGGATCGCTATCCAGCATGCATCCATATCTAAAATTCCACCTCAAGAAAGCTATCTGGAAAACCTCTCTGTTATTAAGTTGCAGCAACAAAGTGATTGCTTTGTGTGCAAAAGAGAAATGCATTAAGAATAATACGTAATGCAAGCAGTGGTCCTCGTCCGTAGACAAGAGCACCGCTATTTTCTCCCTAGTAGCAACATCACATCCCCATCCATCACGTTTCTGTCACTCGAGCACAGAATTAAGGGAGGATGAACCTACCATCAAGCATATAAACCCTCTCTTGGAGGTGAAAACAACTACCTGGCCAAGGTAATTGATACGTCTCAAACGTATCTATAATTTCATGTTCCATGTTGTTTTCCTGACATTTTCTACATGTTTTCTATACACTTTCTATCATTTTTATGGATTTCTTGGGACTAACCTATTAACAAGATGCCACAGTGCTAGTTCTTGTTTTCTGTTGTTTTTTGTTTCAGAAAAGTTGTTCTGGAAATATTCTCGGAATTGGACGAAATGAAAACCCAGGGTCTTATTTTTTTGTCATGTACACAGAGTCCGGAGGAGACTCGGAGGGAGGCCACAGGGTGTCCACACCATAGGGCGGCGCGACCCCCCTTGGCCGCGCAACCAGGTGGTGTGGCCCCCTGCCCCCCACCGAAATCGCCCTTTCGCCTATTTATACTCCTTCTAGGGAAAACCCTAAATACCCGATCCTCCATCCACGAAAAGTTTCGTAGCCGCCGTCATGGTTATCACCATTCCTGCCTTCGGAGTGATGCGTGAGTAGTTCATCCTTGGACTACGGGTCCATAGCTGTAGCTAGATGGTTGTCTTCTCCTCTTTATGCCACCATGATTAGATCTTATGAGCTTCCTAACATGATTAAGATCATCTATCTGTAATGCTACATGTTGTATTTGCTGGGATCTGATTAATATTGAATTCTATGTCAAGTTGATTATAAATCTATCATGTTTATGTTATTTATGGTCTTGCATTCTCTCCGTTACTAGTAGATGCTTTGGCCAAGTTGATGCTTGTAACTCCAAGAGGAATGGGGAATGTGTTGTTGCCATTAGGGAGAAAACAACAATGCTTTGTATAAGGATAATTTTATTGTTTACATTAAGCACTTTACTTAATGCAATAATCTGTTGCTTGCAACTTAATACCCAAAGTCTGCTTGGATTACGTTTTGAGGGTGGATTATTAGTCATAGATGCAGTTTGATTACGGTCTATGTATCATATTGTAATGCCCGCATGAATCTCATAGTAATCATCATGTCTTGCATATGCACTACGGTGCAGCCTTTATTTCTATCAATTGCCCAGCTGTACTTTCTTTACCCAGCATGTTATCTATCTTTTATGGAGATACACCACTAGTGAACTGTGGACCCCGGTCCATTATTTTACACTGATAATACAATCACTGCAAGCACTATTCTTTTTTTACTGCAAACACTTGTTTTCCTTTCATTCACTTCAATCATACATCATTTTCCATATTATACATCTAATCCTTTGTGTTAGCAAAACCGGTGAGATTGACAACTTCAATGTTTCGTTGGGGCAAAGTATCTTGGTTGTGTTGTGTGCAGATTCCACATTTCTAGTGAGCCTAGTAGTGCGCCCTGCCAACATCAACTTTCAACAACCTTCAGAAGTGATTTCTTTCTTCTACTGGTCGTTCAACATTGGTTTCTTTCTGAGGGAAAAACTTGCAGCAGCACTCTTCATACCTTCCTATTGGGGTCTCCCAACGAACGTGTGTCCACATGCAACAATCAAGCTTTTTCTGGCGCCGTTGGCGGGGAGGAAGAGGATTTCTGCAAGGGGAGTCTCTCATCTCCAATCTCTTTACTTTATTTTTGTTTTGCTTAGTTTATTTTATTTTTTCTTGTTTGCTTCTTTATATAAAAACACCAAAAAATTCGTTCTTATTCTGTTTTTAATCTTGCTAAAATGAGTACCCCTGAGAACACTAAGTTGTGTGAATTTACTAGTACAAACAAAAATGATTTTATTAGTACACCTATTGCTCTACCTGCTCCCACTGCTGATTTTTATGAAATTAAGCCTGCACTATTAAATCTTGTTATGAGAGAGCAATTTTCTGGTGTTAGTTCTGATGATGGTGCTGCTCACCTTAATAATTTTGTTGAACTTTGTGAGATGCAAAAATATAAGGATGTATACGGATATATTGTTAAACTGAAATTGTTTTCTTTCTCTTTGAGAGGAAGAACTAAACAATGGTTGCTATCTTTGCCTAAAAAATAGTATTGATTCTTGGACTAAATGTAAAGATGCTTGATGCTCATGATACACACAGTTGTTGGGAGACCCCAAGAGGAGGGTATGATGAGCACAACGGTAGGTATTTCCCTTACTTAGGAACCAAGGTTATCAATCCAGTAGGAGAAAGAGGACCTTCAGGAGGTTGATGCCACTGACGGTGGTGCGGGCGCTTCACTGGTGTCAGCAACAACGTGGAACCTGCACACAACTCAACCAAAATACTTTGCCCCAACGGTACAGTGAGGTTGTCAATCTCACCGGTCTTGCTGAAAACAAAGATTAGACGTATAGTGTGGAAAAACAGTGTATGCTTGCAGAAAGTAAAGAAAGCATGAAATTGTTGTGGTCTGTTTAACAGTGTGAAAAAATGGACCGGGGTTCGTAGTTTCACTAGTGGTGTCTCTCCATAAAAGATAGCATGCTGGGTGAACAAATTACAGCTGGGCAATTGAAAAATAGAGGTTGCATTGTAGTGCACAATATAACATGAAGATTACTATGATATTTAGTGCGGGCACTACAACAAGATACATAGAGCGACATCCATCTGCATCTATGACTAATAATCCACCCTCAGGTTATCATCCGAACCCCCTCAGGTATTAAGTTGCAAGCAACAGATAATTGCATTAAACAAAGTGTGTAATGTAAGCAATGATTATGCACGCGGGCACTCTCACCGTTGTTTTCTCCCTAATGGCTACATCACATCCTCCCCCTTCATGTTTCTGTCACTCGAGCAAGGCAACAAGGAGACATGAACCCACTATCGAGCATAAATACTCCTTCTTGGAGTCACTAGCAACTACTTGGCCAAAATAACCACTAGCAACGGAGAGCATGCAAGATCACAAATAACATATGCAAATAAAGACAATAATCAACTTGGCATAAGGTCAATATTCATCGGATCCCAGCAAACACAACAGAGAGAATTACATAAGATCAATATCGATCCTGATAGGCAGCTCACGAGATCTAAACATGGAGGCATAAGAGGAGAAGACAACCATCTAGCTACAGGTACAAACCCGTAGTCCAAGGATGAACTACTCACGCATCACTCCGGAGGCAGGCATGGTGATGTAGAAGCCTCCGGTGATGATCTCCTCTCCGGTAGGGTGCCGGAAACAGCTTCAGAACCCCCTGATCTAGGGTTAATGGTGACGGCGGCTGCGGAACTTTTTCGGGGATTTTGATCAGGTGCCTAGGGTTTTCCATCCGGGGGGCTTAAATGGGAAAAAGGGCGAAGGCGGTGGAGGCCGGGGGGCCCACACCCATAGCTGGCGCGGCCAGGGGGGCCGCGCCACCCTATGGTGTGGCCCCCCTGCTGCCCCGCTTTGGCTCCTCTTCGGTCTTCTGGATGCTTCCGGGGAAAATAGGACTTTCGGGCTTCGAATTTTCTAATTCCGAGAATATTTACAGAACAACTTTTCCGAAACTAAAAAAACAGCAGAAAACAGGGAACTGGCTCTATGGCATCTTGTTAATAGGTTAGTCCGGAAAATCGATAAAAATGACAGACAGAAGGGAGAAAACATGTAGCAATTAGCATAATATAATCACGGAGCATCAGAAATTAGGGATACATTTATGACGTATCAAGCATCCCCAAGCTTAGTTCCTACTCGTCCTCAATAGGTAAACGACAAAACAATAATTTCTGAGGTGACATGCTACTATCATAAACTTGATCAATCTAATGTAAAAGCATATGAACGCTGAGATCATAAAACTGTAAACACATGCATGATAAATAAAACTTTAATAATAAAGCATAGCAATTACTTTGCATCACGAATAGTAACTCAAATAAAGGATCATGAATAATAATGTAAATAAAGGTAAATGTTTGTTTCAGGAATAGAGAAAGCATGGCAAAGTGATATTTCGATAGTCCTTAAGAGTGGGGCAAAACATAAATGCCAGGAAACCTTCAAAGTTCAAGAGGAAGACTAGAACAAATAATTTAAGAAAGAATAATATCACATCATGAAGTAATTATTGATTCTTATGGGACAAATGCACATAGAACTCAGAATGGAAAAAATGCTCTCTCAACTGTGCATAAAGTTAGCAGATGGAGACTCAACATAAAAGTAAAAGAAAGGCCCTTCGCAGAGGGAAGCATGGATCACTCATGCTAGAGCTTTTATTTTATTAAACAGAGGTATTAAAAGTTTGACACTCCTCCCATCCATGTTTCACAAACCATGGCTAACCGAATCCTTGGGTGCCTGCCAACAATCACATACCGTGGAGGAGTGTCTATATTTTGGGAGATGTATGCTAACGTCAACGAATGGTAAACAGAAAATACAGTACATCACAAGTCAACTAGATTCACAAGAGCGGCTCCCATGGTGAAGGACGGAACTGGTGTAGAAGTTCATCCCTCTTTCTCTTTTGTTTACACAATTATGCTTTGACTGTAAATCAGGGGAAAAAATAGTGAAGAGAATTTGTATGCATTAATTTGGGGCTGGGCACCCCGATGCCAGCTCTTCTATCATTTGTATAAGCGTATGAAGCCACTAGTCCAGGGTGTGAAATCCAATCAACAAGTGAGATAAATATTCTCTATTGACGTCCTCATGAGAAAAAACAGGAACACAAAGTAGGAGTAATTTTGAAGGTTTTAAAGGTAACACATGAGATATTTACTTTGGGGTGGCAGTTAAATACCACATGTAGGTAGGTATGGTGTACACAAAGGGAAAAGTTTGGTTTAAGGGATTTTGGATGCACGAGTAGAGCTCATACTCAGTACATGTGGAGGCTAGAAAAAGACTGGGAGCGACAAATCAAGAGAGAATAAGAGCCATAATCATGCATAGCGACATAAGCATCATTAAGTAAAACATAAGCAGTATCACAAGTTATAAAACTAAGTGTTAATGGAGGCTATTCGTTACTGGTTTGTAGTCATAAACATGGTGTGAGCATGCGCCAAGTCAGCCAAATAAAACATTCGAAAGAGAATACCATATATTGATGCTAAACTATGACAAGAACAACTCATGAATCTTTCAATACATATTAAACACTCTCAGCTATTTGAGGATAATCATGCTACTCAATAAACACAAGGCTTTAAAGCTAAAATAACATTTAGCATGACATGAAAATGTTCTAGCCACAGTCTATACAAGCTTCTACTAGTACTGTTATAAATTCTACTTCAAGCAGCAGTTTTCTTTCTCCCAACAAGCACCATACAAAACATGCTTTAACAAAAATAATATTTATGAAACAACAATCAAACATGAGAGTACTCACATAACACTACTAAAACTAACAGCTCTAATAAGAGATGCATGCAAAAATGGAGCTAAATAAATGCAGCAGCTAGACAGAGATTAAGAATACAACGTATTCTCATGAAAAAGCGGAGCGTGTCACTCTCCAATAAAAGAATGTTGGGGTCCAACCAAGCTTATTGAACAAGTAAAAACAAACTGAAAGAAAAAGAAAAAGCAAACTGAAAACAAAAATAAAAGACGCTCCAAGCAAAGCACATAAGATGCGACCGAATAAAAATATAGTTTCACTAGAAGTGACCTGATAATTTGTTGATGAAGAAGGGGATGCCTTGGGCATCCCCAAGCTTAGACGCTTGAGTCTTCTTGGAATTTTCTTGGATGTACCACCGGGGCATCCCTAAGCTTAGGCTTTTCACTCTTCTTGATCACATCATATCATCCTTTCTCTCGACCCATGAAAACTTCCTTCACATCAAAATTCTCACAATCTTCATTAGCAACGTTAGTCCAATTGAAATAATAAATTCACATGGTTCAGTTTCAACACAAGTCTAACAATCAAAAACACATTAGCTACTGTCACAACATCTTTAAAAACTCTTTTTTCTCAAAAGAACACCAAAATAAAGAGATTAATATGCAAATGCGATAAATGGCAGAAATCTGTGAAAACAGACCAGCAGGTAAAGATCGATTTTAAAAAAAAATCTTCTATTTCTCAAATCAAAAAATGGTCTTCTAAGAAAAGTTGAGTATATAACGCAGGATTAAGCACAACAAAGCTCAGGTAATTTTGAATTTTATGTGATTTTTAATGGAATTAACAGTGGACAGCAGAAATCTGTTTCCTGCACAGAAATCCGAAATATAGGCTCAACTTTCCACTAGAGGCTTTACCTGGCTCAACAAAAACTCAAAAGAAAAGATACAGCGGGGTTTCTAAGGAAATAGACAACACCCAGGTGAAAAGCACACCAAAGAAAACGAAGGAAAACGGGTTGGAAACAGCGAAATAAAACGGGTTGTCCCCCTGTAGCGCTTTTCTTTAACGCCTTTCAGCTAGGCATAAAAAGCAAAGATGCTCACATAAGAAATATGAATTAAGCAAAAGAGAGCATAAAGAAGAAAGTATAAAACAAATTTAAGTCTAACCACTTCCTATGCATAGGAATCTGGTAAAGAAATAAATTAAACAAGCTTAAACTAGAAATCATGGGAAGGTAGAACAAGAGCAACTTCAAAACTTTCAACAAAAAGAGAGGTGTATTAGTAACATGAAAATTCCTACAATCAAATTTTCCTCTCTCATAGTAATTTTCAGTAGCATCATGAATAAACTCAACAACATAATTATCACATAAAGCATGTTTGTCATGGTCTAAAAGCACACAATTCATATCAAGCTCAAAAATAGTGGGATCAAAATTTAAAATCAGCTCTTCTTTTTTCCCACTTTTAGCAATATAAAAACAAGATGATTGATCACTCTTAAAAGGTATAGGAAACATTATAGAAATCCTATTTTCAGTAGCATTATAATTTATAAAATCACGTAACATAGGACCATCATCAAGAGCATTATCATATAAATTTTCCAAACAAACTTCCTCATTATCATGCATATCAATAGTTGGAATAAATAGTGGATTATCATAGCATTTATCCAAGTAGCATGGATTATCATAAATAACGGTAGCAATATCATTCTCACAAATTTCATTCATAGTAGTATCAAGGTCACAAGTATAGCAAGTATCCATTTCATCAAATAATGTATGAGTTAAAGAGTTACTATCATTGGGAGGTAGACATGCATAGCTCCATTCTTCGTCCTCTTGATCATCACTCTCCTCCTCTTTTTCATCCAATGAGCTTCCAGATTCAGCAGTTTCTTCTTCCATAGGTTCCTAGAAGGCATTAGTTACTTCCTTAGGTTGAGAGCATTTATTAAGATATTCCATTATGTAGTAATTACAATCCCTGTAATTATCAAAGAAATATTGAAGTATAGCATAAATCTCATAATTATAAGGTGCATCATCAATACTTTCAAGCAAATAGGAAATTTCAAATGCACCCTTCCAAGCAATAAATTCTTAAATTTGTTCCACATCATATAATTCATAATTTCCCTTAACATAAGAACATATGGTAACATCATCATTATACTCACATTGAAAAGGGAGGTGTTTATACCTCCTACAGCAGCAAGATTTATCAAAGCAATAAGTAACATTATAAGTAGAGCACAAGTTTTTAGCATAGTCATGCAATTTATTAATTTGCTCCCATAAGTGTATTCCTTTTTGTGACAAGCGGTGTTCCTTATAATGTTTTTATTGTTCATCCGGGAACCCACCTTGCCTAAAAGATCTAGTTTCAAATACATAAAAAATTGATAGCAAGCGTGATTAAGCAAAAATAACAACTAGAATGAGAACTATTTTTTGTGTGTTTTTGATAAAGAAAAGAAAAACAAGACAAAAATAAAAACAAGACAATAAACAAAATAAAGAGGTTGAGAGTGAGAGACTCCCCTTGACAGAAGACTTCCTTCTCCCCGGCAATGGCGCCAGAAAATATCCTTGATGCTCGTGATACACACGGTTGTTGGGAGACCCCAAGAGGAGGGTATGATGAGCACAGCGGTAGGTATTTCCCCTTAGTTAGGAACCAAGGTTATCAATCCAATAGGAGAAAGAGGACCACGTGGAACCTACACACAACTCAACCAAAATACTTTGCCCCAACGGTACAGTGAGATTGTCAATCTCACCGGTCTTGCTGAAAACAAAGATTAGATGTATAGTGTGGAAAAATAGTGTATGCTTGCAGAAAGTAAAGAAAGCAGGAAATTGTTGTGGTTTGTTTAACAGTGTGGAAAAATGGACCGGGGTTCGTAGTTTCACTAGTGGTGTCTCTCCATAAAAGATAGCATGCTAGGTGAACAAATTAGAGCTGGACAATTGAAAAATAGAGGTTGCCCCGTAGTGCACAATATTACATGAAGATTACTATGATATTTAGTGCGGGCACTACAAAAAGATACATAGACCGACATCCATCTGCATCTATGACTAATAATCCACCCTCAGGTTATCATCCGACCCCCCTTAGGTATTAAGTTGCAAGCAAAAGATAATTGCATTAAACAAAGTGTGAAATGTAAGCAATAATTATGCACGCGGGCACTCTCACCGCTGTTTTCTCCCTAATGGCAACAGCACATCCTCCCCCTTCACGTTTCTGTCACTCGAGCAAGGCAACAAGGAGGCATGAACCCACTATCGAGCATAAATACTCCCTCTTGGAGTCACTAGCAACTACTTGGCCAAAATAACCACTAGCAACGGAGAGCATGCAAGATCACAAATAACATATGCAAATAAAGACTATAATCAACTTGGCATAAGGTCAATATTCATCGGATCCCAGCAAACACAACACAGAGAATTACATAAGATCAATATCGATCCTGATAGGCAGCTCACGAGATCTAAACATGGAGGCATACGAGGAGAAGACAACCATCTAGCTACAGCTACGAACCCGTAGTCCAAGGATGAACTACTCACGCATCACTCCGGAGGCAGGCATGGTGATGTAGAAGCCTCCGGTGATGATCTCCTCTCCGGCAGGGTGCCCGAAACAGCTTCATAACCCCCCTGATCTAGGGTTAATGGTGACGGCGGCTGCGGAACTTTTTTAGGGATTTTGATCAGGTGCCTAGGGTTTTCCATCTGGGGGCTTAAATAGGCGAAAGGGCGAAGGCGGTGGAGGCCGGGGGGCCCCACACCTATGGGTATGGGTCCCCTGGAGCTCCACCGCCTTTGCCCTTTCACCTATTTAAGCCCCCCAGATGGAAAACCCTAAACACCTGATAAAAATCCCCGAAAAGTTCCGCAGCCACCATCACCGTTAACCCTAAATCAGGGGGGTTCTCAAGGTGTTTCCGGCACCCTGCCGGAGAGGCGATCATCACCAGAGGCTTCTACATCACCATGCCTGCCTCCGGAGTGATGCGTGAGTAGTTCATCCTTGGACTATGGGTTCGTATCTGTAGCTACATGGTTGTCTTCTCCTCATATGCCTCCATGTCTAGATCTCGTGAGCTGCCTATCATGATCGAGATTGATCTTATCTAATTCTATATGCTGTGTTTGCTGGGATCCGATTAATATTGAACTTATGCCAAGTTGATTATAGTCTTTATTTGCATATGCTATTTGTGATCTTGCATGCTTTCCGTTGCTAGTGGTTACTCTGGCCAAGTAGTTGCTAGTGACTCCAAGAGGGAGTATTTATGCTCGATAGTGGGTTCATGTCTCCTTTTCGCCTTGCTTGAGTGACAGAAACGTGAAGGGGAGGATGTGTTGTTGCCATTAGTGAGAAAACAGCGGTGAGAGTGCTCGCGTGCATAATCATTGCTTACATTACACACTTTGTTTGATGCAATTATCTATTGTTTGCAACTTAATACCTAAGGGGGTTCGGATGAGAACCTGAGGGTGGATTATTAGTCATAGATGCAGATGGATGTTTTTCTATGTATCTTGTTGTAATGCCCACACTAAATATCATAGTAATCTTCATGTTATAGTGTGCACTACGGTGCAACCTCTATTTGTCAATTGCCCAGTTGTAATTTATTCACCTAGCATGCTATCTTTTATGGATAGACACCACTACTGAAACTATGAACCCCGGTCCATTTTCCACACTGTTAAACAAACCACAAAAATTTCTTGCGTTCTTTACTTACTGCAAGCATACACTGTTTTCCACACTATACGTCTAATCTTTGTTTTCAACAAGACCGGTGAGATTGACAACCTCACTGTACCTTTGGGGCAAAGTATTTTGGTTGTGTTGTGTGCAGGTTCCACGTTGTTGCTGACACTGGTGAAGCGCCAGCGCCACCGTCGGGGGCATCAACCTTCCGAAGGTCCTCTTTCTCCTACTGGATTGATAACCCTGGTTCTTAACTAAGGGGAAAACTCCTACCGCTGTGCTCATCATACACTCCTCTTGGGGTTCCCAATAAAGTGCAGCAAGGATTTTTATGGCGCTATTGCCAATGAGCAAACATACATATATAAGAAGACTTCCTCCCACCACGGTCGCAAGCACAAGCAGCAAGGATTTTTCTGGCGCAGTTGCCAGGGAGAAGGAAGTCTTCTGGCAAGGGGAGTCTCTCATTCTCAACCTCTTTATTTTGTTTATTGTCTTGTTTTTCTTCTCTATATTGAAAACACAAAAAAATTGGTTTACTTCATAGTTGTTATTTACTTGCTTGCTTTTATTATGCTAAAATGAGTTCCTCTGAGAATACCAAGTTGTGTGATTTCACTAGAACAAACAACAATAATTTTATTTGCACACCTATTGCTCCACCTGCTCCTACAACTGCTTTCTATGAGATTAAATCTGCTTTATTAAATCTTGTGATGAAAAAACAATTTTCTGGTATTAGTACGGATGATGCTGCTGCCCACCTTAATAATTTTGTTGAACTATGAGAGATGCAAAAATATAAAGATGTGGATGGAGATATTATTAAACTAAAATTATTTCCTTTCTCTTTGAGAGGAAGAGCTAAAGAATGGTTGCTATCTTTGCCTAGAAATAGTATTGATTCATGGACTAAGTGTAAAGATGCATTCATTGGAAAATATTATCCTCCTGCTAAGATTATATCCCTGAGAAGTGACATAATGAATTTTAAACAATTTGATAATGAACATGTTGCTAAAGCTTGGTAAAGAATGAAAACTATGGTGAAGAATTGTCCCACTCATGGACTGACTACTTCGATGATTATACAAACCTTTTATGCAGGACTGAATTTATCCTCAAGGAACCTATTGGATTCAGCTGCTGGAGGTACCTTTATGTCCATCACTTTGGTCAATGCAATAAAGTTTCTTGATGATATGATGGTAAATTATTCAGAGTGGCACACTGAGAGAGCTCCACAAGGTAAGAAGGTAAATTCTGTTGAGGAAACCTCCTCTTTGAGTGAAAGGCTTGATGCTATTATGTCTATGCTTGTTAATGGTAAAGCTCCAGTTGATCCTAATAATGTTCCTTTAGCCTCTTTTGTTGCTCAAGAAGAGCATGTTGATGTGAACTTTATTAGAAATAATAATTTTAACAACAATGCTTATAGAAATAATTTTGGTGGAAACAATTATAAACCTTATCCTCCTAATAATGGTTATGGTAATTCTTATGGAAAGTCCTACAATAGTAATAAAAGCTCTACCTCTAATCTTGAAAACATGCTTATAGAATTTATTAGCACACAAACTGCTTTTAATAAATCTGTTGAGGAAAAGCTTGGTAAAATAGATGTTCTTGCCTCTAAAGTAGATAGCCTTGATATTGATGTTGATTTTCTAAAACTAAAGGTTTTTCCACAAGATGTTAAACAAAGTAAAACTTTGAATGACATCCAAGTTTGAATTGATGATAATGTTAGGTTGATGGCTGAATTACGTGCTAGGTGGGAAAGAGAAGATGAATTGGCTAAAAAGAATAATATTTCTAGAGTTTGCACTATCACAACCACTAGTAAAACTGAAGTTCCAAGTGCTAGTAAACCTCCTACTATCAATGGTAAAGTAGTTTGTGTTAGTAAAGTCCCTACTCCTTTGGTGAAACGTGCTAAATTGCCTCAAACTGCTGAAATTGCTTCTGATAAAAGTGCTGAAATTTTTAGAGATATGGGAGATAATGGCTCCATTACTTTTGACGATAATAATATTGATTTTTATGATTGCAATATCTCTTAAGTTATTATTTTCTACAAAAGCTTGCTAGAAGTCCCAATGCTAGTGCCATGAATATGGCCTTTACTAAACATATTACCAATGCTCTCATGAAAGTTAGGGAAGAAAATTTGAAACTTGAGACATCTATCCCTAGAAAATTAGATGATAGTTCGGGAGCCTATCATTAAGATAAAAGTAAATGATTTTTATTGCAATGCTTTGTGTGATCTTGGTTCTAGTATCTCTGTTATGCCTCAAAAGCTTTATAATATGCTTGATTTACCACCGTTGGAACACTATTATTTGGATGTTCATCTTGCTGATAATGCTAAGAACAACCTCTTGGTAGAATTGATGATGTTCTTATTATGGTTAATAATAACCTTGACCCTGTTGATTTTTTTGTTATGAACATTGAATGCAATGCTTCTTGTCCTATTGTTTTGGGAAGACCTTTTCTTAGAACTGTTGGAGCTATTATTGATATGAAAGAGGGGAGTATTAAATATCAACTTCCCCTCAAGAAAAGTTTGGAACACTTTCCTAGAAAGAATATGAAGCTACCATTTGACTCTATTATTAGAGAAAAATATGATGTTTATGCATCTTTACTTCAAAATACTTGAGTTTCCCTTTTATGCCTAGCTGAAAGGCGTTAAAGAAAAGGGCTACGGGGAGACAACCCGTTTTATTTCGCTGTTTTCAACCCGTTTTTATTCGTTTTATTTGGTGTGCTTTGCACCTGGGTGTTATATATTTCCTTAGCAACCCTGCTGTATCTCTTATTTTGTGTTTTTGTTGAGCCAAGTAAAACCTCTAGTGGAAAGTTGAGCCTATATTTCGGATTTCTGCGCAGTAAACAGAATTCTGCTGTCCACTATTAATTCCGTTAAAAATCACAGAAAATTAAAAATGACCTGAGCATTTTGTTGCTTAATCCTGAGTCATATACGCAACTTTTCTTAGAAGAACACTTTTTGATTTGAGCAACATAAGATTTTTGAAAAAATCAATCTTTAACTGCTCTTCTGTTTTGACACATTTCTGCCATTTATCGCATTTGCATCTTAATCTCTTTCTTTTGGTGTTCTTTTGAGAAAAAGAGTTTTAAAATAAGTTGTGACAGTAGCTAATGTGTTTTTTAGTGTTAGAATTGTGTTGAAACTGAACCATGTGAATTTATTATTTCAATTGCACTAACGTTGCTAATGAAGATTGTGAGAATTTTGGTGTGAAGGAAGTTTTCAAGGTTCAAGAGAAGAGGATGATATGATGTGATCAAGAAGAGTGAAAAGCCTAAGATTTGGGATGCCTCGGTGGTACATCCAAGAAAATTCCAATAAGACTCAAGAGTCTAAGCTTGGGGATGCCCAAGGCATCCCCTTCTTCATCAACAAATTATCAGGTCTTTTTATTCGGTCGCATCTTATGTGATTTACTTGGAGCGTCTTTTATTTTTGTTTTCAGTTTGCTTTTGATTTTTATTTCAGTTTGTTTTTACTTTTTCCATAAGCTTGGTTGGAACCCAGAATTATTTTATTGGAGAGTGACACGCTCCGCTTTTTCATGAGAATACGTTGTATTCTTAATCTCTGTCTAGCTGCTGCATTTATTTAGCTCCATTTTTGCATGCATCTCTTATTAGAGCTGTTAGTTTTAGTAGTGTTATGTGAGTACTCTCATGTTTGCTTGCTGTTTTATAAAGAGTATTTTTGTTAAAGCATGTTTTGTATGGTGCTTGTTGGGAGAAAGAAAACTGCTGCTTGAAGTAGAATTTATAACAGTACTAGTAGAAGCTTGTATAGACTGTGGCTAGAACATTTTATTGCCATGCTAAATGTTATTTTAGCTTTAAAGCCTTGTGGTTATTGAGTAGCATGATTAGCCTCAAATATCTGAGAGTGTTTAATATGTCTTGAAAGATTCATGAGTTGTTCTTGTCATAGTAAAGCATCAATATATGGTATTCTCTTTCGAATGTTTTATTTGGTTGACTTGGCGCATGCTCACACCATGTTTATGACTAAAAAGTCACAAATTGAACATGTGATACTGCTTATGTTTTAATTAATTATGCTTATGTCGCTATGCATGATTATGGCTCTTATGCTCTCTTGATTTGTCGCTCCCAGTCGTTTGCTAGCCTCCACCTGTACTGAGTATGAGCTCTACTCGTGCTTCCAAACTCCCTTAAACCAAAGTTTTTCCCATTGTGTCCACCATACCTACCTACATGTGGTATTTAACTGTCATTTCAAAGTAAATTGCTCATGTGTTACCTTTGAAACCTTCAAAATTACTCCTGCTTTATGTTCCCGTTTTTGCTCATGAGGATGTAAATAGAGAATCTTTATCTCACTTGTTGATTGGATTTCACACCCTGGACTATTGGCTTCATCCGCTTATCCAAATGATAGAAGAGCTGGCAGCGGGGTGCCCAGCCCCAAATTAATGCAAACAAATTCTCTTCACTATTTTGCCCCTTATTTATCAGTAAAAGCATAATTGTGTAAACAAAAGAGAAAGAGGGATGACCTTCTACACCAGTTGCGTCCTTCACCATGGGAGCCTCTCTTGTGAATCCAGCTGGCGTGTGACATACTGTATTTTCTGTTTACCTTTCGTTGACATTAGCATACATCTCCCAAAATATAGACACTCCTCCACGGTATGTGATTGTTGGCAGGCACCCGAGGATTCCGTTAGTCATGGTTTTTGAAAGATGGATGGGAGGAGTGTCAAACTTTTAATACCTATATTTAATAAAATAAAAGCTCTAGCACATGAGTGATCCCTGCTTCCCTCTGCGAAGGGCCTTTCTTTACTTTTATGTTGAGTCTCCATCTTCTAACTTTATGCACAGTTGAGAGAGCATTTTTGCCATTCCGAGTTCTATGTGAATTTGTCCCATAAGCATCAATAATTACTTCATGATGTGATATCATTTGTTCTTAAATTATTTGTTCTAGTCTTCCTCATGAACTTTGAAGGTGTCCTGGCATTTATGTTTTTTCCCACTCTTAAGGACTATCGAAATATCACTTTGGCATGATTTCTCTATACCTGAAACAAACATTTACCTTTCTTTGCATTATTATTCATGATCCTTTATTTGAGTTACTCTTCGTGATGCAAAGTAATTGCTATGATTTATTATTAAAGTTTTATTTATCATGCCTGTGTTTAAAGTTTTATGATCTCATCGTGCATATGCTTTCTCATTAGTTTGATCAAGTTTATGTTAGTAGCATGACACCTTAGAAATTATTGTTTTATCGTTTAGCCTACTCGAGAACGAGTAGGAACTAAGCTTGGGGATGCTTGATACGTCTCCAACGTATCTATAATTTCTGATGCTCCATGATCATATTTTGCCAACTGCTACTTGTTTTCTCCCTTATTTATAGCATTTTTATACGTTTTCCGGGACTAACCTATTAACAAGATGCCAAGTGCCAATTCCCTGTTTTCTACTATTTTTTGTTTCAGAAAAGTTGTTCTGGAAACATTCTCGGAATTGGACCCCACAAAGCCCGAAATTCCTATTTTCCCCGGAAGCATCCAGAACACCGAAGAGGAGTCGAAGACGGGAAACAGGGGGCACACCATAGGGTGGCGCGGGTCCCCCTGGCCGCGCCACCTATGGGTGTGGGGCCCCTGGAGCTCCACCGCCTTTGCCCTTTCGCCTATTTAAGCCCCCCGGTGGGAAAACCCTAAACACCTGATAAAAAATCCCCGAAAAGTTTCGCAGTCGCCGTCACCGTCAAGCCTAGATCAGGGGGGTTCTGAAGCTGTTTCCGGCACCCTGCCGGAGAGGAGATCATCACCGGAGGCTTCTACATCTCCATGCCTGCCTCCGGAGTGATGCGTGAGTAGTTCATCCTTGGACTACGGGTTTGTAGCTGTAGCTAGATGGTTGTTTTCTCCTCATATGCCTCCATGTTTAGATCTCGTGGGCTGCCTATCATGATCGAGATTGAACTTATTCCAAGTTGATTATAGTCTTTATTCGATATGCTATTTGTGATCTTGCATGCTTTCCGTTGCTATGGTTACTCTCGCCAAGTAGTTGCTAGTGACTCCAAGAGGGAGTATTTATGCTTGATAGTGGGTTTATGCCTCCTTTTCACCTTGCTCGAGTGACAGAAACGTGAAGGGGGAGGATGTGTTGTTACCATTAGGGAGAAAACAGCGGTGAGAGTGCCCGCGTGCATAATCATTGCTTACATTACACACTTTGTTTAATGCAATTATCTGTTGCTTGCAACTTAATACCTAAGGGAGTTCGGATGGTAACCTGAGGGTGAATTATTAGTCATAGATGCAGATGGATGTCGGTCTATGTATCTTGTTGTAATGGCCGCACTAAATATCATAGTAATCTTCATGTCATATTGTGCACTACGGTGCAACCTCTATTTGTCAATTGCCCAACTGTAATTTGTTCACCCAGCATGCTATCTTTTATGGAGAGACACCACTAGTGTAACTATGAACCCCAGTCCATTTTCCACACTGTTAAACAAACCACAACAATTGCCTGCTTTCTTTACTTACTGGAAGCATACACAGTTTTCCACACTATACGTCTAATCTTTGTTTTCAGCAAGACCGGTGAGATTGACAACCTCACTGTACCGTTGGGGCAAAGTATTTTGGTTGTGTTGTGTGCAGGTTCCACGTTGTTGCTGACATTGGTGAAGCGCCAGCACCACTGTCAGTGGCATCAACCTTCCGAAGGTCCTCTTTCTCCTACTGGATTGATAACCCTGGTTCTTAACTAAGGGGAAAACTCCTACCGCTGTGCTCATCATACCCTCTTCTTGGGGTTCCCAAAAAAGTGCAGCAAGCATTTTTATGGCGCCGTTGCAAGAGAGCAAACAAACATATATAAGAAGACTTCCTTCCGCCACGGTCGCCATCACAAGCAGCACATGGCTCCACCGCCTCTGCCCTTTCCCCTATTTATTCCCCCTGATGGAAAACCCTAGATAACTGATCAAATATCGCCGAAAAGTTCCGCAGCCGCCGTCACCGTCAACCCTAGATCAGGCGTGTTCTGAACCTGTCTCCGGCACCCTACCGGAGAGGAAATCATCACCAGAGGCCTCTCCATCACCATGCCTGCCTCCGGAGTAATGCATGAGTATTTCATCCTTGGACTACGGGTCCATAGCAGTAGCTAGATGGTTGTCTTCTCCTCATATGCCTCCATGTTTAGATCTCGTGAGCTACCTAACATGATCGAGATTGATCTTATGTAACTCTATGTGCTATGTTTTCTGGGATCCGATGAATATTAAACTTATGCCAAGTTGATTATAGTCTTTATTGCATATGTTATTTGTGATCTTGCATGCTTTTTGTTGCTAGTGGTTGCTCTCGCCAAGTAGTTGCTAGTGACTCCAAGAGGGAGTATTTATGCTTGATAGTGGGTTCATGCCTCCTTTTCGCCTTGCTCGAGTGACAGAAACATGAAGGGGGAGGATGTTCTGTTGCCACGAGGGAGAAAACAACGGTGAGAGTGCCCGCGTGTATAATCATTGCTTACACTACACACTTTGTTTAATGCAGTTATTTGTTGCTTGCAACTTAATACCTAAGGGGGTTCGGATGATAACCCGAGGGTGGATTATTAGTCATAGATGCAGTTGGATTACGGTCTATGTATATTGTTGTAGTGCCCGCACTAAATATCATAGTAGTCATCATGTTATGAATGTGCACTATGGTGCAACCTTTATTTTTCAATTACCCAGTTGTAATTTGTTCACCCAGCATGCTATCTTTTATGGAGAGACAGCCCTAGTGAACCTATGAACCCGATCCATTTTCCTACACTGTTAAAACAAACAAGCACAATTTCCTGCTTTCTTTACTTACTGCAAGCATACATTATTTTCCACACTATAGTCTAATCTTTGTTTTCAGCAAGACCGGTGAGATTGACAACCTCACTGTACCGTTAGAGCAAAGTATTTTGGTTGTGTTGTGTGCAGGTTCCACGTTGTTGCTAACACCGGTGAAGCTCCAGTACCACCGTCAGTGGCATCAACCTTCCAAAGAACCTCTTCCTCCTACTGTATTGATAACCTTGGTTCTTAACTAAGGGGAATTTCCTACCGATGTGCTCATCACACCCTCCTCTTGGGGTATCCCAACACGCACCATCAAGAAAATTTCTGGCGCCGTTGTCGGGGAGGAAGAAGTCTTCTAGCAAGGGGAGTCTCTCACTCTCAACCTCTTTATTTTGTTTATTGTCTTGTTTTTATTTTTTGTCTTGTTTTGCTTCTCTTTATCAAAAACACACAAAAAATATTTCCTATTCTAGTTGTTATTTTTGTAACTACGTTGTTATTTTTCATCATGTTGTTCCCTAAGTTTACCTTGAAAGATTTTCCGGTAGGAAGTGGTTCTATACTTGGAAAGGACACTATCAAAGAATTCTTTGATCATGTTAGTAAGCATGATAACTTTGAGGAAAAATCCATAGTAGAACTTGCTCCCAATTACGAGACTGCTGCAACTTCTTTAGTTCACATGCTAGAAGCTAGGTTTGTTAACCTCCATCCCATAATACAACATATGTTCCTCAACTTGAATAACATTGAAGATGTTGAGAAACGAAACTTAATCTTAGAAACTATGCTTAAAGAATTTGGAGATGTTGATATAGAAGCTAGAAAAGTCTTTGATCGTTTTAATATGCTTGGCTCAAGTGTAGACATTGTTGGTGCTCTAGAAAAAACTGAATCTAATAATGAAAACAAGGATAAAATACCAATCCCCTTTAAATTAGTGGCACTGCACGAAGCCCAAGAAAAGAATTTTGATTGGATTGTTCCTGAGAATTTATTTGATGAAGATAGTAAGCCTAAAAGTAAAAAGAGGAGCCTCTGAAACTCACTTAGATAAAATACAATGCATTATTAGAGAATTGACAAATCTTGATTTGAATGCTTCACTTGAAATACTTGAGTTGCTTTCTATGCCTAGCTGAAAGGCGTTAAAGAAAAGCGCTACCGGGAGACAACCCGTTTATTTCGCTGTTTTCAACCAGTTTTCCTTTGTTTTCCTTTGTGTGCTTTGCACCTGGGTGTTGTCTATTTCCTTAGCAACCCTGCTGTATCTTTTCTATTGAGTTTTTTTTGAGCCAAGTAAATCCTCTAGTGGAAAGTTGAGGCTATATTTCGGATTTCTGTGCAGGAAACAGATTTCGGCTGTCCATTGTTTATTTCGTGTAAAATCACAGAAAATTCAAAATGACTTGAGTGTTTTTGTGCGTAATCCTGAGCTGTATACGCAACTTTTATTAGTTGACCACTTTTTGATTTGAGCAACAGAAGATTTTCGAAACAAAATCATCTTTACCTGCTGTCCTGTTTTGACAGATTTCTGCCAATAATTGCATTTGCACCTTAATCACTTTCTTTTGGTGTTCTTTTGAGAAAAAGAGTTTTAAAAAGAAGTTGTGACAGTAGCTAATGTGTTTTTGAGTGTTAGACATGTGTTGAAACTGAACGAAGTGAATTTATTATTTCGATTGCACTAAAGTTGCTAATGAAGATTATGAGAAGTTTGGTGTGAAGGAAGTTTTCAAGGGTCAAGAGAAGAGGATGATATGGTGTGATAAAGAAGAATGAAAAGCCTAAGCTTGGGTATGCCCCGGTGGTACATACCAGCAAATTCCAAGAAGACTCAAGCGTCTAAGCTTGGGGATGCCCAAGGCATCCCCTTCTTCATCGATAAATTATCAGGTCACTTCTAGTGAAACTATATTTTTATTCGGTCACATCTTATATGCTTTACTTGAGCGTCTTTTATTTTTTGCTTTCTATTTTTTTTTTCAGTTTTTTTTTTACTTTTGCAATAAACTTGGTTGGACCCCAGCATTCTTTTATTGGAGAGTGACACGCTCCGCTTTTTCATGGGAATACTTTATATTCTTAATCTTTATCTGGATGCTGCATTTATTTAGCTCCTGTTTTGCATGCATCTCTTCTTAGAGTTGTTAGTTTTAGTAGTATTATGTGAGTATTCTCATGTTTGCTTGCTGTAGCATTTAGAGAGTTTTTGTTAAAACATATCTTGTATGGTGCTTGGTGGGAGAAGAAATGTTGTTTAAAGTAGAATTTATAATGGTGCAAGTGGAAGCTTGTATAGAATGTTGCTAGAACTTTTTCATACCATGCTAAATGTTATTTTAGTTCTAAATCCTTGTGATGTTGAGTAGCATGAATAGCCTCAAATAGCTGATAGTGTTTAATATGTCATTGAAAGATTCATGAGTTGTTCTTGTCATAAGGAAGCATAAATTTATGGTATTCTCTTTCGAATGTTTTATTTGGTTGACTTGGAGAATGCTCACACCATGTTTACGACTACAAACCAGTCACGAATAGCCTCCATGACCACTTAGTTTTTGAACTATGATACCGCTTATGCTTTAATTAATGATTCTTATGTCGCTATGCATGATTATGGCTCTTATGCTCTCTTGATTTGTCGCTCCCAGTCTTTTGCTAGCCTCCACCTGTACTGAGTATGAGCTCTACTCGTGCATCCAACTCCCTTAAACCAAAGTTTTTCCCATTGTGTCCACCATACCTACCTACATGTGGTATTTAACTGCCACTCCAAGTAAATTGCTCATGTGTTACCTTTAAAACTATCAAAATTACTCCTGCTTTATGTTCCTATTTTTGCTCATGAGGACGCCAATAGAGAATTTAATTCTCACTTGTTGATTGGGTTTCACCCCCTGGACTAGTGGCTTCATCCGCTTATCCAAATTATAGAAGAGATGGCAGTGGGGTGCCCAGCCCCAAATTAATACACACAAAATCTCTTCACTATTTCTGCCCCTGATTTATCAGTCAGAGCATAATTGTGTAAACAAAAGAGAAAGAGGGATGACCTTCTACCTAGATGCGTCCTTCATATGGGAGTTTCTCTTGTGAATCCAGTTGGCTTGTGACGTACTGTATTTTCTGTTTACCATTCGTTGACATTAGCATACATCTCCCAAAATATAGACACTCCTCCACAGTATGTGATTGTTGGCAGGCACCCGAGGATTCGGTTAGCCTTGGTTTGTGAAAGATGGATGGGAGGAGTGTCAAACTTTTAATACCTATGTTTAATAAAATAAAAAGCTCTAGCACATGAGTGATCCCTGCTTCCCTCCGCGAAGGGCCTTTCCTTTACTTTCATGTTGAGTGTCCATCTTCTAACTTTATGCACAGTTGAGAGAGCATTTTTTTCATTCTTAGTTCTATGTGCAATGTCCAATAAAAATCAATAATTACTTCATGATGTGATATTATTTGTTCTTAAATTATTTTCTCTAGTCTTCCTCATGAACTTTTAAGGTGTCCTGGCATTTATGTTTTGCCCCACTTTTAAGGACTAGAAAAATATCATTTTGCCATGCTTTCTCTGTACCCGAAACAGACGTTGATCTTTATTGGAGATACTTTTCATGATGAAAAGTGATTGCTTTGCTTTATTATTAAAGTTCTATTTATCATGTTTGTGTTTGAAGTTCTATGATCTCAGCTTGCATATGCCTTTACATTTTTATGATCAAGATTATGTTAGTAGCATGTCACCTCAGAAATTATTGTTTTATCGTTTACCTACTCGAGGAAGAGTAGGAACTAAGCTTGGGGATGCTTGATACCTCTCCAACATATATATAATTTCTGATGCTCCATGATAATATTATGCCAATTGCTACATGTTTTCTCCCTTCTTTATGTCAATTTTTACATGTTTTCGGGGACTAACCTATTAACAAGATGCCAAGTGCTAGTTCCCTGTTTTCTGCTGTTTTTGGTTCCAAAAAGTTGTTCTGGAAATATTCTCGGAATTGGTCCCCACAAAGCTCGAAGTGCCTATTTTCCCCGGAAGCATCCAGAAGACCGAAGAGGAGTCGAAGAGGGGCACCAGGGGGCCCACACCATGGGGTTGCGCGCCCCCCTTGGCCGCGCCAGGGGGTGGTGTGGGGCCCCGAGGGCTCCACCGCCTCTGCCCTTTCACCTATTTATTCCCCCCGGATGGAAAACCCTATATACCTGATCAAATATCCCCGAAAAGTTCCGCAGCCGCCGTCACCGTCAACCCTAGATCAGGGAAGGTTCTGAAGCTGTCTCCGGCACCCTGCCGGAGAGGAAATCATCACCGGAGGCATCTCCATCACCATGCCTGCCTCCGGAGTGATGCGTGAGTACTTCATCCTTAGACTACGGTTCCATAGCAGTAGCTAGATGGTTATCTTCTCCTCATATGCCTCCATGTTTAGATCTCGTGAGCTTCCTAACATGATCAGGATTGATCTTATGTAACTCTATGTGCTGTGTTTGCTTGGATCCGATGAATATTGAACTTATGCCAAGTTGATTATAGTCTTTATTGCATATGTTATTTGTGATCTTTCATGCTTTCCGTTGCTAGTGGTTGCTCTGGCCAATTAGTTGCTAGTGACTCCAAGAGGGAGTATTTATGCTCGATAGTGGGTTCATGCCTCCTTTTCGCCTTGCTCGAATGACAGAAACGTTAAGGGGGAGGTTGTGTTGTTGCCACTAGGGAGAAAACAAAGGTGAGAGTTCCCGCGTGTATAATCATTGCTTACATTACACACTTTGTTTAATGCAGTTATCTGTTGCTTGCAACTTAATACCTAAGGGGGTTCGGATGATAACCTAAGGGTGGATTATTAGTCATAGATGCAGTTGGATTATGGTCTATGTTTATTGTTGTAATGCCCACACTAAATATCATAGTAGTCATCATGTCATGAATGTGCACTACGGTGCAACCTTTATTTGTCAATTGCCCAGCTGTAATTTGTTCACCCAGCATGCTATCTTTTATGGAGAGACACCGCTAGTGAACCTATGAACCCCGATCCATTTTCCTACACTGTTAAAACAAACCACCACAAGTTCCTACTTTCTTTACTTACTGCAAGCATACATTATTTTCCACACTATACGTCTAATATTTGTTTTCAGCAAGACCGGTGAGATTGACAACCTCACTCTACCGTTGGGGAAAAGTATTTTGGTTGTGTTGTGTGCAGGTTCCACGTTGTTGCTGACACCAGTGAAGCGCCAGTACCACCGTCAACGTCATCAACCTTCCAAAGATCCTCTTCCTCTTACTGGATTGATAACTTTGGTTCTTAACAAAGGGGAATTTCCTACCGCTGTGCTCATGACACCCTCCTCTTGGGGTATCCCAACACGCACCATCATGCACTAACCATCTAATGAGAATTACTTTGTGTTTGGTGTGAAGGAAGTTTTCAATGGTCAAGAGAAGAGGGTTATATAATGTGATCAAGAAGAGTGAAAAGCCTAAGCTTGGGATGCCCCATTGGTTCATCCCAACAAATTCCAAGAAGACTCAAGCGTTTAAGCTTGGGGATTTCCAAGGCATCCCCTTCTTCATTAGCAACTTATCAGGTCACTTCTAGTGAAACTATATTTTTATTCAGTCACATCATATGCACCTTACTTGAAGCGTATGTTTGCTTTTATTTTGTTTTCTTTTCTGCAATAAACTTGGTTGGAACCCAGCATTCTTGTATGTGAGAGAGACACGCTCCACTTTTTCATATGAATACTCGTATTCTTCGTTTTTCTTCTAGCTGCTGCAAATCCTTTTAGCTCATGTTTTTCATGCATCTATTATGTAGAGCTGTTAGTTCTTGTAGAGTAGTAGTACTCACTTGTTTCATTGATAAATCATTTGGAGAGTTTTTATTGAAATAAAGTGATTGGTGTTGGAAAGAAATAAAATATTTCATACTTATAACGACACAAGTGAAGCTTGTGCCTTAGACTTTATCATGTCATGTTAGATATTATTTAATTCTGTGCTTAGTAGTTATTGATGTAGCATGACTTGTCTCAAATATCATAGAGTGCTTAATGTGCCATTGAAAGAATCATGAGTTCTTTTTATCACATCGAAGCATAATATTGTGGTATTCTCCTTCAAATGTTTTATTTGGTTGACTTGGCGCATGCTTACACCATGTTATGACTACAAACCCGTCACCTCTATCCTCTATGATCATTTAGTTTTTGACTTGTAATACCATTTATGCTTTGATTAATAATGTTGTTATCGCTATGCATGATTATAGCCATTATTGTTCTCTTAATTTGTCGCTCCCAGTCTCTTGCTAGCCTTCACATGTACTGAGTATGGGCTCTACTCGTGCATCCAACTTTGCAAAAACCAAAAGTTTTCCAAATGTGTCCACCATAACTACCTATATGTGGTATTTAACCGCCACTCCAAAGTAAATTTCTCCTGTGCTACCTTTAAAACCTTCAAAATTATACATGTTTTGTGCTTTGTTTTAGCTCATGAGGACGTAAGTAGACGATCTTTATTTCATTCATTAGTTGGAATTTACACACATGTACAAGTGGCACATCCGCTTATCCAAATTGATAGAAGAGATGGCAACGGGGTGCCCAACCCCAAACTTGGTTACTATAAAGTCTCTTCACTCTTTTTGCCCCTATCAGTTAAAGCATAATTGTGTAAACAAAAGAGAAGATGGATGATCTACTGACCCTAGTAGAAAGAACGTCCTTCAATGGGAGCCACTCTTGTAAAGTCTAGTTAACTTGTGACGTAATGTATTGTTTATTTATTATTCGTTGACATAAACATACACCTCTCTAAAAAAATGTTTTCAATACCTCTATTTTAATAAAATAAAAAGATCTAGCACATGAGTTAATCTCTGCTTCCATCTTCTTAGGGCATTTCTTTTAATTTTATGTTGAGTCTTCATCTTCTAACTTCATACACAATTAAGAGAGCATAGTTGTCATTCTGGGTATAATGTGCATCAGTCCCAAAGATTATTATTGATTGATTCATGATATGTTATTACTTGTTCTCAAATTACTTGTTTCTAGTCACCACTTGAACTTTGAAGGTGTCCTGGCATTTATGTCTTTCTCTCACTTTTAAGGACAAGCGTAATACCACTTTGCTATGTTTTCTTTATGATCGAAACAAACATATAACTTTCAAGTGCATTATTATTCATGATCTTTTGTTTGTGATAATTTTCCTGTTGCAACATGGTTGGTAAGTTACATTGTTAATTAGATCTATCATGTCTATGTTTAGAGTACTTTGATCTCAGCTTACAATGCTTTTACAATAATGATGATCAAGATTATGTTGCTAGCATGTCACCTCAGAAATTGTTTTGTTTTTATCGTTTTACCTACTCGAGGACGACTAGAACTAAACTTGGGGACGCTTGATACGTCTCAAACGTATCTATAATTTATGATGTTCCATGTTGTTTTCATGACATTTGCTACATGCTTTCTATACACTTTATATCATTTTTATGGATTTCCTGGGACTAACCTATTAACAAGATGCCACAGTGCTAGTTCCTGTTTTCTGCCGTTTTTGGTTTCAAAAAGTTGTTCTGGAAATATTCTCGGAATTGGACGAAACGAAAACCTAGGGTCCTGTTTTTCTGTCACGTACACGGAGTCCGAAGGGGACCCGGAGGGGGCCACATGGTGGCCACACAATAGGGCGGCGTGGCCCCCCTTGACCATGCCACCAGGTGGTGTGGGCCGCCTGGCCACCCACTGACATCACCCTTTCGGCTATTTATACTCCTTCTCGGGAAAACCCTAAATACTTGAGCCTCCATCCACGAAAATTTCCGTAGCCGTCGTCATCGTCAGCCCGAGTTCGACAGGGTTCTGAAGCTCTCCCCGGCACCCTGCCTGTCGCGACCCCAGACCCAGAGATATACATACTGTTATATGCTCCTAGACATGGACCCACAAGGGCTTCAGAGTTACCAGCCCCGGCGGCAATGAACAACGGCATGCAGACCGGATTCATCGGCACGCAGGCCGGATCACCACGATACTACTACTCCTTGTGTCCACGCTAGTCATAACCAACTATCCATATCAAAGCGTCCAAGAATCGAAAGAAACTGAAGGAAACGGGACCAAAGCTATATAGAGCTGCTATGCGTCCAGAAAATGCAACAACAATCGAGGGTTACTGGGGTTACCAAGCCCCAAGCCGAATCACATCGCCAGGCGTGCTCGGAAATGGATCATTGGCTCCACAACCCCTCGACTGCGACAACTATGCAAGCATAGCCAAAACTGTATAACAGTGAGCTCGAAACCAACAACCGATCAAAGTAACACTCTAGACATGGAAACTGTATTAAACATGTGTTACTAGAGTAGTTGTACAAACAGAGGCCACACGACCCAACATTACATCAGACAACGGAAGAAAAATTATGTTGCTAATCAACAAGAACCAAAAAGGCCTAAGAGGCCGCAACATAAGGCGACGTCCCAGCCCATAGATTCCAGGCTGCTACCTGGGAACCCCAAACTACTCGTCGATGTCCACGTTGAACCACCACTGAAGCGACGAACTCCACCTGAACCAAAATTAAGCAAACCTGGGTACGGGAGGTACTCAACAAGACTTAGTTAACCTATTTTATATCTGCTGGTTTCGTAAAGGGTTTTATGAAGGTTGATTTGCGTAAAGCAATCTTTATTTTCCAAATCGAGGAGGAATGGCACGTCTCATAGAAGGTTTCAAAATAGATGAGAAACTCACTACTGTAATCATCATCTTTTCATACCACCAACATCAATCCCCAGCATCTCACATGCTACAAGGATCACCCCTCTTGGCATCTCCGAGGAGGCAACCTTCAAACATTGACTCCATACTTTGTCAAGATATTTTACGCCACGTTCAAGTTATCTATGGTCTTTGCATCCACCAAGTCGTCCTTAACCGTGGACACGGCTTTTCGACAAGATTTATCCCTGCAGGGGGTACACTTTACCCACATGTACCATCCGACTCTTAGCACCACATGTACTCTCTTCCATGGAACGCGACAGAGGGTGGCTGGCCACGACCGTTACCGTACCCGACCCTATCCATGAGTCAACCCAAGAAAGGGCCACCCCGTCAACAGGGAGTTGGCCATCCTCCTGACGGCACCTGTCTCTGTGAGGCGGGGTCAAGATCCGTGTACGTCCATCACATGGCCCTGGTCACGCCCTAGCAGGGCATTTTGTTTTCTAAACCGTTTAAAAGGTTTTATTTGCGGTGCCGAATGGAAATCTCAAACTACGTGACTCATGGATCTGGCCAAACAAGTTAGTTGGTCGAGCGCGGTTACTTAGACCCTGCGTGTGGTTCCGCTCGAGACCGTAATCCTATGGTTGGCGAGTATAGGACGAACAACCACTTCCCAAGTGGCCTCCCATACCAGCCTTAGTCAAGTTATCCACACAATGCTCATCTCACCACGTCATCATATCATACTAGGTTATCGCAGCTCTGATTCATCAACCGGATGGAGCAGAGGTAACAAACATGTATGACTAAGCGAAGCAGATATGAGGCTCAAGAGATGCGCACAAGCAAATCTATGGCGGCTAGGAGCAGTCAATCAGGATATTGAGGCAATGCAGTATATAGGCGAACTATATCTACTAGCATTAAATACTTTAGAATCGAATGCAAAGTACGAGATTCAAATGTTGTTCGAAAGCATATATGAGCAGATAAAAGGTTATGCTTGCCTTGGTTATGAGAAAACCAGATGAAGATCTTCTGAAATAAGTGCTTGACTTGTCGGTTAAGATCAAGTATTCGCCACTGGAGTTGCTGGCCTTCACTTCGGAGTCGGGTTCTACCGAGGGGGAATAAACACCGAAATAAGAAGAACAACAATCAACACATGGCATCGATGCAATGCGCAATATGTATGAATGAGCAAGTCAATGCACTGAAATAAAGCCCTAAACATGTTTGTTGAGTTGCTAGGGTTCGTATGTCAGTTATGTAGTTTAACAGAAATTAGCCCAAAATGGACCCTAGAGGGGTACTTCGGACAATTCTGGAAGTGAGTACAAGTTGAAGTGCTCAAATGGGTTTGAAAACACTATAGCTAGATTGCATGTGTCATTTTGAGCATTTTGGTATATAACTTTTAATTTTCTAATTTTAGTGAATAAAAACTTATTTTTCCATTTTTAAATGAATTAAACAACACTAAATAAATGGCCAAAATTCAACTTTATCAAACATGTGTGAAAATGATATATTTGGGTAGCTTACATTTTTCTGATCAACTCCATATTTCTATTTTATTTTTCTAAGTAATATATTAATAATTATTGAATTTACAAAATTAACCATTTTCTGTAATTAATAACCATTTCTGGAAATTGGGAAAATTGGATTTGTGATGTCACAGTGACATCACCCTGATGTCACACGGAGGGAATCTTCACTGTGAGAATCAAATTGATCGATCCGTCGCAAATTCATTGAATCGAAAGGGCTCACTAGGTGGAGGAGACCGAGGGGAACCAGACGGTGGGGGCGGACAGACCATATGGTCACCGGAGCGACGCCGACGAGCAGTGGCGCGGCGGCGGCCGGCGGGGCACGGAGGTGGAAGGCTACAGAGGGAGAGAGGAGGAGGCAAGGGCATCCAAGGATGCGGGAGCTCACCCTGAGCGCCGTGGAGGGGCCGAGGACGCCGGGGAGGGCCGGACGGCGACGAATCGGCCGCGGCGGCCGTCGGCCGGAGACGAGAGAAACGGGGATGGTGGCGGCGATTCCTGTCAAATTAGGACGATTCCTTCGCCTAGGACGTAGAGGAGAAGATGATGGAGTTCCTAGGCTTCTCGGTGGGGCTTGAGGGTGGCCAGAACGACGGCGGCGGGCGGCTCGCCGGAGAGACAGTAGGGTTTTGGGTTAGGGTTACAAAGAGAAAGCAAAGGGAGCAAGTGAGAGCGAGGGGGAGAGGAGCAGCACGGCATCGGCCTGGAGGCATCCTCATCCGCAGCAAACACATAGGAAGGAGGTGGCATCGGGGGAGGTGGACACGCAGCTGCCTTCTGTCCAGAGGTAGAAGACAAAGGAGCTTTTCTCCATAACCCCCTGAAAGAAACAGAAACTGCAGAAAGGTCCTTTTCTGTTTTAAAGGAGGACAAAAAAACAAAGTTTTGAGGCCCTTTTTTCAAGAATAAAATTTGGCAAAAATAAGTTTTGGAAACCTTGTAAAATTTCCAACAAAACCATGTGTTTCTTTGGTGTATTTAAAATATTTTTCAATACAAGATTTTGGAACCCATTTTAAGTACTATTAGTGGGATTTTTCTCAAACCATTTAAATTCATAATTGATCTTTACGAAGATCGAGTATCTCATGGCCAACTCAGGGAAACAGTTTCACAACAACTCATGAGCTAGCAACCATGAAACACGTCAAGGTAACGGAGGAATGGGAGAAAGTTTCAAGTTTGTGGGCGATGGTTCTTGAAAGGACTTAGAATATGAGCTTTGCACAAGACTTTAAATCCTTTTGGAAGAGAAAGGTTGAACAACTTATGACACCGAGGTTTCTTCCGACAGAATACCAAGATGGAGAGGATTGTCTTGGATACCACACCGTAATATCCATAGACGAGGGAACCACGAAAAAACACTGTAATTCGTGCGTAGAGAATTTTGGATACATGAACATGTTCACTCTTCGGAGCGGACACGGAAGATAAAGGAACTTTCATTTCTTTAAAGTTTGTCGAAAACTTTGTCAAAGACCGGGATGTTACTTCATGACAGAACATGAGTAACCACGGAATGTTGGAACACCGTAATTAAGGAGGAATTTCTTGGTCACACCATAAGATGAGTAACCAACGGGGATTGAAACACCGGAAGAAAATAGGGAATCTCTTTCCTATTGTGGTTTATCTGCAGAAATACGTTTACCACATCGTTAAGATCCCATGCTAAAGTAACTGACAAATTCACACAATGTGCGAGAAAACAGAACTTCAAGTACCATCAACTTAGGAAAGGGAACTGATCAATGGCGATTACAAGACATCACGAGATGTTTTCATGATGAACTTGTTTCCATTACAAGGAAGATTTGGAGGATTGGTAGAGAGACATTGGGCGAATCAACTTCCAAGTTCTCCTTGATGTTTTAGATACCGACAGCAGGCTTATGACAAGCCTTCTATAGGTCATCAAGTGAATGTAAAACTCCGGTTTGGAAGAACGGAGAGGAAAACTTGTTAGAATGAGCCACACCAGAATTCTCACGGAGAGTGGTTGTTCTTATGGATTCAAAGGATTACAAAGTTAGGCCTTCCGGCTAATTGTGTCAACCACAAAATCAACCATGCCGGATTCTAAAAAGACCTAATTTAATACACTTGAGAAAACATCAACCATCGTTGCTGCTTGAGATTCAGCTCTGGTTAGTGGGTTGAATAACTGAGACTCAACGTGTTTGATTGAAGAGCTTGCACTGGTTACCAACGAGATACATATGCTGGATTCTCAAGATATGGACTATGATGCCACGCTCAAGAAGATGAGCGAGATTGCAGAACTCATGTATTAGCAACTTGCGAAAGACGGTTACACCTACAAGGACTACAAGGCATGAAACACATTGGAGTCCTTGTTGGGGAGACGATACAACGATAACGAAGTTCTTAGACTTCTTCTCTTTTACAAACAATCAGTAAGTGGCTTGGTGTGGGTGCAAACTTGTTCAAATAAATGGAGGTAACAACCTACCATCTCAAGAATAGTCCACACATGCATGACTGACTAGGGATTATTCCCGAGGGAATAAGAGAAGTCTTCTCGAATCCATGGCGACAACTTTCACCAAAAGCACACGAACCCGAGAAAGTCACTTCGAACATCGAGAACACAACTTCGTGATGACACAAAGATGGTTCTCAAAATTTTCCAACATTAACGCCAATTGTTCAACATGAACCTCATTAAGCATGGAGAAAACAAGGATGTCATCATTGGGTTCAACAACACCCTTATCAAACACTCCAAGGAGAAGGGTTCATATGATCTATGAACAATGCAAAATATTGGCCAGACTAAAGGACATGAAGGTGTACCCGGGCGAAACACCATGAGTGAAACACCCTCAAGATAGTCCTTGAATCTAAACTTGATCTGACGATAGCCCAAATCAAATCAAGGGTGGAAAGATAGCATGTCCACTAAGGAGATACTATTCTGCTTCAACACAAAGGAAATTGGACATCCCTTAACAAAGGATCTAGTTAGGATGAGCTTTTGTCTTTCAACTCTCCTAGTTGTTGTTTTTAAGCTCAACCAACTAGTTCAGGGTATCCAGCAAAGTTTCCTGGAGAAAGGAGTAGTTCAAATTATCCCTTGTTTAGACATCACGGTCAGGTATCAAACCTGATGATACTTCTAGAAAGATGACTAAAATATCACAACCTACCGGTATGTGTCAGAGTTTGAAAGGGATCTTGCTTTTCAAAGTAACCGATATGGTCTTGAGATCTTTAGCATGAACCTAACTCTCTGACCAAGAATGTGCACCGGAATGAACGGATTTGGTAACACAGTCAACTTCAAAAAGAGGCTTGGTGACTAGTAGTGCTAAGAAGGATATAGATGTTTCTTAGATTTTTTAAACAATAGGAATTGCTAGGAATACCTGATGCACATCAATGCACAACCAGCATTCGCGAGCATTCAAGCTTGTAGATATGGTGAGTGAAGATGTGTAGGAGCATCATTTCATCAATAAGGCCATGAAACTCAACACTACCTCATGATACAAAAGAGTGGGACACTCGAAGGTGGAACAGAACATAAGCTAATGAAGCCTCTTAATTCTGTGAATTACAAAACTTTGACCTAGTCCTTAAGATGAACGAGGTACTGGAGTTTATTTCTCCTAGCATTCCAAGGTGGAATGTTTTGATGGAAAACAAGAGCAAATGCATTGAAAGAATCCAACACACATATGTAGCTTGGTTTCCAAGACAACGGATGGAGATTTGAGAGCAAATGGAAGATAGGAACATGCTCAGGAGAATTCCTCAGATCATGTTAATTGCACAAGGTAATACTCATTTGTAAAACCCATGCTAAAAGAGAGGTATAGTTGAATCAAGAAGAAAGATGTGGGAGCCATAATGATCACTCTTGTTGTGACCCATTTCTTCTCCAAAAGAGAACCTATGGCTATGAGAGTTGGAATTTCCTAACCACCCTGAGGTGGAACATATTCCTCAGGATTAACAGAACGAGACTTGGGTTAAAGGTCAGCATCCTGTACTGATGGAGTGAACATCACATGGTTATGAAACCACATTATACAACCCACCGTAATTCAGCACATTCCGGGACCTTCGGTTCAAGTACAAAGATTAGAAACATAGAGAAAGGAAAGACCAATATCTGAGTGCAATCACGAAGTATCTTTCAAAAGACGAACATAACTCCGGAAGAATTTGAGCAGAGGATAACGGACACATTCGAGATGAAAAGGAAATCTCGAGGTTCAGGATTTTGAACTTTGAAACATGCAAGAATGTGGAATCCACATAGATATAAGATATTATGATGGAAAGGAAATCTCCCAGTTTAAGATATAACGGAACATGGAACACACACGACTCTAGGAACTGAACACTAGGTCAACTTGGCTAAAAGAACGTCTTGCCAAATAAGGCACCTAAGTTTTGAATAACTAAAACCTTTTCAAATAAAAACAGGTAAGGTGACCTAGAGTTAGATCGATACCAGGTAAGGAGTAAAAAGAATCCTAAAAAGGTTTTCACAACTCATTTGAAGTTTCAAAATAGTTTTCACCAATTCTAGACTCAACATCGACCAAGCAGTAAGGTTTTCCTACATGCAGTCCTGCTCTGATACCATGACTTGTCACGACCCCGGACCCAGAGATATACATACTGTTATGTGCTCCTAGACATGGACCCACAAGGGCTTCAGGGTTACCAGCCCCGTCCGCAACATACAACGGCAGGCAGACCGGATTCATCGGCACGCAGGCCGGATCACCACGGTACTACTACTCCTTGTGTCCACGCTAGTCATAACCAACTATGCATATCAAAGCGTCCAAGAATCAAAAGAAACTAAAGGAAACGGGACCAAAGCTATAAAGAGCTGCTATGTGTTCAGAAAGTGCAACAACAATCGAGGGTTACTGGGGTTACCAAGCCCCAGGCCGAATCACATCGGCAGGCGTGCTCGGAAGTGGATCATCGGCTCCAAAACCCCTCGACTGCGACAACTATGCAGGCATAGCCAAAACTGTATACCAATGAGCTCGAAACCAACAACCGATCAAAGCAATACTCTAGACATGGAAACTTTATTAAACAGGTGTTACTAGAGTAGTTGTACAAACAGAGGTCACACGACCCAACATTACATCAGACAACAGAAGGCAAATTATGTTGCTAATCAACAAGAACCAAAAAGGCCTAAGAGGCCGCAACATAAGGCGACGTCCCAGCCCATAGATTCCAGGCTGCTACCTGGGAACCCCAAACTACTCGTCGATGTCCACGTTGAACCACCACTGAAGCGACGAACTCCACCTGAACCAAAATTAAGCAAACCTGAGTACGGGAGGTACTCAACAAGACTTAGTTAACCTATTATATATCTGCTCGTTTCGTAAAGGGTTTTATGAAGGTTGATTTGCGTAAAGCAATCTTTATTTTCCAAATCGAGGAGGAATGGCACGTCTCGTAGAAGGTTTTCAAAACAGATGAGAAACTCACTACTGTAATCATCATATTTTCAAACCACCAACATCAATCCCTAGCATCTCACATGCTACAAGGATCACACCTCTCGGCATCTCCGAGGAGGCACCCTTCAAACATTGACTCCATACTTTGTCAACATCTTTTACGCCACGTTCAAGTAATCTATGGTCTTTGCATTCACCAAGTCGTCCTTAACCGTGGACACGGCTTTTCGAAAAGATTTATCCCTACAAGGGGTACACTTTACCCACACGTACCATCTGACTCTTAGCGCCACATATACGCTCTTCCATGGAACGCGGCAGAGGGTGGCTGGCCACGACCTTTACCTTACCCGACCAAATCCATGAGTCAACCCAAGACAGGGCCACCAAGTCAACAGGGAGTTGGCCATCCTCCTGACGGCACCTGTCTCTGTGAGGCGGGGTCAAGATCCGTGTACGTCCATCACTTGGCCCCGGTCACGCCCTAGCGGGGCATTTTATTTTCAAAACCGTTTAAAAGGTTTTATTTGCGGTGCCGAGTGGAAATCTCAAACTACGTGACTCATGGATCTGTCCAAACAAGTTAGTTGGTCTAGCGCTGTTACTTAGACCCAACGTGTGGTTGCACGCTCAGTATTGGCTTCCGCTCGACACCGTAATCCTAGGGTTGGCGAGTATAGGACGAAGAACCACTTCCCAAGTGGCCTCCCATACTAGCCTTAGTCAAGTTATCCACACAATGCTCATCTCACCACATCATCATATCATACTAGGTTATCGCAGCTCTGATTCATCAACCGGATGAAGCAGAGATAAAAAACATGTATGACTAAGCGAAGCAGATATGAGGCTCTGGCGATGCGCACAAGCAAATCTGTGGCGGCTAGGAGCAGTGGATAAGGATATTGAGGCAATGCAGTATATAGGTGAACTATATCTACGAGCATCAAATACTTTGGAATCAAATGCAAAGTACGAGATTACAATGTTGTTCGAAAGCATATATGAGCAGATAAGAGGTTATGCTTGCCTTGGTTATAAGAAAACTAGATAAAGATCTTCTGTAATAAGTGCTTGACTTGTCGGTTAAGATCAAGTATTCGCCATTGTAGTTGCTGGCGTTCACTTCGGAGTCGGGTTCTACCGAGGGGAACAAACACCGAAACAAGAAGAACAACAATCAACACATGACATCGATGAAATGCGCAATATGTATTCATGAGCAAGTTAATTCACTGAAATAAAGCCCTAAACATGTTTGTTGAGTTGCTAGGGTTCGTATGTCAGTTTTGTAGTTTAACATAAATTAGCCCGAAATGGACCCCGGAGGGGTACTTCGGACAATTCTGGAAGCGAGTACAAGTTCAAGTGCTCAAATGGATTTGAAAACACCATAGCTAGATTGCATTTGTCATTTTGAGCATTTTGGTATATAACTTTTAATTTTCTAATTTTAGTGAATAAAAACTTATTTTTCCATTTTTAAATGAATTAAACAACATTAAATAAATGGTCAAAATTCAACTTTATCAAACATGTGTGAAAATGATGTGTTTGGGTAGCTTACATTTTTTTGATCAACTCCATATTTCTATTTTATTTTTCTAAGTAATATACTAATAATTATTGAATTTACAAAATTAACCATTTTCTGGAAATTAGGAAAATTGGATTTGTGACGTCACAGTGACATCACCCTGATGTCACACGGAGGGAATCTTCACTGTGAGCATCAAATTGATCTATTCGTCGCAAGTTCGTTGAATCGAAAGGGCTCACTAGGTGGAGGAGACTGAGGGGAACCGGACCGTGGCGGCGAACAGACCATATGGTCACCTGAGCGACGCGGCAAGCAATGGCCGCGGCGGCGGCCGGCGGGGCACGGCGATGGAAGGCTACAGAGGTAGAGAGGAGGAGGCAAGGGCATCCAAGGATGCGGGAGCTCACCCTGAGCGCCGTGGAGGGGTCGAGGACGCCGGGGAGGGCCGGACGGCGGCGAATCGGCCGCGGCGGCCGTCGGCCGGAGATGAGAGAAACGGGGATGGTGGCGGCGATTCCTGTCAAATTGGGACGATTCCTTCGCCTAGGACGTAGAGGAGAAGATGATGGAGCTCCTAGGCTTCTCGATGGGGCTTGAGGGTGGCCAGAACGACGGCGGCGGGCGGCTCACGGGAGAGACACTAGGGTTTCGGGTTAGGGTTACAGAGAGAGAGCAAAGGGAGCAAGTGAGAGCGAGGGGGAGAGGAGCAGCACGGCATCGACCTGGAGGCATCCTCATCCGCGGCAAACACACAGGCAGGAGGTGGCATCGGGGGAGGTGGACACACAGCTGCCTTTTGTCCAGAGGTAGAAGACAAAGGAGCTTTTCTCCATAACCCCCTGAAAGAAACAGAAAGTGCAGAAAGGTCCTTTTCTGTTTCAAAGGAGGATAGAAAACAAAGTTTTGAGGCCCTTTTTGCAAGAATAAAATTTTGCAAAAATAAGTTTTGGAAACCTTGTAAAATTTCCAACAAAACCATGTGTTTCTTTGGTGTATTTAAAATATTTTTCACTACAAGATTTTGGAACCCATTTTAAGTACTATTTGTGGGATTTTTCTCAAACCATTTAAATTCACAATTTAAATTGTTTCAACCATGGTTTAAATTTTTGATTAATGCATGTATGAGATGAACACAACACCACACACCCTATTGTAGCAAAATTTGGGATGTTACACTACCGAGAGGGGAAAACATCACCGGAGGGCTCTACATCACCATGCCTGCCTCCAGAGTGATGTGTGAGTAGTTCATCCTTGGACTACGGGTCATAGCAGTAGCTAGATGGTTGTCTTATCCTGTTTATGTCACCATGTTTAGATCTTGTGAGCTGCCTAACATGATCAAGATCATCTATGTGTAATGCTACATGTTGTGTTTGCTGGAATCTGATGAATGTTGAATGTTGTGTCAAGTTGATTATCAATCTATCATGTTTATGTTATTAATGATTTTGCATGCTCTGTGTTACTAGTTGATGCTCTAGCCAAGTTGATTCTTGTAACTCCAAGAGGGGGTATTTATGCTCGATAGTGGGTTCATGCCTCCCTTATATCTGTGCTCGAGTGACAGAAACATGTCGGATGGGGGATGTGTTGTCGCCATTAGAGTGAAAACAACAACGATTTGTCTAAGGATAATTTTATTGTTTACATTACACACTTTACTTAATGCAATAATCTGTTGCTTGCAACTTAATACCCGAAGTGTGCTTGGATTACGTTCTAAGGGTGGATTATTAGTCATAGATGTAGTTGGATTATGGTCTATGTATCATGTTGTAGTGCCCGCAATCTCATAGTAATCATCATGTCTTGCATATGCACTACGGTGCAACCTTTATTTCTGTCAATTGCCCAGTTGTAATTTGTTTACCCAGCATGTTATCTATCTTTTATGGAGAGACACCACTAGTGAACCGTGGACCCCGGTCTATTGTTTTACACTGATAATACAACCACTGCAAGCACTGTTCTTCTTACTACAAACATTGTTTTCCTTTCATTCACTACAATCATACATCATTTTCCACATTATATATTTAATCCTTTATGTTAGAAAAACCGGTGATATTGACAACCTCAGTGTTTTGTTGGGGCAAAGTATCTTGGTTGTGTTGTGTGCAGATTCTACGTTGCTGCTGAGCCTGGTAGTGCGCCCTGCCAACATCAGCTGTCAACAACCTTCAAAAGTGATTTCTTTCTCCTACTAGCCGATTCAACCTTGGATTCTTTCCGAGGAAAAAACTTGCTGCTCTACTCTTCATACCTTCCTCTTGGGGTCTCCCAAGGAACGTGTGTCCACACGAAACAATCAGTAATCATAACCACCGGAGAGCATTTGCAAGACAAGATTAAAAGTCTCTACAAATAAAGTGAAGCATCTCAGATTGACATGAACAAAATAATCATAATCTCATGGTTCATCGGATCCTAGCAAACACAACATGGACAATTACATAGCAGTGGTCTTGATCATGTGAGGTAGCTCACGAGACTCTAAACATGGAGTCATAGGGGGAGAGAACAAGCATCTAGCTACTGCTATGTAACCGTAGTCCCGAGATGAACTACTCACGCATCTGTTCGGAGCCGATCATGGCGATGTACAGGCCTCCGATGACGATCTCCCTCTCCGGCAGGGTGCCGGAGCAGGACTTCAAAAGCCCTAGATTGGACCTTTGAGGTGACGGTGCCTCTCTGTATGTTTCGTGGAAAATAGCTCCATCCCCGTGATTTTTAGGGTTGAAGGCAATTTATAGGCAAAGAGGCGACGAGAGGCGGTGGCCAGGGGCGCTAGAAGCCCACCAGACGCTTCCTTGGGAGGGGCCACTTCCGGGTAAAAAAATAATCTCCATGGACTTTCAGCCCTTTCCAAGAATATTTTCTTAAGAACTTTTCTGAAATAGAAAAACAGCAGAAAAAATAACTGGAATGGGACATCTTGTTAATGGGTTAGTCTATGAAAACATCCAGAAAACGAAGGAAAACAGAAAAAACATGTGGAAAACAAAATTTATTGGGTAGAAAACAAACATGGAGCATCAACAGTTATAGGTACGTTTGCAACGTATCAGCATCCTCTACCCACAGCCCCTGCCGCCGCCTCCTGCTGCGTGTGTGTGTGTGTGTGTGTGTGTGTGTGTGTGTGTGTGTGTGTGTGTGTGTGTGTGTTCTTTCAGCTTTCTGGTTCTTTGGGCATTGTTGTGTTGTTGCCCCAACGATCTTTCTTTGTGTGGGTGTTGTAACTGGTACTCTGTATGACTGTTGCGGACGGTTGCTTTATTTATAAACGTTTTTCATCCCCTGTTATCTCAGTATCTATCTCCACAACACTTCCAGATGACCTCTTCTCCACCTCTACTTTGTAAAGCATCCTAAATTTATCTTCCTAACCACCGTATAATCATTTCATCAGCCTTTATTTTTTCCTTCCACACTGTGTTATATTTCAGCTAAATTGATTACAACTTTTCCAAGTCTACTTTGAATTTCTTGGTAGTAGTGTTCAGTGTCTTAGCTAAAATGGGATTAATCTTTTCTCAACCTAAAGTTGTGATATCATTGTTAATATTGTCTGTGAACTTGTAATACAAGTATGTTCATGTTTGATTTAATTTAGCCTAATTTGTACTTCCATCTGGTTGGCGCCTAATAGATATGTACCACTTGCCAGGCTTGACACTCCCATTAAATCCTCTACACCTCCCAACAAACTTATTTCTATGAATCCAAACATTCTTGGCATCAATCTAATTTTTTGACTACATAAGTCTTGAAACACATCCTAAACTCATCCATGTTTGGGAACAACTTTCCTAATTCTATAACTGGGTTTTGTTTGTCACATACATGTACCAGCTCATCATGCATCATGTGCATAATCTACATCATCTATAGCATATTCCATTAATTCTCTATCCACATCTTCAGACAAAATCTCGGTTACCATCATCAGGCAAACTAGATTCACCCTCTCCTCCTTATCTCTATCATCTACTAGAATGCCAAAAGGTTTGGCCATATCAAGGTTAGGCATTAGTGCAATGACCAAATTAGTAGGGTTATCTAATTCTACTGAATTCCAATCAACACAAGCACCCCTTCAGCAGCACCATGACCCTCTTATGCATCTACATCAACCAACTCAGCTATTACCGTCAATGCATTACATATGGGCATTAGGTGTCTATGTGAAGCTCTATCATCATCTACCATATGTGAAGCCAATTTTGACGACACATATCCAATCTTGGAGTCAATCTTTAGACCA
Organism: Alopecurus myosuroides; assembly: GCA_028641055.1. NCBI lineage: Eukaryota > Viridiplantae > Streptophyta > Magnoliopsida > Poales > Poaceae > Alopecurus > Alopecurus myosuroides. Next base: position 39,750,041 of record CM054059.1, on the reverse strand, counting down.
ACGTGTGCCGCATAAAAATCGGTGTGTATGGTTGCCCAACCGTCTAGCCGGCCGATTTCATCAAGCATGTGTTTGCCATTCTCAATTCTCACATACTCTCCATTCCAACTATAGAACCACAACAACGATACTTCCTGCTCTGGACCCTCTAACGCTCTCCCCAATTTTCTCTATCAAATTCTGAACCTCCTTCTCTTCCATATTCTGTAGGTCTTGCGGATCAATATATGCAAATTCAACATCTTATTTCACAATTTTATCTCTTTCAATGTTCTGCACGCTACCATCAACTAGCTTGCCCTTTGATGGAGAGAATTTTACTATCAATTCAAAGATTCTTGCAACGTCACCATCAACCCCTTGTTTGTCAATGGCGAGCAGTGTGAGCTAGCGGAAGTGGACAAGGCCCTAATTGAATTCAAATTAAGTTTGAGAGATGTGCATTGTAGATTTGAAGTTGTTTCTAGCGGCTCCATATCTTTCATCCCACCCGCGACCACCCCACACAATCTATGTCGAAAACAGAAGCGACACAGTCAGATCTAAATCAACTCAAAATGGAACGGAAACATGACTGCCGAGAACGTAAGCTCCGCCGGCACAGAGGACGAAAACTCCTCTGCTGCCAAAGAAGAAGAAACAGATGACACAGTCGAAAAGAGTTCAGTTGGGCACGGTTCACTCGATTTAGCGCCAAATAAGTGGGACCCACCTGGCGGAAATAATAACTTCCAGCCTTAACATAACCTAACATTCGCTAAAGATGGAGATACCCGTTTTATCGTCTAGGTCGGCCCTTACCTATTTACGCGCTTAGAAATGTCGCACGAGAGCTATTCTTTCGAGCGTCATCGCTTTCCTTCTATTCAACGGGGAGAAACATCGCACATGAGCTATTGACCCATTATTAGTTGGCTAACTTTGTGTATTTGGAGAGCGTATCCATGCACTCATCAAACTGGTGCATCCGGTGCACCCAAATTAAAGGATTAAATTTCAGATCCTATCCAAAATTTTGGAAAATAGATTACCATGTAAATATTAATGTATCACAAAATTTCAATTTCAGATCCTATCCACGGTCCAAGAATTAAAAAAAGGGCAAATCACACTGTACATGGTACTTATTTCAAGTTGGGCCGTGAATCGAGCCCGTTAATACTACGAGAGCAAAATTTGGCAATTTTGTCGTGTTCCAAATTTTGATTTGAAACTTTGTCAAATAATTTGATGCACACTATTTCTACGTGGTAAACTAGTTTAGAGTTTTATTTTTCTCCAGCTTTTTTGCGTGTATTTATTGAGTGGGTGCACACCACTTTGATTGGGTGTTATCTCTTGGTTGTGATCCGCTAGCCGTTTCTTGTAGGCCTTTTCTTAATTTCTTTTCTAGGTCGTGTGCTGTCGCCTCGGTGTCGGTGAGTTTCTACCTCTTCTTAGGAGAGTCCTGCTTCATGGTTAAAAAAACAAACCACGATTCACTCCCACCATGGTGCTGTAACACTGATGATACTTCATCGCCGGTACAGTGCAAAAGGGTGCAGTGTGTTGGTGCAGATGATAAAGAGCGTGTCGATGAAAGTGGTCCGTCTGTGCCTTTACTCGGCCTGCGCTAGCTGTAGATGCAAAATCCAGCGGAGCCGGCACATGGGTAATTATGAGATACAGTATATGCGTCCACAACTTAATACAGTAATAAAGCCCCGCTGCACCCAGCCGATGCTGTGCCAAGATCTGCATGAAGTTAGGTAGGCAGGTACAGTAGCTAGATGCGGCACTCGCTGTAGGGAATAACTCGCATGGCTAGTATTTCCATTTTCGGCTTGGCCAGCTGTTCTCGGTTCTTACTGAATTTAGGCACAATGAGTTGATTGTGGATTCGATCTATGCTAGCATGAAACGTGTACTGTTCATAACGTACTCTTTTTGGTTGTTGTTATAATAAAAAAAGATGCTCTCTCCCATCAACCTATGCTAGCATGGAACATGTACTGTTCATAACATACTCTCTCCCTACATAAATAGCTGTATTTTTTAGATTCGGATCTAACTTAATCTTTATTAAAAATATAGTACTCTCTCCATCCCAAATTAGTTACCATAGATTTGTCAAAATATGAATATATCTAAACGTATTTTAGTATATAAAAATACATCCATAATTTGATAAATCCACCACGCCTAATTTGGGACGGAGGGAACAATAATTATCTTGGACTCCTTTTTGGGAAAAGCTAGTACCGCAACACAGATGATTAACATCCATGAAGTATAGATTTGAGATCAACAAAAACTTTTGATGACATTTGGAGTTACTAAATCCCACTTGCCTTGTTTGTCTTTTGTTGACTTGCCGTGCCTTGAAAATATTCCAAGGACACACACATGATCCAACTCATCTAAATCCATCCACTTGATCATGCCATGTGAAGCTGACTCTAGAAACATTTTTGTTATAGTTTATTTTGACATAAACCGTTTTTTCAACTATTCACTAATAATAACATGGTAACGATGGTAATTTAATATAAGATCATGTTTTGAAATTCTTGTCGAGATGAACTCATCTTTGAAATATGAATTGGTAATTAGATTAACGGTTGGTGACATAAATTATTTCACATTTAATTTTAGCTATTAACTTATAATGTAAGCATGAGGCGGCATAATCTTGCACTTAGAAAACCTATCGTGACTATATATCATTTGTTCAATAAAATATTTATCATCACTCGATGTCAGCATACGAATCAAAATATTGTACATACAGAGAGGTGGTAAATCCCGCGGCGATCGACACAACACAAAACACCATATGTTAGCAGCTTTATATATCGCAGCAGCCACGCAAATGCAATTACTCACATTGTGTAGTAAGTGCCGCAAAATACTGTGGCGGTGCAGTTCCTAATGTTTCCTCCTGTAGGGTACGATATCCTTTCTGCACCCACTCAATCAAAGGGAGAACGTGGTATGCCGTATGGAGCAGATTGGACCCCGGGGTCAGCACGGTAAAGCAACCTTCCGTACGTTTCCCATTTTTCTGGATTAGAATTCGCATATTCTAATTACAGGCTGACCTCGTTCTAGCCAAACACGAGGTGGCATGGCGTGCCACTGCATGCCTTCACTTGCGCATTTAATTACAAATTTCAAAAATTTGAAATGTTTTATAGCACAGACCATTTATCCGATTCAATATCCGTTTTCACCGTTGATCTAGTCGCGACGAGATATTTAAAACTAGTTCCCATTTCGATATGTTTTGACGACTTTCTTTTGAGGATGTAACTTTGGAGGAAATAACTTTGCTGGATGTAACTTTCTATGCTAACTGTGATGTAATTTTTTTGCTGGATGTAACTTTTCTCTGCAAACTCGGATGTAACTTGTTGCTGGAAAAAAAGTCGTCAAAACATATCGACATGTGATCTAGTTTCGAAGATTTCGTCGCGACTAGCCCAACAGTGAAAATAGTTCTTGAATCGGATAAACCGTCTGAACTACAAAACATTTTGAATTTTTGGATTTCGAAATAAAATGCGTGGGATGGAGTGCGTATAGAGTACGGCTGTGATGTAAATTTTTGCTGGATGTAACTTTTCTCTGCAAACTCGAATGTAACTTTTTGCTGAAAAAAAAGCTGTCAAAACATATCGACATGGGATCTAGTTTCGAAGATCTCGTCGCGACTAGCCCAGCGGTAAAAACGGTTCTTGAATCGGATAAATGGTTTGAACTAAAAAAAACATTTTGAATTTTCGGATTTCGAAATTAAATGCGTGCGATGAGTATTTCCTTTTTAGGTTGCGTGTGGGAGGTGTCCTTTCCATTTGTGGTATGTCGAAACTGACCTCCCGTTAGACTAAATCTAGGTCGACCTCGAATTAGCCGTGTCCATTAGAATTGTCGAAAAAGGTTTTACGCCCCGCTTTACAAATAAAGCAACCACCACAATGAGTTCAAACATTCGATACAATAAAAGGAGGGGAACGAGAGGTAGATAATAGTTCGCTGGGGCAACAGCACATATAAGCCCAAAGGAGCGCATAGCACCAAGAGAAAACGAGAAAAGAGAGAATGAGGGTCGCACTGCCCCTTCCACTCGCGGAGCTCAGCTCGAAGAAGTGGTGGAGATCCGCCACGCGGACGCCACCAGCCGGTCCATGATATCATCCAGCTGAGCTCTGTCCCGCTGTCTACACAACGGGTGACACTGCTGCAAAAAAGCAAGACATTTGAACACCGAGTCAGCAACTCATCTAAGAAAGATCCGCTCTATCACCATCTTATTCCTAATCGTCCAGAGAGTCCATGTCATCCCGACAAAGACAACTCAGAAGAGGCGCCACCCCTTCCCGGTTCTCCTCGCCTGGAGTTCCAGGAACTCGCCAAGGTCCGAGTCCCGCCAGTCTGGCCCGAGACCTTCAAAGACGAAGTTCCATAGGAACCGAGACGCAGAGCATGTGAACAAGATATGAGTTTCCGTCTCCAGAACCCCACAAAGTGGGCACATGCTATCCCCAGGCCCCTGACGCTTCCTCACTTCCACCCCCGACGGGAGGCGGTAGCGCAAAAGTTGCCACACGAAAATCTTGATCTTCAGGGGGAGGGGCGCTTTCCATAATTTGGACACCCACTTTTGCCCCTGCCCGAGGAAGAGACTACGGTACGCCGACTTAACCGAGAAAGATCCTGACGGCGAGAGCCGCCATGAAACTTTATCCGGGCCTCCATCTAAGGATCCCGGTAACATGGTCCTAAGCTCAGTCCATGCGGCCGCTTCTGCCGCCCCAAACGTCCTTCGGAATGAGATATTCCAAATTCCATTTGGCGCAGCATCGGCAACCAGGAGCATGGGGTCCGAGCAGATCGCAAAAAGACCCGGGTGGACCAGCTGAAGGGGCCGGTCCCCCAGCCACGCATCCACCCAAAATAGGGTGGAACGTCCATCCCCTACCAAAAACCGTGCGCCCTTCCGAATATCGAACTTAATGGATTGGATAGATCTCCAAAATTGAGATCCCTCCCGGCGTTCACATGATAACAGGGGCTGCCTCTTAGATAATTTGCTTTGATGAGTTGAAGCCACAACCCCCCATCATCCTGCAAGATACGCCACACCTATCTGAGCATTAGGGCGGCATTCATCTAAGGTGACGCAAGAATCCCTATGCCCCCAAATCTTTGGGGCCGCACACATGAGACCACTTTACCATGTGGTACTTCTGCTGGCCATTGGCCGCCGACCAAAAGAACCGTGACAATTCCTTATCAAATGCCTTATGGGCCCCTTCCAGAAGAAGGTAGAGGCCCATCATATACATAGGTAAACTAGAAAGACACGAGTCAATGAGGATGGATTTGCTCCCCTTCGAGGTGAACCTACCCCGTTAGGGGTCCACCCTCGTCCTGACCCGCTCTATCACATGCTCTAAATCTCGCATCAGGATCCTAGAATCCCCAAGCGGGACTCCCAGATATTCAACTGGGAAAGCAGACAACTTACAGTTAAAGTTACCCGCAATCCTTTGTTGCTCATCTCGTGAGAACCCCAATACCACCACCTCACTCTTATCAAAGTTTATTTTGAGGCCCGACATAGCCTCAAAGCACAAAAGGAGGAACTTGAGATTACAGGTATCCATATCGGAACCCTCCACCATAATCATCGTGTCATCCGCATATTGCAGGTGCGCCACCCCACCACCCGGAATAAGGTGGCCAACCACACCAGAAATGTGGCCCGCCTCCTAAGCCAGGTCCAAGATGGTCCCAATAGAGTCTACCGCCAAATTAAACAAGATGGGGATATAGGATCCCCCTGTCTAACCCCGCAAGAGGAGCGAAAGTATGATCCTATCTCCCCATTGATATTAATCGCCGTGTTGCCGCTCATAACGATTTGCATAATCCAGCAGATGACCCGGTTATCAAAACCCTGCCGCTCGAGGACTTGGCATAGAAACGCTCAGTCCAGACGATCATAAGCCTTCTGGAAATCCAGCTTCAGGAACACACCCTTCAGGTGTCGAACCTTCACTTCATGAACAATTTTATGAAGCGCCAGGATCCCATCATGGATGTATCGTCCCTTAGTAAAGGCGATCTGCAGCGGGTGGGTCAGCCGTTGTACCACCGAGGCTAGCCTAGTGGCACACACTTTGGAAAATATGCGTTGGATGACATTAGTCACCGTGATCGGGCGGAACTGACGAATATCTGAGGCCCCCGCCAGTTTGGGGATCAAATTAATCACCCCAAAATTCAGGCGTGACATCACCAATGTACCAATATAGAACTCTTGGAACATTGGCATAATCACATCCTGCAAGGGCCCCCAGAATCTTTGGAAAAGTGAGATCGGAAGGCCATCAGGACCAGGGGCAGAAGAGGCCTTCATGTCCATAATAGCCCGCCTAACCTCCTCCGGCAAGAAAGGAAGGGTGAGATCCTCATTCTCCATATCCGATACTAATCCGCCCGCGCGCCATAAATCTCGGGCTAACGCCACCCCAGTGCGGGGTCCAGCCGAGAAAATCTCCTTATAGAAGGAGTAGATATGAGTGGAGAGGTCCTGTGCCTCCTTAAGGAGGCGGCCATCCACCCATAGGCACGGAATAGAGCACCTCCGACGCCTCCCATTAGCAATAGCATGGAAGTACGCCGTGTTAGCGTCTCCCAAGAGCAACCATTTCTGGCGACTCCACTGTCGCCAGAAAATCTCTTCGCCCTTATAAATATCCATCAGAGACGCCTCCAAGGAGTATCGATGCAGCCACTCATCCGTGGACATCCCTACGACATCTGACGCAGAATACAGGGTCTGGATCAGCGAAAGAAGCGAGGCTTTGTGTCTACGGATGTCCGCCCCCACATTCGGCCCCACCCTCTCATAAACTGGCGGATCACCTTTGCACAGTGGTGCCAGATATCCACTGCGTTAAAGACCCGAGGGGGAGAGGCGGCCGCTTCAGCCCATTTGAGGCCCACCGATTCCACGAAGTCTGGCTGCTCCAGCTAGAAGTCTTCAAAGTGGAACCGATTGGGCCGCGGGGCAGCCCCCCTCCAGACGAGAATAGAAGAGGGGTGTGGTCGGATCCTACACGGGTAAGCGCCCGGAGAGAGCAGAGTGGGAACTCTACTTCCCACTCCACCGATACTAAGACCCAACCAAGAGGACTCCAAATCGGGTCAACCTAGTTATTAGTCCAGGTATAGCGGGCGCCCACCCTGTCAATATCATGTAGGGCGAGGTCAGCGATGAAGTCATTGAACATCCTCATCCTAGGCCGGTCCATATTATCCAAGCTCTTGTCATCCGGGGATCGGATGAGGTTAAAGTCCCTAGCCACAACCACCGGAATAGGGCATCGTTACACTTTTGCCGTTAGCTCAGGCAGGAATTCATGGGACGTACTATGGTTCGTGGGTCCATAAACGATGATTACCTCCCAACGGAGGTTAGATCATCTATGAGTGAGTGAAATGCTCACAAAGTAATCCCCGCGGTCCATATCATCCACCTGAAAGGTATCCTCCTTGGCGCCAAGGATGATACCCCCTGAATGTCCTGATGCCGGGAGCCAATGCCAAGAAAGCTTGTAGCGGCTCAATCGCTGGAGCTCAGCAATAGAAAAGTCCCTACGAATTGTTTCTTGCACTCCTACAATATACACATTTTCCTGACGCATATACTCAGACAACCGGAGTTGGCGTCCGTCTGCCCCAAACCCCCTCATGTTCCAAATAAATATGGAGACACTCATTGAGAAACAATGTCGGGGGTGGTCCCCTTAGGGGGGTTCGTGGGGGCCCTCCTACTCCTCGAGGGACTAGACGTCGCCTTAGGGGGCCTCCCTCGCTTCCTCCCCCAGGGGGAAGAGCGACAGGAGCAGCCAGCCCTGAGGGCCGAGGAGAACCGTCTTCGCCGGACCCTCGGTGTCACCCGTATTGGTCCAGCAGACGTCGAGGGATGCAGCCGCTAATGCTTCGCCTGAGCGCGGGAAGCCGCAAGAGATCCCTCATAAATCTCCTTAGCCCCGATGGCCGCAATCTGCTCCACCCTCGGACCACACTCGCCCCGGAATATTACACCACAATCAGCAACCACCTGCTCCAAATGTTCTAGACGAACCGAATCGAGAACCGAGAATCTAGATCCAGAAGTAGGAGAATAGGGGAAGGGACAGATGAGGTGGGGTGAGACGTACCAGGCTCCAAGCAGCAGGCCGCCTGACGGCGGGCCGCGACCTCGGCCATCGACGGATCGATGGTTTCCGACCCCGTCCTAGCCCTCGCGATACGAGCGCTACGACGGGTCGAGACCCCAGGCACGGGAGTGGCGGGAATGACCGTGTCTAGGGCCTGAGAGTCCGGGATAGGAGTAGCAGCCACCCGTGCGGGGGACCCGTGAGGTGGAGTAGGAGGGGTCCCTTGAGACCAAGAGTAGCACACCACCCAGGAGAGCGAGGAGAGTCCGGAGCAGCCACCTCCATGCTGACGCCCCTAGAGTCTGCCGCCTCAACCGAGACAGTCGGGGGAGACGGTATGTCGTGGAGAGCGTCAGCAACGAGGCTCGCCAGGTCCAGGGATCCAGGGCCCTCACAGAGGTTCGAACTGTATTGTGATAACGGGAACCCCAGAGCTAGCGATGCCACCTGCCGAGAAACATCCACCATAGCCAGCTTGGCCGGCGCACTCAAGGGACAAGTGACCGGTGCTGGCAGAGAAGTCACAAGTGAAGATACCTGGATCGTAGCCACAGGAGCGTCAGCCGTCCCCCCACCGGACAGAGGCGCCCCCTGCGGGGCCCCACCGCCGAAGCAGGAGGGGCCTCCACCTGGGGCACCGTGTCAGAGTCCTCGCCCGAAGAGTCATCCCCGTCCTCAGAGGAGCTGTGGGTGCGAGGGGATGGGGCCTCGGAGGAGAGGCCCCCAGCTGAGCGTCCGCCGCCTCCACCTCAACACTCAGGGGTTTCTCCACCCCTTCGAAGTAGAAAGGCGGCAGCGGCCCCTCTAGCTTGGACACATCCGGAGCCATCACCCGTAGGCGCACAGGGCCCCGCCCAGGCAATGAAGCCTCTTCCACCTCCAGAAGGCGCCCCACCGCTTGAGAGATCTGGTCCACAATCGGAACAATCTTCGCCTCAGGTGGAATCCCGTGGATCAGGATCCACACGGAGGCGAGAGATGAGAGTGAGGCCGGGTCGAATGAGGACTGCTCGATGGAGACCTTGAGGTTGCAGCCGGGCAGTGTAGTAGACTCCCCCCATGACAAGGCCTTGAGCAAGCCCAGAGAGGGGAACTCCACCGCAAACTCCATGGGGGATATCGCTGTCACCACCCACGGGGCCTCCGGCTCAAGTGCCACGAACGCCGCGCGCATCGACGTAGCGGAGATCTCCACGGACGGTGACCGGGCAGGGTCTGGGAGTACCGTCACCATCGCCATGAACTCTGGGAAGGAGAGGGTAATCCCGCCAAGATCAATGTAGTAGAACCTGGCATCAATGCCATGCCCCATCATGGTCAACGTCTCCCGCCGGTGCGGCATGGCGGCCACCACGCCGCGAGAAGCATCCGCCACCTCCACGGACCCCTGCACGCCATCCAAAATTTGCGCAGGTTTCTTCTTCTTTTTCTTCTTGGTCGTCACTGCTACGTTGTTGTCCCCCTCCGGGAGACGAGCCGCACGGGGAGGAGGGGACCGACCACGGTCAGCGGCACCCGCACGCCATGGACCCTCACGGTCACCCTCTCGCCGCCCCGGCCTGCTCACAACAGCTCCACCATGCCCTCCCCCCCCCCCCCGTGCATCTCGACCAGGCCCATCCGGGGGCGCCTCAGCTCGCAGCAGGTCCTCCCGGAGAGCATCCTCATGGGCCCTAGCCCCCGGGGATGCGCCCACGCGCACAGGAGATCGGCCCGACCGACGGCCAACCCAGTTGCGCCTGGCCGCACGGCGAGGCGAAGGCGCTCGAGCCACCCGCATCCGATGGCCAGGGGAGGTGCGCCCGCCCGACGATCGGCGGGGGGCGGGGGGGCCGTTAAGGCAGCTGCGGGACGCGCTTGGGGGTGGTGAGCGGGTCGTTGGAGAGTTCCCACGGCGAGGAGGTGAGCGCTCCTGCCTGGTCCTCTTCATGGTGGCTACTACGACAGCGAAGGACCGGTCGAGCAGCGGCGGCGTCTCAACCACGCTTCGAGCCTGGGAGCGGCAGCGGCGGATCTGTTCGTTGGTGGTAGAAAACCCTAACTCCAAGGCCCATGATCCTTTAGGGATCCACATCCAGGCGGAAATGGACCGGTTGTGCTGGGTTGGCGGCCCGTTCACCGCGCGAGAGTCCTGGCTGCGCCAACCCATAACGGGCCAGGCCACCTGGGCTTCCCCCGTAGGCCTAGGGTTGCAACCCAGCACCGGCCCAGGCCCAAGGACCGACGTCCTCGTTTCCGCCTCGTCCTCTCCCAGGCGCAGGAGATAAGGCGCCCGACCCTAGCGGCGGCCAGCCACCACCGCAGCAGCCGCCGGTGGTCGAGAGGCAGCGGCTCCAGGGGTGGACCCCGGAGCTACCACCCTCTCCCTCTCGGGAGCGGCGCCCTTAGCCAGTGGGGCAGTAGCCACCAACGAACAGGACATGCGCACAGACCCGTCACCTCGCGACCTAGGGGCCCGACGACTCGCCGAAACGCGCCGGGGTGAGAAGGTGGCGAGCAGTGGTGCTCCACCTCCAGGCGCTCCGCCGCCTCCGCGTCTTCCTCGTCAGCTATGTCCGACCATCGCCTCCCGAGCACCAGTTCCCTTGCAGGTCGCGCCGCTGGCGCCGGCTCCGTCGTGATTCCCGGCCCACTGGCCATCAGCCACGGGGAGGGATCACCGGGGCAGGAGCAGGAGCAGAGCCGCCACGGTCGCCATCGGGGAGCTCAAGTCCGCCGTTTTCAGCTTAAAAATCTAATAATCTGGATTAGCATTAGGATCTCCAAGTTTAGACACCAAAATAAGCTCGGAGTACATCACCAAAAAGGAGATTTTTAGGGCGCCAAAAAAGTGATTTTCTGGAGTGCTAGTGTACTTGATACTTTGCGACATTTATTTTAATGAAAATCTAAGTGCATTGACCTGATGTGGCATCAGGCTGATGTAGAGGCTGGGGAAAACCCCATTTCAAAAAATATAAAAAATAGTTGTCCTAAAATAGTATTCCCTCCGTCTCATAATAATTGTCTCAAAGTTGGACAAAAGTGGATGTATATAGACATATTTTAGTGTTAGATACATTCATTTTTGTTCAACTTTAAGACAATTAATATGAGAGGGAGTACAACATATAGGAGACGAGTGTTCCAACAACTGTCTAAAATAGGGCAGCCGCATCACATCGAGCGCCTGGCCGCCCCCTCCCCCTAAACCATTATTGGCGGCTCCGCCTGTCGTGGTGGTGTCACGGCAGATGCCATAGGATGGCTAAAGATGTGGGAACGATGGGCGCTGGAGGTGCTCGGGGAGGGATCACGCAGCGAGTAGCCGCGTGTGGGATTAATCAATCACTGCAGACAACAAGATCTACCCAGGTTCAGGCCCCTCGTGTGGAGGTAAAACCCATACTCCTGCCTTTCTCTCTTTATATTTGTGTCTCACCGAGTAGCCACAGTATAGTTTGGCCTACAGCCGAGTAGCCACCCTTATCTCAATGCAACGAGTAAGCTAGGTGTTCTCTCTAAAGACGCGACCCTCACACAGGAGGAGGCAGGGCACCTTATATACTGGTGCCCAGACGGATACAGCCAAAGGGGGAAAATACAAACAGATGTCGACATAGTGTGCACACTACACACTTCCAGCTTCCCGCTGACACCTTTGGCTTCCTGGTTTGTCTGGTGTGGAAAGTCGTTGTGCAAAACCAAGAAGATGATCTGTTATCACTGCCACCATCACAGGGTAGGCCCCCCTAACCTGCGACGCCCTGCTGACACCCTGGCGCGGATAAGCACGCGCTCTGCAGATGAACAGTGCTCCAGTACGGACCCAGGATACGCGGGATCCTGTGACAGAACGGCTCCTTTGACTTCTGGCCCGAGTAGGAAACCGCCATTTCTACTCGGACCACTTCCTCTACTCGGAGGAGAATAACTTCCTTGATTCTTTCTCCTGGCCATAAGTGTGTACGGACGAATAGCAGTCGACCGGGTAGCGAGTACCGGGTAGCCGGCTACTCTGCCAAACGTCTCTTCTGATCTTGCCCTTAGCACTTGCCTTTACCCTACTCGGGGGTAACCCCCCGACATTAGTCCCCGAAGCTGGTAGAGTCCTGCGAACTTGTTCACTGGGCCCTGCCAGCTTAAAAACCAATCTTGTCTTCGAACCTTATGATGCTGAGTAGAACCTCCGAGTAGCCCTCAATTCTGGCTCGAGTCTCTCCTCTTCCGAATAGGAACAATTCTCTTCTCTGTCGCCAAGTAAAATGACTTTGTGAAATTTTGAACAGAATCTCGGCGTGGCAGAGCAAATCCACCTTTGCGCACTGCAACTGGGCACGTGTCACGTTCTCGCACCCCCGACGCCTCGGTGCCCGGGATATGACAGGCCACGCGCCCATCATCGAAACCTGGGCCCACCGGCCCGTTAGGTCCCATCAAGTGCAGTTATTACCCACGATCTCGACGTGGGATCGATTGCGGCCGTTACGCGCGCCACCTGCGCTGTGTGCGTTTCTAACCGGCCCACACCCCATGTCGCACGATCTCCGTGCATAACTGATCCCACTAACTCCGCCTGTAACGGCACCCCGAGGGGAGGGATAAATACCCCCTCGGTAACTCCTCCTTCCCCTTCCTGGTCTCATTCACTTCATGCCTCTCTGCCTTTCCGCCGCCACAGAGCGCTCCGCCGCCACGCATCTCGCCGCGCCGCTGCTCCCTGCGACGCCGGAAGGCTAGCAATTTCCACCAAGTTTCAACGAATCTCCACCAAATCTCTCTTCTCGATGGCCCGCGACGATGACGCCCGCGCCGGATGGGCTGGATCCGAGGTTACGCTGGAGGATTGCCAGTGGCTGGTAAACACCCGCCGTTCCTCCCGGCGTGTGCTGCTGGCAACCGGACGGCGAGCTCGTTCCCGCACCGGAAGCGGACGAGTTCGTCGTCTTCCTCGCTTACTTCAAGCAAGGATTCGGCCTGCCCGTCTCCGACTTCTTCAAGTCCTTCCTTGATCACTTCGGGCTCCAACCGCACCACCTGCCCCCCAACGCGATGGTGATGCTCGCATACCACGCCGTGGTGTGCGAGGCGTTCCTGGGTGTGCGCCCCACGGTGCACACCTGGGCGCGCTACTTCGTCTTCCGGAAGCAGAGCGTGCCCAAGCCGGGAAGCACGGAGAGCGCCCACAGCATGACCAAGACCGGAAGCGCAATGATGTTGCAGCGCGGCTCCACCCCTCACCCGCGCATCAAGGGGCTCGACTCGGTGCGCAAATGGCAGCGGTCTTTCTTCTACGTGAAGAATGTTCCTGATGAAGAAGGAGCGCCAATCGTGGACCGCATCTTGCTTCCCAAGTGGACGAACACGGCGCCCACTCAGCAGAATTGGGGATACAAGCCACCGCTGCAAGGCGATATCTCCCAGATCAACAAGTGCCTCGCCGAGCTGAGGGAGTTGGGGCTCAAGAGCGACGATCCCATCGCCTGCTGGATTTCTCGGCGAGTGCTCCCGCTACAGCGCCGTGCGCACCTCATGTGCTACATGGGAGGCAACAGAGACTGCACCAGGACCACCACGTTTGAGCTGAGCAACGCGGATGTGGCCGTCTGGGCGCGCTCCATCATGAGCACCGACCTCACCGACAACTGGCAATACGGCTTCGTGCCGTATAGCCGCGAGAAGCCAATCGGACAGGTTAGCTCTTCATGCTCTATCTCTGCATCATGATACCGAGTAGGTGGCTTTCCAGCTTAGTATGCTTAGTCTTTGCACGCTGCACCGAGTAGAGACACTTACTAGTATCTCCTAGGCTTTATGTGCTTTGTGTTTGCACGCCATGTCGGGTAGAGCACTTACCAGTATCCGCTAGGCTTTATGTGCTTTGTGTTTGCACGCCTTGTCGAGTAGAGCACTCACTAGTATCCGCTAGGCTTTATATGCTTTGTGTTTGCACGCCATGCCGAGTAAAGCACCTTAGCCAAATATGCTTTGTGTTTGCATTCCGTACTGGGTAGGATTCCTTATATTGCTCAACTGATTTGTATTGCCTGCTTGCATTTCCAGCACCTTGACCGCCAGCTCGCTGAGAACCAGGAGCGCCTTGAGGCCAACTGGGACCCAGACCGAAAAGAGGACGACGAGACCGCCTATGACACCCAGGCCACCCTCTGTGTCCCTCGCACCGAACAGCAGGGTAAGCACCACGTCGATGCGTCCATTCGGGATTGGTCCGAGGACGATGAAGAAGGTGACTGAGCTCGCTTCTGTAATTGCGAGTAGCGCGATCTAATTTTTGTTTCTGCTTCTCAACCGATTCTTCTCTTCTATTCTGCAGATGACGCCGATGCGGACGAGGAGGACGAGGACGTCCTTGACGTCGATCCGGTTGCGGTGGCTGCTCCTTCTTCCCGGAAGAGGGCGGGTAGCGGTGCCCAAGAGCCAGCCGCCAAGAAAGCCAAGAAGCCCGAGAAGGTGATGAAGTTTCCACCAGGAGGCCACTCCCTACCCGCAAAGGGTAAGTAGTTTCCCTCTAACTTATGTCTTGTTGCTGCTTCTTGGTGTTCTTCTTCCCCTCCTCTTTCTCTGAACCCCCTTTCTTCTTCAGTGATCCTTTGAACGCCGATGCTGCTGCGGCTCCCGCCAAGTCCAAGAAGAAATCACCCATCGACCTCGAGTCGCTCATTGAACTTGATGGGAACGAGGATGAGCCAGCAGCACGGGATAGGAAGCGTGCGCCCTCTCCCGCGAAAGAAGAAGAAGAAGGCACCAACGCCAAGGACACGGGCGCTAGTGTCCAAGACATGGACACGGAGCAGCAGGCCCGCGCAGAACCAAGTGCGCATGATGCTGCTCAAGACGAGACCCCCCTCTTCTCCCCCAGCTACCTCAGCTGGGGAGAATACCGAACAAGACGCCGAGTACCAAGACCACGCCGCCCTTGAGCGGCAGGAAGAGAACTTGGAGCTGCCGGAAGCTGAGGCTGCTGTTCAAGATGACCCCGCGGCCCAGCCGCGGGTAGAAGAACAAGGAGATGTACGACTAGATCCCGCTGCCGAGCAGCGGGTAGATACGACTGCGGTGGAGCACGACCTGCAGAGCCAAGCGCAGCCGGACGCTGCGCCAGGTAGCCAGCCCCCTGTGCCGCCTACCCAGCAGGCTGCTCCACCTACTGCACCAATCCCTCCGCGGCCAGCGAAGAAGCCCAAGACTGCATCAAGTCCTTCAGCCCAGAAGAGCACTAAGAAGACGGATGCCTCCGGCAAACAGGCCATCCAGCCTGATGCCCCAGTCCGCAAGAACCCATCGCGCAATGCTGCACTGGATGCTGCCAAGATGCCGCCACCGAAACTACCCGTGAAGCCTGCCGCGAAGACTGGGCAGCTCACCATTGGCGCTTCTGGAACTCTGCAGGCGCAGCCGCGGGATCAAGCGCTCAAGAATCGCCTAGCTACCTGTCCTACATGGTGCAGATGGGCAAGCAATATGGCATCAATCTGAACAAAACCGAGCAGCGGCTTGCCATTACGAAGGGCAAGCAGGCCACAGCGGTGGACTCCAAGTTGCCGAGTAAGAATAAGGCCCTTTCGATCTACTCGCGCGAGGTCCAAGAGACTGAGGTGGTGTCCGAGGGGCTCGAGCAGATGATCGACCGGGTAGGCTTCATCGAAGCTGAGTGGAATAGCGAGGTCCTTGGCAACAAGACCTGGAATGGCCTGGCCTTGGGCCCGCTGGACCACTGGCGCACTGATTGGAACAAGGCGGACATGGGCTGCAATACCATGACCATCTCGTCCACCACCAGCACGCTGGCCGCGAAGATGTATGTCCACCGCAAAGCTGCCGAGGACCTCGAACAGACCTACGCTATAAGTGCCGTTTGGTTGTTCCGAGTTGCAACCTTTCTGCTCTTCTGTACTTTTCTTCCCTTCTCTCCTTCATTTTCTCCTTATCCGCTACCCAGTCCCCGAGATTCGGGCCGAGTAGACGGGTACTCAACCGAGTTGCCGTCTTCTCGGGTCAAATCTTCAAAACACTGTCTAACTCCTTTTCTTTCTTCTTCACATAATAGCCTCTTGAAGCGGACAACCCTTTACCGGCGGCTGCTCTGGAATCACTACGTCGCCAAGAGGTGCCTTGAGGCCCTGGAAGCAGAACGCAAAACTGATGCTGAGACGGAGCAAGCTGCCCTGGATCGCGCCCTCCAACTGTCGGATCTCGAGAGTAAGCTTCTAGCTATTCGGTTAACGCGTTTTGTGTTTACGCCCGTATTTGCTTTTTGCTCTAACTCCTTCTACTCTGCAGGCAAATTTCAGGCGATGGCAGAGGAGCACAAACATTGCCATGTCTTTGTTGCTTCTGCAGAAAGCAAGATCAAGGAGCTTGAAGGCGAGTTGCCGTCTTCTCAGTTGTTTCTCTCCTTTCTCTTGGCTACTCTGCTTATCGTGTTGTTTCTGTCCGCAGAAGAGTACAAGAAGTTACGCGAGGAGCATCTTGATTGCCTGAAGCCTGCAGAGGTGAAGCAGCAGCTGGAAAGCCAAGAAACAGAGCTCAAGGACAAGCACGTCACCGAGTTGGAACCGCTGCAAGTCCAATTGAGGGCTGCCCTCCAGGACGCCATAGACCAGGCCGCCGAGAAGGACAAAATCAAAGCGGCGGCCAAGGCCAAGGAGAGGGCCCTCGAGTTGGAAAACGAGGTGCTGAAGAAGAGCAACATGGACCTCATGAACCAGCTGTCCGAGTTCCGCAAGGTTGAAGAGAAGCACGTTGCTGATGAGGAGGCATGGAAGAGGAAGCTGCAATCGCTACTCTGCGACCTGAACAGTAAGTTCTCGCTTCTCTGCGCCTTCCTGTTTCCTTCTTCTTCTCTGTGGCTTGATTTGTATCTCTTCTCTGCCTCCGTTTCTAATCCTTTCTGATAGCATTTTCAGAAATCTTCCCCGACCTCTGCTCGTCTTGCAAGCCTGCCCTGTCTAAGGCACATGAAATTCGAACTGAGAAGGGACTGCCCATGGACACCAAGTCTTCGACTGAGAATAGTTTCACGAACATGCAGGGACAGGTCCAGCGTCTTAGGGGCTTGGGCACCGATCTGGCGTCCACCGCCTTCAAGCTTCATGCTTTGTTCTGGCCCCAGGACCCTGTGCCGAAGACCATCCGCACACTCGCCGAGAAGCTCAACGGTGTCAAGGCCGAGTTGAAGAAATGGCGAGCATCCGGAGCTCGAGCAGGCGCCGAAATGCTACTCCTCTTCATTTGCAGCTGGTATGAGAATCTAAATCTCAATACCATCCTCGAGATGCGCCGGGACTCGAAGTGGGAGAAAGATCCCGAGTGCGTGACTCGCCGCCAGGCAGTCGCGTACGAGATCGCCTCCTACGCGGATACCACACTCTTCATCGACGACCTCACCGAACCTGACACCGAGGCGGAAAGCGAGGGTGACGATGAAGATGACGACGAGGACACCGAGTCAGAAGACTTGGGCTGCTTTGAAGACACCGGTGCCGAGAAGGGGAAGGGCAAGGCTGCCGCGGGTAGCGACAAGGAAACCGAGAGCCAGGACGCCACCCAGAGTGCGGCTCCCGAGCAGGGCTCATCTTCTGGTGTGGCACTCGGCGACGCGGCGCTACCCCGCACTCAGTCCAATGCCTCTACATCCGCTACGGACCCCATCTCGGTGGCCACCGCCACCTCAGATCAAGCTGTTGCCAACCCCGAAGCGGACGCCACCAATGCCAACTTGGAGAACACCGCTACCTCGAACTAGTTACCTCCTGAAACACTCATGCTTTAAAGCTTTTATCAGATCCCCGGGATGCTGGGTGCATATGTATTAAACATTTATTCTTCCCGTTGCTACTCAGTTTTATTCCCCTTTGACGTTTTATACTTAGTAATTTGAGCAGCTTTGGCTCGATGCCGGGTTGCGTTATCATGCGAGTCCCCGAGTTGCATTTTTCATCCACTCTTCCTTTTTATATCAGCTCTTACCTGCAACTTGTTGCTTTTTTGGTATTCGAGTCACAAGAGTTCAAAGTTGGAGTTTCAAATACTTAGCCACTTAGAAACAGTCACAGTAACGCTACCCACCACTTAGCCGAAAAAAGTTTAACAAAAAACAGGAGTAAAGGGCGCTCTACTCGGTTCCTGCACTCCTCTTTTCCTTAGTCATTTTTCTTGTGCTCATTTACCTCTAGCTTGTTCTCTTGCTTGCCATGAAGCCGGGTTTCGGACAGCAGCAGAGTCGAAGAGTTGGCTTTTAGGTTTAAACACAGTACTAGATGTACCTATGAAATTTTGAGCAGAGCAACCGAGTAGACAAAGGTAAAGCAGGATAAAAACACTTAGAACAATTTTGGACGAGGGCAGTCCCCGAGTTTAATTTCAGATTGCAGAGTGGGAGTTTAACTCGGATAAGAGAGTACATACACACTTTTGCTCATGAATGAAAGCGACGGAGTAGAGCTACATTCCAGGGGCGTTTGGATTCCTCCCTAGCTTTATCCGGCCTGTTCTTCTGCGATGGCTGTGCGTCAACAAGGTAATAGGCATCATTGTGTAGAGCCTTGCTCACAATGAATGGCCCTTCCCATGGAGGAGATAGCTTGTGCATCCCGGCTGTGCGATGCACG
Source organism: Alopecurus myosuroides (assembly GCA_028641055.1). NCBI lineage: Eukaryota > Viridiplantae > Streptophyta > Magnoliopsida > Poales > Poaceae > Alopecurus > Alopecurus myosuroides. The sequence goes on along the minus strand of CM054059.1, from coordinate 39,731,218 downwards.
AGCCTAAGGAACATGTCTCCTTCTCGGAAAACCCTTGGGTTCACTTTCCGGCTATGATAACGCCTCAAGTTTTGCTGGTAAACAGCTGAACGTGATAGAGTAAGCTCTCTTGCTTCTTCTAGCAGGTCAACGTCATCTTCTCGAGCTTCTCTCGCCTCCGCCTCAGTGTAGAGGGTTACTCGGGGGGAGTCATGCTCTAGGTCAATTGGCAACACGGCCTCAGCCCCATAAACCAAGAAGAATGGTGTGTAGCCGGTTGACCGGTTAGGGGTAGTCCTTAGACTCCACAACACCGCTGGCAACTCGTCTAACCAACACCCTGGTGTTTTCAGCAGCGGCTCAATCAGCCTTGGCTTTATGCCTGCAAGCACCATGCCATTTTCTCTTTCCACCTGCCCATTGGAGGCGGGATGCGCGACAGACGCGACATCTAGCCGGATGTGCTTATCTCTGCAGAATCTCACCATGGCACCCTCAGCAAAATTTGTGCCATTATCCGTGATGATGCTATGCGGATAGCCGTATCTCAGGATCACATCCTTCAGGAAACTCACAGCTGTGGCTCCATCACACTTCCGAATAGGCTTCACTTCGATCCACTTGGTGAATTTATCAACCATGACCAAGATGTGAGTCATGTTGCCTCTAGCCGGCTTGAAGGGACCAACCATATCCAAACACCAGACAACAAATGGCCAAGTAATGGGAATGGTTTTCAACTCGGAAGCAGGCATGTGGATCTTACTTGCGAATCTCTGGCAGCCGTTGCACTTCCTCACGATATCTTCAGCTTGCTTCAAAGCAGTGAGCTAGAAGAAGCCATGCCGAAAAGCCTTCTTGACTAGAGCCCGAGAAGATGCGTGATGTCCGCATTCCCCTTGATGTATTTCCACCAGAATTTCTTCTCCTTCTTCCGGTTCCACACAGCGTTGCAACACGCCAGTGGGACTTCTTTTATGCAGCACTTCTCTGAAGATGGTGTAGCCCTTGGATCTTCTCTAAATTTGCCTTGCGGTAACCTCATCATCTGGGAGGGTGCCGTCCCTTAGAAAGGATAATATGGACATGGCCCAACTCGGCGTTTCCCGTGCGGGAAACACTGGTTCGTCCACTTCCATCGGAACAACCACCACTGCATCTTTTTCTGAGTTGGGATCGACTCTCTGCAGCCCCGATCGGTTTGCAAGGACTTCTTCAAGGAATGCGACAGTCCCCGAGCTGAAAGGGGCAGTCCCCGAGTAAGGAGGGGCAGTCCCCGAGTAGGGAGGGGCAGTCCCCGGGTAGGGAGGGGCAGTCCCCGGGTTGTAGGCGCCAGTCCCTGGGATGGAGACTGCAGTCCCCGGGTCCTCTTTCACACCTTCCCAGTCAATCTCCATTGGAACTGCTTCTTCACTAGGCAGAGAAGGAACGAAAATGGATTCCGAGTTGGGGGATGGCTTGATAGATGGCTTTCTCAAATGCTCCAAGGCAATCCCAGCCGGGATGTACTGCCGAGAAGACCCCAACTTGGACAGCTCATCAGCTGCCTCATTCTCTGCTCGGTGTATGTGTTGGAACTCGCAGCCCTCGAAGAATCCCGTCATGGTTTGGACCAGGAAGCGGTATGACGCCATGTTGGCATCCAAAGCATCCCAAGTACCAGAAACTTGCTGCACAACCAGATCTGAGTCGCCATAGCATATGATGCGCTGCACGCCAACTTCCTTTGCTACCTTCAAGCCATGCACCACGGCTTCGTACTCTGCGACATTGTTGGATGCCTTGAAGTGGATTTGCAGCACGTACTTGAGTTGATCTCGCTTGGGTGACGTAAGCACTACGCCAGCACCAAGGCCTTCCTTCATTTTGGAGCCATCAAAGTGCATCTTCCAGTAGTTGGATACCGGAGTGGGAGGCTCATACTGCACCTCAGCCCAATCCACAAGAAATTCCGCCAGAATCTGAGACTTGATGGCTTCTCTTCTCGCATACGCGGGAGCGTAGGCGGCTAGCTCGATTGCCCACTTGGCTACTCTGCCACTTGCTTCCTTGTTGCCCATGATATCCGAGATGGGAGTTGAACTCACCACTGTGATGGGATGTTCTTGGAAATAGTGCTTTAGCTTCTTGGCGCCTAGGTACACGCCGTAAGTCATCTTCTGGTAGTGCGGGTAGTTCTGTTTGGAGCTGGACAGCACCTCACTGAGATAATACACTGGCCGTTGCACACTTTTGCCTTCCTCTTCTCGCTCCACTACAATCACCACGCTGACTACCCGGTTGGTAGCGGCAATGTACATCAGCATTGGCTCCTTGGGTAGCGGGCTAGCCAAGATGGGAGCGCTACCCAACATTGCCTTCAGCTCTTTGAATGCCACATCAGCTTGCGGCGTCCAGACGAACTTGTCGCTTTTCTTCATCAACTGATACAAAGGCAGGGCCTTCTCGCCCATTCTGCCCAGGAAACGACTCAGAGATGCCAAGCAACCAGTGAAGTTTTGCACATCCTTTAGGGATCTCGGCAAAGACATGCTCTCGATAGCTTTTATCTTTGAAGGATTAGCCTCGATGCCCCGACTGGATACCAAGAAGCCGAGTAGCTTGCCAGCCGGGACGCCAAAGGTGCATTTACTCGGGTTCAGCTTCATCTTATACTTGCGCAAGTTAGCAAAAGTTTCCTCAAGGTCACTAAGCAGAGTATGTGTTTTATTCGTTTTGATGACAATGTCATCTACGTACACCTGCACATTTTTGCCGAGTTGATCATGCAAGCATTTCTGCATGCATCTCTGATAAGTAGCACCCGCATTCCGCAACCCAAAGCACATGATACGATAGCAATAAGCCCCGTACGGGGTAATGAAAGCAGTCTTTATTTGATCAGCAGGATTGAGAGCTATCTGATGAAAGCCCGAGTAGGCATCTATGAAAGACAACAGCTCACAACCAGTAGTGGAATCGATCACCTGATCGATGCGGGGTAGCGGAAAGGGATCCTTGGGGCATGCCTTGTTCAGGTCAGTGTAGTCGGCGCACATGCGCCATGCGGTAGCGGCCTTGGGGTCCTCCTTCTTCTTCTCAACCATGACCGGGTTGGCTAGCCAATCCGGATGCAACACCTCCATGATGAAATTGCTTATCAACAGCTTGGTGATCTGATCACCGATGGCCTTCCTTCTCTCCTCTCCGAAGCGGCGCATAGCCTGCTTCACTGGTTTGGCGTCAGGACGCACATGTAGCGAGTGCTCAACCAACTCCCTCGGGACACCTGGTAGATCCTCATTGGACCAGGCGAATACGTCCCGATTCTCATAGAGGAAGTGGATGAGCTCGCTTTCCTATTACTCTCCCAACCCTGAGCCAATGATGGCAACACGGTCGGGGAACTCAGGGTCGACCTGGATCTTCTTGGTCTCCTGGGATGCCTAGAATGCCGTCCCGTGCTGGGAACTCGGCATGCCAGGAGCACCACCTTGCGCGGATTGCGCCATAGCCACCACCTCGTACATCTTCTTCTTCTCGGCAGCGATCACCATAGACTCCGCCAACTGAGAACCAGCAGAGGCACACTCCATAGACTTCTTGTAATCACCAGATATGGTGATCACGCCATTGGGACCAGGGATCTTCATCTTCAGATATGCAGTATGAGTAGAGGCCATGAACTTGCTCAGAGCAGGCCTGCCGGGTAGGGCGTGATAGGGGCTCTGGTGATCAACTACCTCGAACTGCAGGCTCTCTGTGCGGCAGTTCTCCCTGGTACCGAATAGCACGTCTATCCATACTCGGCCAATCGGATTGCAAGAAACTCCCGGCACAATGCCGTGGAAAGTGGTCTTGCTGGGTAGCAGCGTGTTCTCGGCCAGTCCGAGCTTCTCAAGTGTGTCTTTGTACACAATGTTGATGCTGCTGCCGTTGTCGATCAGTACCTTGCTGAACTTCACGTTCTACTGAGGACCCAAGAAGGTGGGATCCAGCACCAAGGCGTAGCTACCCGGGTTGGGCATCACCTTAGGATGATCCGCTCTGGACCACGTGATCTCTTGGTTGCACCAGTGCATGTAGTGAGGAACAGCGGGGATCACAGTATTGACTTCCATGGCACGCCTGTGCTGAGACTGCTTGTCGACGGGCTCAGAGGTGAAAATCATATAGCTCTCGTGATGCTCTTGGTGCCGGTTGCGGTCTCCACCACCATTGTTTCCGTTGTTGTTGTTACCTTGGTTGTTTTTGTTGTTGTTGTTGTTGTTGTTGTTGTTGCCTCTGTTGTTGTTGCGGGTGTAGTAGTAGTAGTAGTAGTTGTTGTTGCGGTAGCCATCGTTGTTGAGGTATCGGTTGGCTCCTAAAGCCACCTGGTTCACATTCTCTCTTCTCGGGAAAGCTGGAGGCCGAGCAGCGGGTGCGCGAGCAGGCTGCACAGCGGCATTCGCAGCCGGTAGAGGAGGAGGAGGAGGCAGGCCCTCATTCTTGATATCTTCCCACCAACTGCACTGCCGAGTAGTGTGGTTGGCGGGTCTAGCGGGATGCCGAGTATGGAAACTGCATGGGCCATCCTTCATGTCCTTGAAGACAAAGTTCTGAGCCGGACCCGAGTTGCCGCTACCCTGCTGGGGAGCGTTGTACGGCTTCTTGTTGCCTTGGCCCTGATTCTGGTTCTGCCCGTACTGGGCTCCAGCAGTTTTTGGCCTCTGGCTACTCCCAGCTCCGGTAGCCACAACATTCACCTCCTCTGGGTCGTACCGGCTATCAATCCGGTCACCTCTGCGCTTATTGCGGAACTCATTGCGCTTGCTGTTGTTGTTGTAGTTTCTTCTCGGCTCAGCAGCATCGAGAAGAGGCTGAGTTGGGTCGCCGAGTGCGTACTGATCCGCAATCCGGATGGTCTCAGCGAGAGTACTCGGCATCTCTCTCTGCAGCCTTTGCCACAACATGCTGCCATGCCTGCAGCCCTGCGCAAACCAAGTAATGGCCTGGGCCTCGTTCACACCTTCACAGGTGTTCCTCAGAGTACTCCACCGAGTAAGATACTCTCTGTCCGTCTCCTCTTCCCGCTGCCTGCAAGCGGATAGCTGCTGCGGCCTATTCGGCCTCCGGTAGGTGCTGGTGAAGTTGCTGACGAAAGCCTCTGCGAAGTCAAGCCAGCAGTTGATGCTGTGCTTGGGCAGGTTGTTGAGCCAAGTTCTTACTGGTCCTTCTAGCATCTGCGGGATGTACCGCACGGCCCATCTCCGGTTGCCGCCTGCAATGTGCACAGCCATGACATAGTCATTGAGCCAGTCTTCCGGCTTGGTGCTGCCGTCATAGCACTTGGTCCCCCTAGCGAGCTGGAACTGCTTCACGGATGGCTCTGTCATGATGCGTGGGCCAAAGCATTCTGGGCCAGGAGGCCCCTTGCTCTCGAGTTGCGCGGATAGGCTTATCCGGTCCAGCTTATGCCTGGCATCACTAGGCTCCAGCACACGCTCACCCACGCGATCCAGGATATCATAACCAGCCAAACCCATAGCCGAGTAGCCATCATCATATCTGTCCACCTGCACGACTGCAGGTTGCTCCACCGGGTTGGCGGCTGGTGCGGTTGCCCGCGGCTGCGGTCTCTGCCGAGTAGGCTGGGCAGCCTGATGCCGAGAAGGGCCTGGGCACTCTCTATCTCGCGCCTGGCTATGAGCTTTATGGGCTTGATAGCTTGCTCCTTGTCGCACCCGGACTTCTAAAGGATACTCGCCGTTCCGTTGAACAGTAGTAGATTGGATTACGGGGCTTACCGGCACCCGCGTCCTCTTACGAGTAGGCCAACACACGTATGTGTGACAACCAACCCCTATCTGTTCAGCGTCGACGTAAACTATCCCATAGAAATCAGGATACTACCATTGACGTACTTCATACCATACACACATGGTACGTCAACGGCTTTGAACAAGATGATAACACAACATATCTCTAAGACACAAAAGATCGAAATAAGTTGCAAATAGCTCTCACTAGAGCAGAGATAGCAAATACAATCATCCAGAGGACACATGTCCCAACATAACATCATTACATCACAGCGGAAGCATTCAACAGGTCTGAGTACAGACAAATCCAAATAGGCCTAAGAGGCCGGCAATGAAAGGAAAACAGAGCCCATCCACGAAGTCTCGGATCCTGCCCGGGTCCGCTATCTACTCGTCAGCAGCCTCGTCAAACTCCACGTAGTAGCCACCATGGGGATCCTCGGAATCGTAGTCTACGGAAACCACAGCACCAAAGGGGTCAGTACATAAACATACTGGCAAGCAAGACTCACAGTTCACCAAAGTGTAACCCGTCAACACCAAGCACAGATGCTTTGGGTTCAACGGAAGAGAGGGGGATACAAAAGATGCGGCAGCTGGCTGCACTAACCAACTACAGAACATACTACAACTTCCGGCTATCAGAAAAGGAGATAAGATAGCGTATCGTAACCAACTACCAGCTAACTCCATACAAACCCATCCTGGATCTCGCCCCTTATCCAAAGAAGCAATCCGAGGATAACTCACACAGTTGGATTAATGATGGTTCAGGTTATTGTGTCAATAAAACCTATTACTAGTCAAGTTATCTTAGTTAGGTGTAAGTTGTCTGATGTACTTGTTAGCCAGTACTTTCACCAAGTCGTCACATAACCGCGGACAACACGGCTTCTCGAGAAGATTCATCCCTGCAGGGTGTGCTCCAGTACCCGTACACACTCGAGCCACCAACTAAAACTCAGGTGGACTCGACACGACTCGAACCATCACTACAGTCTGTCCTAGGAGCCACGGAGCTATAAGGTCCCAGCCACGCAGCCGAATACTCAGCGCAAGTGTGCAAAACTCCCGCAGGACACAACACCCCGGCAGTACAGGCCTCGCCCTATATGTGTGCGTCATCATCATCAGTAACCATGGGAGCGACCCATTTATGCGTATGAGCCAAATGGAACACCCGAACTAAGTGTGGCTCTTCGGACAAACTGCGGATCAGATCAAAGCCGAGGGGGGTTCCATACCACCACCCGGATGCGGTGAGCACGCTCATCATGGATCAGTAGACAAGACCCTTTTCCTAATTAGGGTCGACACTAGCAGGCCTCAAAACCACGCCGGGCCTCCTGCCGGTGCCTTATCAGCAAATTATTATTACCCAGGCTTTAACAGGTTGATTGTTTAACATCGAGCCCCAGAACATAATAGAAATATAGTAACAGCAGTAACGGGTAACAGACTCGAGCAGAAACAACCCTAAGCATGCTAGTAAGACACGGGCTCAAACAACGGGGTTATAGGAGTGGCGGTGAGGCAATATCAGGGTTAAAGGATACATGTAATGGGTTCGGAGAACAGGCAACGATACATAGGCTAGCAGAATAGACAACGGGAAGTATCGGTATCCAAGGTTGAAAGGAACACGATGGTTCATGTGAGTGAATACTTGCCTGCAAACTCAGTAGCCTGGTACTGGGCTAACTCCTCAGAAGGGGTGTCGTAAGATCGTCGGTCTCAACGTCGTCGTCTATCCGAGAAGAAGCAAACAAACAATGCAGAAAGATAAACAATCAATAACATGGCATAGTGCACAATCATGGGATGATGCATGACCATTTAATTGATGCGTCGAAAATAAACTAGTTGACATGGTAACACAATTTAAATGGACCCACATGCAAGTTGAGTTGCATATGAAAAGCCCATGCATTTGGGTTGAAATAATTTTTTTACAACTAATCAACAGGTGAAAGTGGAATAGCATGATGCATGGATGAGGAAAACGGAAAAAATAACAACGATAGAATCAAATGGAGTTAAGGTTTACCAATTAGAAATTTATTTAGTAAATTAGGGAATTTTGGTTCCTTAAAGGGATTACACCAATAGTTGTTGTTTTCACCAATTTAAAGTGTGCACAATAATTAACAAAATTCATATTTGAAAAGAATACAAAATTTTAGTTGGATTACATGTTTCAAATATTGAAAAAGGAGTTAGGATGAATTTATTATGATTGAAACAATATTAAACAAGTTTTAAATGAATTTGAAACAAGCATGAATTTTATTTGAATTTTATTTGTTCAAAACATAAATTCAAATTCATATTTGAAAAGTTTATACTTTTCTAGGTTGAAAACATATTTTGCATGTTCAAAAATAATTTAATTTGAGCAAGTTATAAATTTAGCAATTTTAAATGAATTAAACAAGGTTTAAATTATTTAACCAATTTTAATTATTCAAATCATGAAACAAAATTTATATTTGGTTAGGTGGTTTAAAATTGCATGGAAAACATATTTTATTTGTGTTATTTGGATTAATATTGAATTAGTTATGGAATTTAGCAAATGTGAAAGGAATAGTTTGAATTTGAAATTTGAAATTATTTGCAATGGTCAAAACAGAAAACAAATGGCTTAATTAGATAGAGAATTAAATTTGGTATTGAAAACATATTAAAAATGTTAAATTTGGAGTTGTAATTAATTAGTTAGGCATTTTTAAAGTTTGGTTATTAATCTGCTATTTAATTCCACAGCTAGGGATCTTAAAAAAAAACTGCAGGGACCTAAAATAAATAGACAAGGACCTGTGCGGAAATAGGGGGCTGAGCTGGATCTAAAAATAAAACAAAAAAAGATTTGTGGCTACGCGCGGGGGGGGGAGCTCGAACCCGCGACCCCTTGGTTGCGCGCACAGGGCGCTGGCCACTGTTGTTCTGTGGGTTCGCTTGACAGAATAGGAGAAGGTTTGGTTATAAGGTGTATTTTTTCGTCAGGTAAGTTTTTTAACTGAACTTTCTCTGTAGCAGGTTCAGGTTACGGGACAGGAATCGATCGGAGGCGATGGACGGCTCGCGGGCGCGGTCCGCGGTGGCGCGCGGCGGCGCGGATGCGGCCGGTGTCCGGCCGTGCTATGCTTGTGCGAGGCGGATGCGGCCGTGCGGTGGCCGAGAGGGCAGGAGGCGAGGGCGGTGTGCGAGCTCACCTTTCCCTCGACAGAGGGAGCAGGGGCGGAGAGGAGGCTCTCGGTGGGGTGCGGCCGGCGGCGAAAACAAGATGGCGGCGGAGCTCCGGGGGGTCTCCGGGGAAACGGAGGCCACGGCGAGGGAGAGGGAGGCGGCCCCTTTCCGTTCCCGGCCCTAGCACTGCTGCTAGGGCACCGCGGCGGCGGCGCTCACCGGAGGGAGGCGACCGTGATGAAGCTCTCGGGGAGGGTACAGAGAAGGGAGGCCGGAGGGAGAGAAGAAGGGAGAGTGGCGGCGGGAGGAGAAAGGTGGAGGGTTAGGGCACCGAGGAGGAGGTGCTCGGGGACAGGTTATATCGATGGGGAGGGGAGCTCGATCACCGTTCTTCTCTGTACTGTAAACGTGGTCGATGGAGATGGCGTCCGTACGGAGGTAGAAGACGACAATAGAGGGGGGGTACGGGCCAGGTAAGTGGGATGGCCCCAAAGTGGGCTGGCTGCCCTCTATTCCCTCTCTCTCTCTCTTTTATTCTTTTTTCCTCTCATTATTATTTTTTTGCAGATTTGGGAAAGAGAGAAAAACCATTGGTGTTAGGGTTTAGCAAAAATTTTGGGGCAATGTTTTTATTGATTAAGTTTTGTAATAGCATCAAGTACCCCACTTTGGTTTTTCCAAAAAAAAATTAAATAGGTTGCTTGTTGAAAAATTAAATGAATTGAGCCATTTGTGGTATCAAAATAAATAAATGAAACTTAGCCAATTTAAAGATTTTGATTCCAAGTTTTATTGGAACAATTTGTTTGTTTGTTTGTAGTTTTTATTTGACACAATGTAACATAACAAGTATGACAAATAATTTAATGTTTGTTTGGAATTCAAATAGAAAACAGATGGAAACAATGAGATCAAATGCAACACAATGCAAACAAAAATCAATGACTATGATGACATGATGCAAAGCAAAAAATAAAACAAGAAACAAACATCTAGGGGGAGATTTTCATACTTGGGATGTTACAAAACGCCCCCCCCCTTGAAGGAATCGCGCCCCGAGATTCCTACTGAGAAGAGAAAAGGTCCGGATACTTCTTGCGAAGATCCTCTTCGGTCTCCCACGTTGCCTCTTTATCGGAATGATGCGACCACTGCACTTTCAAGAACTTGGTGCTCTTGTTGCGAGTCTTACGATCGGTCTCATCGAGAATTCGAACAGGGTGCTCCTCATAAGATAGATCTTCTTGCAGTTCAATGGAATCATGATCAACTGCACGATCTGGATCTTTGAAACACCTCTTGAGCTGTGACACGTGAAACACATCGTGCACCTTGGATAGTTTTTCTGGAAGTTCAAGACGATAGGCATTTTCCGCACGCCTTGAGAGAATGTTGAAAGGACCAATGTATCTCGGTGCTAGCTTTCCTTTCACACCAAAACGATGAGTGCCTCTGAGGGGAGTTACACGGAGATATGCCTTGTCACCAGGTGCATAGATCATATCCCTGTGCTTGCTGTCATAGTAGCTTTTCTGACGAGACTGAGCAATCTTGAGATTGTCACGAATGATGCGAACTTTCTCCTCGGCTTCCTTAACAATGTCAGGGCCTAAGAGTGAACGTTCACCAGCTCCAGACCAATTGATCGGACTCCTGCATCTGCGGCCATAGAGTGCCTCAAACGGTGCCATGCCTAGGCTTGCCTAGAAGCTGTTGTTGTAGGAGAATTCAGCATATGGAAGACATTCCTCCCATTTCATGCCGAAGGAGAGACCACACGCTCTGAGCATATCCTCGAGAATCTGATTGACTCTTTCGACTTGCCCTTGAGACTGAGGGTGATAAGCTGTGCTGAACAGAAGTTTGGTGCCCAGTGCTTCTTGAAAGCTTTTCCAGAAATGAGAAGTGAATATGCTTCCACGGTCTGAGCTTATTTCCAATGGAACACCATGAAGAGGAACAATCTTTGCTGTGTAGAGCTCTGCTAACTGGCTAGCTGAGATTGTTTCTTTGACAGCAAAGAAGTGAGCTACCTTAGTGAGACGATCAATAACAACGAAGATTGCATCGTTGCCCCTCTTGGACTTTGGAAAACCAGTGACGAAGTCCATTTCAATCATGTCCACTTCCACTCAGGGAATTTTCAGAGGTTGGAGTAGACCGGCTGTTTTCTGATGAACTACCTTAACACGTTGACAAACGTCGCATTCAGAAACGTATTGAGCAATTTCACGTTTCATGCCAGACCACCAATACAGTGTCTTGAGATCCTGGTACATCTTTGTACTTCCAGGGTGTATGGAAAGAGGAGTTTCATGAGCCTCCTTGAGAATAACATCTTTGAGACTTTGAACTTGAGGAACCTGCAATGCGTCCTTCGAAGAACACAGTTCCCTTGTCATCAATTGAGAAGCACTGATACTTCACATTGCCTGCTTTGATGTTATTTGCGATCTTCTTGATCTCAGCATCACGAAGTTGTTCAGAACGAATCTTGTCCTCGAGAGTTGGACTAGCTGTCAAGTTCGCAAGATACCCTTGAGGAACAAGACCAAGGTTCAGCTTCTGGAATTCTTCATGAAGTGGAGGTTGGCTTTCCATGATCATGAGATTATTGCAATACGACTTGCGACTGAGAGCATCGGCCATAACATTAGCCTTGCCTGGAGTGTAAGAAATGGTAAGATCGAAGTCTTTGATCTTTTCAATCCATCTCCTTTGCCTGAGGTTTAGATCTGGCTGAGTGAAGATGTATTTCAGACTCTTATGATCTGAAAAGATTTCAGTGCGATTACCCAACAAGTATTGCCTCCATTTCTTGAGGGCAAACACAACTGCTGCAAGTTCAACGTCATGTGTGGGATAATTGAGCTCATGTGCGTTCAACTGACGTGAAGCATAAGCCACAACTTGACGTTCTTGCATAAGAACTGCTCCTAGACCTTGGAGAGAAGCATCACAGAATATCTGGAAAGGTTTGGTAGTATCTGGGCCAACCAGAACTGGTGTAGAAGTGAGTTTAGTCTTCAGGAGATTGAAACTTTCATCACATTGTAGAGACCAAACGAATTTCTTGTCCTACTTTGTGAGATCAGTGAGAGGTTTGGCAATCTTGGAGAAGTTTTGGACGAAACGACGGCAATAGCTAGCCAAGCCGAGAAAACTTCTGACTTGCTTCACCGTCTTAGGGGGTTTCCAATCAACAATTGCCTTAACCTTTTCTGGATCAATGGCTATGCCCTTGGCAGAGATGACATGACCAAGGTAAGCAACTTCTGGAATCCAGAACTCACATTTGGAGAACTTGGCATATAGACGATGCTCACGAAGCTTCATGAGAGTGAGACGAAGATGTTCTCCATGCTCTTCCTCAGATTTTGAGTAGACAAGAATATCATCAAGATATACCACAACGAACTTGTCGAGGTATTCATGGAAGACAGAATTCATGAGTCTAGAGAATGTCGCCGGTGCATTGGTGAGACCAAAGGACATGACGGTGTATTCATATAGACCGTAGCGAGTGGTGAAAGCTGTCTTTGGAATATCTTCCTTTCTGATCTTTATTTGATGGTAACCCATCCTCAAGTCCAGCTTGGAGAATATTGAGGCTCCAGCAAGTTGATCAAAAAGATCATCGATACGAGGAATTGGATACTTGTTTTTGATGGTTTTCTCGTTGAGAGGACGATAGTCAACAACGAGTCTCTTTGTTTGATCCTTCTTCGCAACGAACAGAGTTGGGCAACCCCAAGCCGACGAACTAGGTTGAATGTAACCTTTCTCCATGTACATATCGATTTGCTCCTTCAACAACTTCAGTTCAGGAGGAGCTATCTTGTATGGATGCTTAGAGATTGGAGCAGTACCTGGTTCAAGTTCGATGACGAACTCAACCGCTCTGTCAGGAGGCATTCCTGGCAATTCTTCTGGAAAGACATCGGGGAAGTCACAAACCACCGGAATAGTTTCAATAGATGGTAGAGGATTTGAATTGAGAGTGTAGAGTTGAGCAACTGGATTTTCAGCATGGAAGTAGACTATGTGGCCAGAAGGGTGTGTGATTTTGACAGACTTAGCAGGACAATCAATGACTGCTTTGTTGGCTACCAGCCAATCCATCCCAAGAATGACATCAATATCTGAAGAGTGGAGAGCTATCAGAGATGCCTGGAATGGAAGGTTTCCAATTGTGATCTCGATGTTCTGGCTAACTTTATTGCTTTGCCAGCTAGATCCCGGTGATTTCACTAGGAGAGGGATAGACAACTGTTCGAAGTTGATTCCACTGTTGTTAGCAAAGCATTGAGAGATGAAAGAGTGTGAAGCACCAGAATCGAACAATACTTTAGCACGAAACGAGTTCACAAGAAGTGTGCCCATTACAACCTCTGGAGATTCTTCTGCTCCCTGGGCCTTGACATGGTTCACCCTCACAGTTCTCAAGACAGACTTGTTCCTGTTGCGGGGCCTAGGCGAAGAGTGTGTACCACCACATGATTGACATTAGAGATAGGTAGTGATGGTAGCTTGTTCTGCGGGCACTTGTATGAGTAGTGTCCTGATAGACCGCACTTGAAGCATGTACTAGCGGAACGAGGATCTGTTGGACTTGGCTGAGATGGAGCTCCTCCTGAAGATACCACTGGGGTGGGAGGGAGGGCAAAAAATTCTGCCGGGCTTGGCAAGCAGATGGGCGGTGTCGGAGTGGTATATGGAACCCAAACTCTTCGTTTTTGTGGAGGCATGATAGCTTTTGAGAGATTAGCCTGTTCACGATAGTGCTTGCGAGATTCCTCAACCAACTTGCGCCCATGCTCTTCATTTAGAGCGATGTTGATGAGGTCCTCAAAATTCTTGGCCTTGACGTTGGTGAGAGCATACTTGAGTTCCGGGTTGAGACCCCTGCGGAACTTTGCCATCTTTCTCGCTTCCGTGGAGATCTCATCTCCGGCGTAGCGAGCCAGACGATTGAACTCTCTTTGGTATTCGAGAACGTCCAGATTGCCTTGTGTGAAAGAATAGAATTCCTCACGCATTTTCCCCATGAGCCCATCGGGAATGTGATGGCGCACGAAGGCTTGCTTGAAATCCTCCCATGTGATTGCCACACTAGGACCTCTCATTTCTTGAAAATTCTCCCACCAAGACATGGATTGTCCACGGAGAAGGTAGGTCACGTAAGGAACACGGTCCTCGTCAGCCACATGAGCTACCATAAGAGTACGGTTCATTTCACGGAGCCAGTCATCAGCATCCAATGGCTCGGAGGAGTTATCAAACGTGCGCGGATTGAGCTCAAGGAACTCCCGAATAGACACCCGGGTGTTGCCATTACTCCCAAGGTCTTGGTTCATCTGCATCTGCTCTATAACTTGTGTCATCTGAGACAGCACTTTCCCCATCTCAGGTGGCAGTGTGGGTTCTTTGTCACCACTTTCCATCCTGAAGAGGATACCAAGATTAACACACTAACCGGATAACAAAATCCAATATAAGTGCTTAAAAGGATTACTTCAGACGGTAAGTCGACAGCATAGAACAAGGATGGAGGTTAACAACGGATTAACAGATAAGTTGTTACAATGGAAGAGAAGATTTATTTAGAACGATATCGAAGCAACAACTGGGAAACAGGAGACCACAAACACCTGAGGTACTACGGAGAAAAACCCATCCGGGCTTCTAAAGGATCAATATCTACTGCTTAAGGAATAGAGGATCTGCTTCCGGGGCTTACTCGCCTCCGTTCTCAATCGTGAGTAGGCAACATGATAAATCATGTCACAACCACCTCCATCCTATGGTCTAGTAGATATAACTATCCTAGAGAAACCAGGATTCGTGAAAACCTAACTTGAAAGTTTAGGTGAGAAGAGAAAAACAACGTTGCACTTCCTTACCAGAAAAGGGAGGGTGGGTGGGGAAAGAAATAAAATGGTAGAATTCCTACTCTCACGTTTCATTTTTCCTAAATAGCTACAAAATAGTTTCTAGACTCAACTGCGACCAGTAAAAGGGATCCTACAGGCAGACAGGCTCTGATACCATTTGTCGCACCCGGACTTCTAGAGGATACTCACCGTACGAACTGAACAGCAGTTGATTGGATTACGGGGCTTACCGGCACCCGCAGCTCTTACGAGTAGGCCAACACTTATGTGTGACAACCAATCTTTACTATTCACCGTCGATGTAAACTATCCCGTAGAGATCAGGACACTACCATTGACGTACTTCATACCATTCACACATGGTACGTCAACGGCTTTGAACAAGATGATAACACAACATATCTCTAAGACACAAAAGATCGAAATAAGTTGCAAATAGCTCTCACTAGAGCACAGATAGCAAATACAATCATCCAGAGGACACATGTCCCAACATAACATCATTACATCACAGCGGAAGCATTCAACAGGTCTGAGTACAGACAAATCCAAATAGGCCTAAGAGGCCGGCAATGAAAGGAAAACGGAGCCCATCCACAAAGTCTCGGATCCTGCCCGGGTCCGCTATCTACTTGTCAGCAGCCTCGTCGAACTCCACGTAGTAGCCACCATGGGGATCCTCGGAATCCTAGTCTGCGGAAACCACAGCCCCAAAGGGGTCAGTACATAAACGTACTGGCAAGCAAGACTCACAGTTCACCAAAGTGTAACCCGTCAACACCAAGCACAGATGCTTTGGGTTCAACGGAAGAGAGGGGGATACAAAAGATGCGGCAGCTGGCTGCACTAACCAACTACAGAACATACTACAACTTCCGGCTATCAGAAAAGGAGATAAGATAGCGTATCGTAACCAACTACCAGCTAACTCCAAACAAACCCATCCTGGATCTCGCCTCTTATCCAAAGAAGCAATCCGAGGATAACTCACACAGTTGGATTAATGATGGTTCAGGTTATTGTGTCAATAAAACCTATTACTAGTCAAGTTATCTTAGTTAGGTGTAAGTTGTCTGATGTACTTGTTAGCCAGTACTTTCACCAAGTCGTCACATAACCGCGGACAACACGGCTTCTCGAGAAGATTCATCCCTGCAGGGTGTGCTCCAGTACCCGTACACACTCGAGCCACCAACTAAAACTCAGGTGGACTCGACACGACTCGAACCATCACTACAGTCTGTCCTAGGAGCCACGGAGCTATAAGGTCCCAGCCACGCAGCCGAATACTCAGCGCAAGTGTGCAAAACTCCCGCAGGACGCAACACCCCGGCAGTATAGGCCTCGCCCTATATGTGTGCGTCATCATCATCAGTAACCATGGGAGCGACCCATTTATGCGTATGAGCCAAATGGAACACCCGAACTAAGTGTGGCTCTTCGGACAAACTGCGGATCAGATCAAAGCCGAGGGGGGTTCCATACCACCACCCGGATGCGGTGAGCACGCTCATCATGGATCAGTAGACAAGACCCTTTTCCTAATTAGGGTCGACACTAGCAGGCCTCAAAACCACGCCGGGCCTCCTGCCGGTGCCTTATCAGCAAATTATTATTACCCAGGCATTAACAGGTTGATTGTTTAACATCGAGCCCCAGAACATAATAGAAATATAGTAACAGCAGTAACGGGTAACAGACTCGAGCAGAAACAACCCTAAGCATGCTAGTAAGACACGGGCTCAAACAACGGGGTTATAGGAGTGGCGGTGAGGCAATATCAGGGTTAAAGGATACATGTAATGGGTTCGGAGAACAAGCAACGATACATAGGCTAGCAGAATAGACAACGGGAAGTATCGGTATCCAAGGTTGAAAGGAACACGATGGTTCATGTGAGTGAATACTTGCCTGCAAACTCAGTAGCCTGGTACTGGGCTAACTCCTCAGAAGGGGTGTCGTAAAGATCGTCGGTCTCAACGTCGTCGTCTATCCGAGAAGAAGCAAACAAACAATGCAGAAAGATAAACAATCAATAACATGGCATAGTGCACAATCATGGGATGATGCATGACCATTTAATTGATGCGTCGAAAATAAACTAGTTGACATGGTAACACAATTTAAATGGACCCACATGCAAGTTGAGTTGCATATGAAAAGCCCATGCATTTGGGTTGAAATAATTGTTTTACAACTAATCAACAGGTGAAAGTGGAATAGCATGATGCATGGATGAGGAAAACGGAAAAATAACAACGATAGAATCAAATGGAGTTAAGGTTTACCAATTTAGAAATTTATTTAGTAAATTAGGGAATTTTGGTTCCTTAAAGGGATTACACCAATAGTTGTTGTTTTCACCAATTTAAAGTGTGCACAATAATTAACAAAATTCATATTTGAAAAGAATACAAAATTTTAGTTGGATTACATGTTTCAAATATTGAAAAACGAGTTAGGATGAATTTATTATGATTGAAACAATATTAAACAAGTTTTAAATGAATTTAAAACAAGCATGAATTTTATTTGAATTTTATTTGTTCAAAACATAAATTCAAATTCATATTTGAAAAGTTTATACTTTTCTAGGTTGAAAACATATTTTGCATGTTCAAAAATAATTTAATTTTAGCAAGTTATGAATTTAGCAATTTTAAATGAATTAAACAAGGTTTAAATTATTTAACCAATTTTAATTATTCAAATCATGAAACAAAATTTATATTTGGTTAGGTGGTTTAAAATGGCATGGAAAACATATTTTATTTGTGTTATTTGGATTAATATTGAATTAGTTATGGAATTTAGCAAATGTGAAAGGAATAGTTTGAATTTGAAATTTGAAATTATTTGCAATGGTCAAAACAGAAAACAAATGGCTTAATTAGATAGAGAATTAAATTTGGTATTGAAAACATATTAAAAATGTTAAATTTGGAGTTGTAATTAATTAGTTAGGCATTTTTAAAGTTTGGTTATTAATCTGCTGTTTAATTCCACAGCTAGGGACCTTAAAAAAAACTGCAGGGACCTAAAATAAATAGACAAGGACCTGTGCGGAAATAGGGGGCTGAGCTGGATCTGAAAATAAAACAGAAAAAAATTTGTGGCTACGCGCGGGGGGGGGGGGGGGGGGGGAGGAGCTCGAACCCGCGACCCCTTGGTTGCGCGCACAGGGCGGTGGCCACTGTGGTTCGGCTCGAGTTCGTGACGGATAGGGGCAGGTGGGGGGTATAGCTTTCAGTTAAAAGTGTTAACTGAAACTTATGTGCGTGCAGGTACAGGTAACGGACAGCGATCGACAGGGAGCAGACAGCGATCGCTGCGGGGATCGTTCGCCGCGGCTCGCTGCCGTGTGCGTGCGGTGGCCTCCGTGTGCGGGCGCTGTGGGCCGGGTGCTGTCGTGAGGGATAGGAGGCGAGGGGGAGGGAGCGGAAGGCGACGAGGCTCACCTCGAGGAGGAGGTCGGGGCGAACGGTGGGGTGCGGCCGGCGGCGAACAACGAGATGGCGGCGGCGACTCGGAGGGTTTCCGGAGAAACGGAGGGGATGATGAGGTAGAGGGAGCCGCGCCGGTTCCGTTCCCGGCCCAAGCTCGGCCGGGCGGGCACCGTGGCGCCGGCGATGGTCGGAGGAGGGCGGCGGTGGTGGATCTTCGGTGAGGATACAGAGAAGGGAGAAGCAGGGTGAGAAGAAGGAAGAGTGGCGGCGGGAGGAGAAAGGTGGAGGGTTAGGGCACCGAGGATGAGGTGCTCGGGGACAGGTTATATCGATGGGGAGGGGAGCTCGATCACCGTTCTTCTCTGTAACTGCTACGTGGACAATGGAGATGGAAGCCGTACGTGAGGTAGAAGACGACAACAGAGGGGTACCAGGCCAGGAGCACTTGGGCTGGCCCAATTGGGCTGAATGCCCCTTTGCCACCCTCAACTCTCTTTTAAACTTTTTCTTCCTTTTATTTTTTTTTGCAGATTTGGCAAAAGGGAGAGAAACAAATGGTTTTAGGGTTAGACAATTTTGGAATAAATTTGTATTGTTTTGTTTTTGTAACAACACCTTAAAACAAACATTGTTTTCCAAAATAAATTTAATTGATGTTATTGTTTTGGAAATTAAATGAGTTGAGCAATTTGGTATCAAAAGAAATAATTGAAAGTTAAGCCAATTTAAGTTTTTGATTCCAATTCTTGTAGAACAAATTATTGTTTGTTTGATAGTTTTTATTTGACACATTGTAACATAACAAGTATGACAAATAATTTTAATGTTTTGTTTGGAATTCAAATAGAAAACAGATGGAAACAATGAGATCAAATGCAACACAATGCAAACAAAAATCAAATGAATATGATGACATGATGCAAAACAAAAAATAAAACAAGAAACAAACATCTAGGGGGGAGATTTTCATACTTGGGATGTTACACTCCTGCAGTGTTGTGTTTTTGACCGGACTGCCGCGGCACAGCGTGCTGTTTCGCGGCGACAGCCGGGTCGTACACCTGCATCTGCCTGTCTCTGCCAGAGTGCCCACTCCGGTCCCTCTCACGGCTGGGATGCGGTGATGAGGCCTGATCGTTAGATCTAGCCGCATGCGAATGCACCACCTGAGAAGCTCCAGCACCCGGGTTGGCTTTCCGGAACTCCTCGTTCTGCCTAGCAGCCTCTAGCACTAGCTCATTGAGCCTTTCATGCTGCCTCACGCGCGCGTCGCCAGCGAGATGCGGCAACTCAGCAGCTACAGGCTCAGCAGCTCTAAGGGTTTTGGCGGGGGTGCTGTATTTTGGTCTGGTGGTGGCGGTGTTTTGGCTAGCAGCTTGGCCAGCAGTTTCACCAACTGCCGCCATCTCGGTGCCTAGGTTGCGGCGCGTAGCGCCTGCCTTGGAAGGCCTCCTAACCACAGGAGTAAAGCCGTGAGCTCTGTTGTACTCGTTCTGGTCCAGGTTAAGCTCAAGCCTAACCTTTTCCAGCTCCGCCTGCTCGGCGAGCAGCTCCTGGCACTGTCGGTCGAGCTGCGCCCTCATGGTCATGAGCTCGATCTCGGTGGAAGGCGGCATGCCCACCCGCACGGCGGATGCCGGTATCGTCGATGTCGTGGAAGGAGGGATGTAGCCCGGGATGTTGTGAGGCGCGTCGTAGGGCTTGTGCGTCCTCCCGCCAGCATTCGCGCCATCAAGATCCTCGATGACTCCCGCGCCCGCAGCCGCGCCCTTCCCGGCATCAGCAGCAGGACCGGTCATCATCACCTCCACGCGGTCCGCAGAACAGCCAGTTGGCTTTCCGCGGGCAGCGATGACAGCAGGGGGATCTTCCGCGACATGCACCTGCTCGGGGTACTCGCGGTCGATGACGGTGGCGACATAGACGAGGTGCGATCCGAAGGAGAGCACCGAGCCGCCCTCCGGCATGGCCCTGCCGCCGAAATCGCCGGCGTTGTCAATGACGAAGTCGAAGGAGCCGAATCTGTGGACAAGGCCACAGACCACGCGCTCCCAAGTAGCAGAAATGGGTCCCGTCCGAACGTAAACTCCAGCCAGCGCCGCTGGTTGCCCCACGGCGGGTGCCAACTGTCGTGGTGGTGTCACGGCAGATGCCATAGGATGGCTAAAGATGTGGGAACGATGGACGCTGGAGGTGCTCGGGGAGGGATCACGCAGCGAGTAGCCGCGTGTGGGATGAATCAATCACTGCAGACAACAAGATCTACCCAGGTTCAGGGCCCTCGTGTCGAGGTAAAACCCCTACTCCTGTCTTTCTCTCTTTATATTTGTGTCTCACCGAGTAGCCACAATATAGTTTGGCCTACAGCCGAGTAGCCACCCTTCTCTCAATGCAACGCGTAAGCTAGGTGTTCTCTCTAAAGACGCGACCCTCACACAGGAGGAGGCAGGGCACCTTATGTACTGGTGCCCAGCCGGATACAACCAAAGGGGGAAAAATACAAACATATGTCGACATAGTGTGCACACTGCACACTTCCAGCTTCCCGCTGACACCTTTGGCTTCCTGGTTTGTCTGGTGTGGAAAGTCGTTGTGCAAAACCAAGAAGCTGATCTGTTATCACTGCCACCATCATAGGGTAGGTCCCCCTAACCTGCGACGCCCTGCTGACACCCTGGCGCGGATAAGCACGCGCTCTGCAGATGAACAGTGCTCCAGTACGGACCCAGGATACGCGGGATCTTGTGTCAGAACGGCTCCTTTGACTTCTGGCCCGAGTAGGAAACCGCCATTTCTACTCGGAGCATTTCCTCTACTCGGAGGAGAATAACTTCCTTGATTCTTTCTCCTGGCCATCAGTGTGTACGGCCGAATAGCAGTCGACCGGGTAGCGAGTACCGGGTAGCCGGCTACTCTGCCAAACGTCTCTTCTGATCTTGCCCTTAGCACTTGCCTTTACCCTACTCGGGGGTAACCCCCCGACACCGCCACTCCAACCTGCCCTCCTTGGAACCACCGCGACCCCACCGCTCCAATCTGCCCTCCTTGGCACCACCGCGACCCGCTGTCCCCTGCCACCGGCACTCTGAACGGCCACCGGAGGTACTGCTGCACGCCGATGATGACGACCGAAGCAGTCGTCAATCGACTTGGTCATGGTGGTTGCGTGGCTATAAGCGGAGCTCCGATGGCCCGAAAACAACCTCAACAGTATGCCAACAAGCCGCAACGGGCAGAGACAATGCACCTACTTTCTCAATCGACCGATTTCGACGCGACATCGCTACCCCAAATCAGCGGCGCAACGCGGGCTCCAACGACTGTCTTGAGTGTTGGGGCAGGGCTGATTGGAGCGGCGGGGCCGCTGATGATTGTTATTGTGGGTGGCCAGTGAGTCCCGCTCGGAAAAGTTCCGCGTGGCGGTTGAAGGCTCCCGCAAGAGGGATATTTTTTTTTGGCAAAATTTACATCATGACAATCGGCTGAAGCATGATTTTTGGCCCCAAATATCCTAAAAAGTACTTTTTTAATATGAGGTAGCCCCTGCCTCTGCGTCAAAGTGGCGCATACGACTTCCAAAAAAAAATAGTTATGCTAAAAAACAGGATAGCTATTGAGATTCTCTAAGACCTTGTTTAGGGCATCTCCAGTCGCCCCCCCACAGAGCCCCCCCAGGCGGCCTTTTTAGCGCCGGAAGCGGCGAATAGCGCAGTTTCCTCACCACTCGCCCCCCCAGGAGCCCAAATAGCGCCGTTTCGGCGCTATTTCGCGCCGCGGCACCCAGGCCAAACCCAGCCCGCTGGGTTCGGCCTGGGGGGGGCGAAACTGCGCGGCAGCACGCGCGGGCCAGCTCTGTCAGTGACGCGCCAAAAAAACGCGGGAACAGAATCCACCGCCCGTGACCTTTTTCTCGGCGCCCGCGCCGTCAAAGGCTGCCGGAGTAATGGCGTGGCGGCCGGCCAGTGCATGCGCCCCAGTCAAAGGCTGCCGGATTAATTGGGGGGCGACAGCGGTGACACGCGCGGCGCAGCGACTGGCCCGCCAGGCTATAAAAAGGGTGCTCGCCCCTCGCCGTCCGCCCATTCTTGCCTCCTCCTCCTCGCCGTTCCCCGATTCTAGCCTCCTCCTCCTCGCCCCCTCGCCGCGCCTAGCAACGATGGATCGCCTCTGGGATGCATGGCCCGATAGCGATGACGAGGGACAGCAGGAAGTGGCGCCGGAGCAGGAGCCGGCGCAGGGAGCAGCGACGCCCGAGCGGCCGCTTGTCCACGAAGAGCTGGCGCCCGAGCAGGAGGCGGCGCAGGCTGCCCGGCAGGCTGCCCGCCGCTGGAGGAGGGAGCGGAGGCTGCAGCCAATATGGCCGGAGCAGCACGCCGCCTTGTACTCCATCGAGACCGCGCAGAATGAGGGGGCGTACCGCCAGGTCCTCGACGGCCTCGAGCAGGCGGCGGCGGAGGCTGCGGCCGTTCGGGCATCTCTGGAGACGCACCAGAGGGAAGAGGCGGAGCGGGAGGTGCGCCGACAGCTGGTCGAAAACGCTGCATCGGCCGAGCAGCAGGCCATCATCGCGCAGTACGAGGCCGACCTGCGGCAGGTGGCGCTGCAGAGTGAGCGGCGCAACCGTCAGCCCTCCGACCAGGCGCAGCTGCACCGGCTGCGGGTGCAAGGCCGGGCGGAGCGGCACCGGCTCGCCACGGCGAAGGATGACGGCGAAGCTGGTCCCTCTAACCGGCTCGCCATGGTGGCGAAGGGGGACCGCGAGGAGGACGACGATGAAGACGACGACGCCTAGGATAGTCGTCGCACAGTTTTAGTTTTACTTCTCGATGTTTTAGTTTAAAATCGCGTCGAATTGTACGAACTTTGCCTAAATTCAATAAAATGCGTCTAGTTTCAAATCTTGTTTTTTTGGGGCCAAATCTTGGGCTCGGGGAAAGACTGGGAATCCTGCCCCCCAGGTTTCAGATTAGCGCCGTTTGGCGCCGCGGCGGCACCAAAACGGCGGCGTTTTGGGCCCTGGGGGGCGCAACGACTGAAGATGCCCTTAGTTACGGTGTTTTAATACAACCTGATTTCCCAAAACGAGTTTAAAGCTCTAACAAGCTAAAACTTTGTTTGTGGATAAGTAAAACCCCGACTTCCGTACTAATGAGGATTGTAACGTCGTTGGGTTTTTTCTACTAGATGTTAAATTGACAACATCATCCCAGTTTCCACGGAGAAAATATACTGACCCGTCCACAGATCCAAGAAAACAACAACTAGCCATTAGTGTCATGTACGTGATGTGCCGTAGTACGCCGACATGCATTACGTACGCCGATCGTCCATAAAATAGGAGGCGGAGGGCGAGAGAGGGAGAGCAGAGCAGAGCGAGCGAGAGCAAGCAGAGAGAGAAAGCAGAGCGGAGCAGAAATGAGGGTGGCGGTGGTGGGTGGCGGGGTGAGTGGGCTGGCGGCGGCGCACGAGCTGCTTGCCACGGGCGGTGACGGCGTGCGTGTGACCCTGTACGAGGAGGAGGACCGCCTCGGAGGGCATGCCAGGACGGTGGCCGTCGGCGACGGCTTCCAGCTCGACCTCGGCTTCATGAGCTTCAACCAGGTCTAGCTTCCTCCGTTTCCCATTTCACTCGTCCGCTAATTAGTTTTTCCCATGGCAGCAAGCGTGAAAGCATTTTAACCAACATCTGTCTTCCTAGCTCAGAACTCGAGACTTGAGAGTTATGCATGATGTAAAATGCAGTATCCTGTAGCGTAACTGTTTCGTTCTATATATGTGTCAAAAATATTCCCATATGATCATCTGTCGCAGTCTTGCAACGATTGCTCCATTGTCCCTTATTCAGAATTTCAGAGGGAACAAAACATGCTGTCTTTTTTGAAGAAAAAAAAAGGATTTTTACGAAAAGTAGATGAAAACGTTCAGCTGTCACAACGAGAATGTTTACAAGGCTTGTGAAAATTGCTCCGTGTCTGGTTCAGAGGGAAGAAATCACTATGGATTTTGGAGGAATATGGAAAAATTTCGAACTAACAAAGTTGTCAAATAGCTAGACTTCAGCAGGCATTTTATATTTGAAAGAAACACGGCAAAAGGCTTGCTGTTTATATTGATATAGGAGAAGCAAACAGAGTGAGCCTAAGCCATCAAAGAGAAAGAAAAAGGGTCATTTATCGAATTGCCCATAGCGGACCACTTGTACTCAGTTTTACCCCTAGAGCTGAATCGACCTCAGTTTTGCCCCTAGTCTGTGCGCAACTACTATGGAGAGGCTGGAACGGTAAGTTTGGAGTCGACTCCGTTTCGCGAAGTGGGACCGAGGAGTCAGACCTCCGTTTCGCGAAGTGGGTCCGGGTGGGACTGCCAAGTTCGTTGAAACCATCCGGAGCTTACAGGTGGGACCGCGCAATTAGTTGACTGCGCTGAATAGTCCACACGAATTTTTTGTGGAAAAACCGTGGGCCCCCTGGTTGTTCAAAGTCTGCCGGAGTAACGGCACGCGCGTCGCAGTAAATGACCCGCCAGGGCTACAAAAGGCCCCTCGCCCTCACCGCACAAACTCGCCCTCACCGCACAAACTCTCATCGCCCTCGCCGCACTTCACCAGACACCCCGAGACGATGCCTCGCCGGCTCCGTGCATGGCGCAACTCGCCGTTGTACTGCCGACCCACGACCGCGACGCGGGGCCACAATGACGGCGAGGAGAACGCCACCGTCCACTCGTTCGAAACATGGCGGAACGAGGAGGCGTTCCACACGGTCCGCTCCTGGCTAAAGGAGGCGGCGGCAGCGGCCGAGGCTGCCGCTGTTCGTGCATCCCTGGAGACCCACCAGAGGGAGCAGGCGGAGCGCCAGGTCTACCGGGAGCTCGCCGCAACCGCGGCGTCGGATGAGCAGCAGGCGGTCGTCGCGCTGTACGAGAGAGACCGGCGCAAGGTTGCCCTGCAGAGCGAGAGGCGGGACCGCCGCCATCCCTCCGAGCAGGCGCAGCTGCACCGGCTGCGGATCCGAGGCAGAGCGGAGCGGCATGCGATCGCTACGCTGGCGAACCCATCGCCCTTAGCCAAGAACGACCACGAGGCGGGGCCCTCCAGCATGCTGGCCTACGACGACAGCGATGAGGACGACGAGGAAGAGGAGTAGAGGACGACTCGGGCAACCGTAGTTTTTTTTTTAAAGTTTTTTCAATGTTTTTAGTTAAATTATGCCGTCTAGCTTTCTGTAAAACTATCGTCGAATCTATGAATTTTAGCCTATTTCAACGAGTTCGCGTTTTTTAATTAATTTTGAGTATTTCTGAACGCAATCACGAGCCAGAATGTAGATTAAAAGCGAAAAGAATGTTTGAATAATGTTGTATATATGATGCATGTTGAACTAAGTCATTCCAAAATTTTGGGCAAATGTGCTTCAAATGAGGTCTGAAGCTAGGGTAAATCACATATAACAACGTTGTGCGTTGGATTCATGTCATTTTGAATTTTTTTGAATTTTTTATGCTCATTTGCAACCATCGCTCAATTCTCGTGAGAAATGTGCTTCAAATGAGGTCCGAAGCAAGGGTAAATACCCCCATTTATAATTTCATGAAAAATTCGACCTTGCCAAAATTAAGCAAATAAATTTGAGGATCAACTATATCACATATAACAACGTTGTGCGTTGGATTCATGTCATTTTGAATGTGTTTGAATTTTTTATGCTCATTTGCAACCATCGCTCAATTCTCGTGAGAAATGTGCTTCAAATGAGGTCCGAAGCTAGGGTAAATACCCCCGTTTATAATTTCATGAAAAATTCGACCTTGCCAAAATTATCCATAGAAATTTGAGGATCAACTATATCACATATAACAACGTTGTGTGTTGGATTCATGTCATTTTGATTTGTTTTGAATTTTTTATGCTCATTTGCAACCATCGCTCAATTCTCGTGAGAAATGTGCTTCAAATGAGGTCCGAAGCTAGGGTAAATACCCCCGTTTATAATTTCATGAAAAATTCAACCTTGCCAAAATTATCCATAGAAATTTGAGGATCAACTATATCACATATAACAACGTTGTGTGTTGGATTCATGTCATTTTGATTTGTTTTGAATTTTTTATGCTCATTTGCAACCATCGCTCAATTCTCGTGAGAAATGTGCTTCAAATGAGGTCCGAAGCTAGGGTAAATACCCCCGTTTATAATTTCATGAAAAATTCAACCTTGCCAAAATTATCCATAGAAATTTGAGGATCAACTATATCACATATAACAACGTTGTGTGTTGGATTCATGTCATTTTGATTTGTTTTGAATTTTTTATGCTCATTTGCAACCATCGCTCAATTCTCGTGAGAAATGTGCTTCAAATGAGGTCCGAAGCTAGGGTAAATACCCCCGTTTATAATTTCATGAAAAATTCAACCTTGCCAAAATTATCCATAGAAATTTGAGGATCAACTATATCACATATAACAACGTTGTGTGTTGGATTCATGTCATTTTGATTTGTTTTGAATTTTTTATGCTCATTTGCAACCATCGCTCAATTCTCGTGAGAAATGTGCTTCAAATGAGGTCCGAAGCTAGGGTAAATACCCCCGTTTATGCTTCAACATTTTTTGGCATATTTTATAAATCAACCAAATGAATTTCCTAGACATCTATTCTACATGTATAGTGTAAATCTGAAGTTTCATTATGTTTTGAATAATTCTTCTATTTTCTATTTTTTATTTAAATAACATGGTCTAATAGAAAAATCATATGTAAAACTGATAAAAATCATCTCTGTAGTAAATCTGAAGTTTCATTATATTTTTATTTAAATAACATGGTTTATAACACTTAACAGCAAAGAAATCATATGTAGAACCATCGATCCCTGTGGCCAACGTACCAACCAATCAGAGCGCAGAACGAACGTCTCGCGGATCGCTGTGGCTGCGAGCGCATCCGTCCGATGCACGATTCCTTCTAGAAGGCGTCGATCCAACAGCCCAGGTCGAATCTCTGTGTTTCCTTCTAGAAGCTTTTCGGCTGGTCAAACAGAGGGTTGACCAAGCTTGAAATGAGCATAAATAATTCAAAAAAAATCGAAAAAATATATTGGCGACGCACATAGTAGTGTTATGTCATATAGTAACGAGAAAAAAATATAAACCTGTCTTATAAAGAATGGAACGAAAAAACCTTGTGTAACATATGATATCTTGAACAGTCTAGTAGAGAGTTCAAGATAATGAGATGAGTTTCAAACCTTTTGAACTCAAATAAGGTCAAAATCTCACCAAAGCTTCATTTTGATGTGACTAAGAAAGATCCAAAGTTATTTTTTCATTTTGATGTT
Organism: Alopecurus myosuroides; assembly: GCA_028641055.1. Classification (NCBI taxonomy): domain Eukaryota; kingdom Viridiplantae; phylum Streptophyta; class Magnoliopsida; order Poales; family Poaceae; genus Alopecurus; species Alopecurus myosuroides. The sequence goes on along the minus strand of CM054059.1, from coordinate 39,703,592 downwards.
TTAAACTTGTTTTATTTACGATTTTCGATTAAAACCATTATTATTCAAAAGAAAATAAATAATACGAATATTCATCCAATAAATTTTTGGGCTTCGGAATTGCATTATATAGGTCTAATACAAGTCTAGTAAAAATATAAATAGGATTTATAAACATTAGAACGAAATCCATCACTAAAATGAGATTCCTCGAATACAAGACTAGAGATTTCAAAGAATAAGAGGTGGAAACATTGTGAATCTTCCGAAGAGGTGGGTTCTACCTTTTTGTTTTGTGTTCCTATGGGCTATACTAGCACAACCAAGCAAATAGTTCCACATTGCTACCCCCTTTCGACGCTGTTACCGCGTGTTTCCGTATAAGTCCGGTATTTCTCCAGCGGGGCTAGGGTTTCACCGGGAGGCTACGGAGCGTCTGGATCCCAACACAAGCTAGGGGGTGCCATACCATGTTAGTATAGGTGTGTTGTGTGCTTTGTATGTCCAAGATTGCTCTCTGGGGTGTGACCGGGCTTCACCGGCATCCACTTCTCTCTCGTAGGCGATTACAGGGTGAAACTCCCGTACCGGACCAAACACCGTGAATCTTCCGAAGAGGTGGGTTCTACCTTTTTGTTTTGTGTTCCTATGGGCTATCCTAGCACAACAAAGCAAATAGTTCCACATTGCTACCCCCCTTTCGACGCAGTTACCGCGTGTTTCCGTATAAGTCCGGTATTTCTCCAGCGGGGCTAGGGTTTCACCGGGAGGGGGGCTACAGAGCGTCTGTATCCCAACACAAGCTAGGGGGTGCCATACCATGTTAGTATAAGTGTGTTGTGTGCTTTGTATGTCCAAGATTGCTCTCTGGGGTGTGACCCTGCTTCACCGGCATCCACTTCTCTCTCGTAGGCGATTACAGGGTGAAACTCCCGTATCGGACCAAACACCGTGAATCTTCCGAAGAGGTGGGTTCTACCTTTTTGTTTTGTGTTCCTATGGGCTATCCTAGCACAACAAATCAAATAGTTCCACATTGCTACCCCCTTTCGACGCTGTTACCGCGTGTTTCCGTATAAGTTCGGTATTTCTCCAGCGGGGCTAGGGTTTCACCGGGAGGGGGGCTACGGAGCGTCTGGATCCCAACACAAGCTAGGGGGTGCCATACCATGTTAGTATAAGTGTGTTGTGTGCTTTGTATGTCCAAGATTGCTCTCTGGGGTGTGACCCGGCTTCACCGGCATCCACTTCTCTCTCGTAGGCGATTACAGGGTGAAACTCCCGTATCGGACCAAACACCGTGAATCTTCCGAAGAGGTGGGTTCTACCTTTTTTGTTTTGTGTTCCTATGGGCTATCCTAGCACAACCAAGCAAATAGTTCCACATTGCTACCCCCTTTCGACGCTGTTACCGCGTGTTTCCGTATAAGTCCGGTATTTCTCCACCGGGGCTAGGGTTTCACCGGGAGGGGGGCTACGGAGCGTCTGGATCCCAACACAAGCTAGGGGGTGCCATACCATGTTAGTATAGGTGTGTTGTGTGCTTTGTATGTCCAAGATTGCGCTCGTCTCAGCGTCTGCAGCCCGGCCGTTGCCGCCGTAGTTTGCATGCATGGACTCGATCTGCACCGTTCCTTACGATCAAACGATCGAAAATGAAGCGGTGCATGGACTGGGTGTTTTGTCTCAATGTAACGGCCCCGTTCACCAGCCTGGTGCATGCACGCCTCGTTTTTCCAGAGTAAACAACGTGGCAGAAGAAGAAATTTCAAAAAAAAAAAAAAACGTGGCAGAAGAAGAAAATAGTTAACGTCGCGTCGCATTTGCAGCAGCCCTGCACGCCTTGTTTCAGAAACACGAGTCGCGTCGCATTTGCAGCGACGCAGCCCTCCACGCCTAGTTTTCAGAAGATACGCATCAATGCATATGCAGCGTGGCAGGATTTGGCGTGAGACTTTGGACTTTCTTCTCTTCCCGTCTTTAATACACGCATGCAACGTCGAATCACTTCGACTGACGAATGCACACGCGCTCGTACTCCGTATCAATAGCTGTCCGGCCTACGCCTACGCCTATGCCTGTTCTACACCGCTTTGACCATGCATCTACTCTAATACACTGCGTCCAAGGTCTTCACACAGTTTGCTTCATCTACCCAAATAAATTCACGTCTAATCGTGTCTTTAAATATTCCTTCAGTCGTCCTCCATATTCTCATCCCTCTCCAGCCATTTGCCCTTCTCTCCCTTCAAGCCCTAACGCACAATGTCTTCCTACTCACTACCTTCAAGCCCGGAGTCGGTCTCCGACGAGGACAACCACCCCAAGGCTCTGCCTTGGTACGAGGCCGAGTGGCCCGAGGCGGAGTTGGACGTCCTGCCCATCGTGCTTCCCGTCGACGACTCTCCCAATCGGGAGCGATCGCCGACGCCGCCCTTCGTCCACCGCCCCGTCCCTTCCACCACCACCAAGACGTCGGACATCTCCCCCAAGACGAACTTCCGCCTCAAGAGACTGGAGCGGCTGGAGAAGAAGGAGTTGAAGGCGATGGAGAAGAAGGAGGCGAAGGAGGACGCGAAGGCTTTCCGGGCCAGCATCAAGCGGTCCCGTGAGAGGCAGGAGGAGAGGATGCGGGCGGAGAACCGCAGCGCCCGGATCAAGCAGGAGATGGAGATCCGGGCGGCGGAGTGGAGGAAGTAGGGCGGCGCCGGAGCGCGGGAAGGGCTCCCGCATGCATGCAGAGCGGGAGCAGTTAGGGCTAGCCCTTTTTTTTTTTAGTTAAATGTAATGTTTATCGGGCCCCACTGAATATATGTAAAGTGGGGCCAGTTATCCTTTCTAAGTATGTTTAATTATATATAAGCCCTCTATATAAAGTTATGTTCTTATATTTGTCCAAATGTACCCACTGTTTAGAAGTTTTATCCTTTCTAATCATCGCTTTAAAATCTGCACATTGTAAACAAAATTTATATATAATTGATGTGCTTTAACGAATAATATTTTCTAAAAGAGCTGCATTATGTTTTCTAAGATAACATAAAAAATTTGAGTTGAGCACAGTATATTTTATATTATTAATACGAATAATTTGATGGTTTAATAAATGGATAATGCGTAGTCTGCATGTAGTGATTAATAAATATAAATGGATAATGTGTAGTCTACATGTTGACATTGGGCCTCATGTGACATTGGGCCGCAAGGAAAGGTCAACAGGTGGGGCCCACATGCAGCGCCAACCGTAAACAGATGGGGCACACAAATCGCGCCAACGCTCAACTGCTGGGGCCCACAGGCCGCGCCAACGGTTGTATGATGGGTCCCACAGGTCAGGATCCTAACGGGGGGACGAAAATAACGGTGGGAGCAGCGAAAGGAGTCCTTGCGCACTGACTAGGGGCAAAACTGAGGTCGATTCGGCGCTAGGGGTAAAACTGAGGTCGTGGTGCCAACTGAGGGCACCTTGTTAATTATCCCAAAGAAAAAAGAACAATAAAAAGACTAGTTTCCAGTAAACTCCAACAACCCTTTTGCCCTAGTAAGAATCCAGTTCTTTCCTTGTCTTTGATCTTCAGCATGAGATCCATAGCCATGGTGGATTTATTGTTGAAAACCCTAGCGTTTCGTTCCTTCCAAATTTCACAGCATAAGAGGATGATGGCCGTCTTAAGACCTCTGGGCGAGCAACATGAAGAGTGTGACAGGGCAATGCCAGTATTGCAGGACCGCGGGTCTCCCAGATCCCAAACACTGCACCGGAGTAGGACAAGAGAGCCAGGCAGCAGAGGCCATCCAAATGCGTTTGGAGTATCGACTTTTGACCAAGATATGTCTGGACGTCTCTGGTTGGTTTTTGCAAAGTTAGCACAGAGATTGATGTGGCCAGGTGGTCTGAGGTCCACAAACGGTTTTGAACCGCAAGCCAAGTAAAGAACCTACATTTGTGGGTGGGTGCGCGGGGGGGGGGGGGGGGGGGGGGTCAGGAGGAGGCAATGGCTCCAGCAGGCGTTGTATAGATGAGTATAGTGCTGTAACTGTGCGACTACGTACGTGTTGTTTACTCGTAGTAGTTCAGCGGTAGAAATTTTTGAACGGGTACCAAGTTTCCACCCCATCCTTGGGCTCCTACGCACAGGTGTGGCACTGGCATTCATTAACTAATGGTCCCCGTCGGACAGAAAATTGCTCTGTGAAATTCTGATATTTATCTTAGACCTGGACAGTTCATTTATGTGCACGCATGGTTGTAAATCTTGATTGGTTTTTTTTCTCTGATTAGCTTACGATCTTTGTAACCTAAATTGTATGATTTTTGTTTTGCCATATGCATCCAAAAAATGCAGGTAACATATCCCCACATGACGGAATGGTTAGAAGGGCTCCGGGTGGAGATGGAGAGATCGGACATGTCTTTCTCAGTGAGTACGCAATCCGGATGTGAGTGGGGCAACGGCAGCGGTATCTCGAGCCTCTTGGCGCAAAAGACCAACATACTGAAACCCAGCTTTTGGCGCATGGTCTATCAGATACTCAAGTTCGAGAAGGATGCTCTCACGTAAGCAGTCGGGAGTCCCTCACTCATCATGTACTATATATATGCCTTGTGTTCATATATGGTAGCAATTACTTATTTCGTTTTGGACTGAAGGTACCTGGAGTGCCATGAGCACAACCCTGATCTGGACCATAACGAGACGTTGGGGCAGTTCATTCAGTCGCATGGATATTCCCTGCTATTCCAAGAGGCTTACCTTGTACTGCTTCTGATCTACTTATTGATAGCTTATGCTATTTTTTAGTGTCTTTCATTTTGGAAAAAATCTCACATCCGGATTTCTTTAATAATTTCTTTTTCATGTTTTCTCAACTGTTAGATGAAATAATAAATGTAAAAATTGTGAAGAGAAACTACAGTTTCCTAATAAGTATGGCATACTTAGATGAAATACTGTAAGTAAAATCTGGCCTACTGAATGGCTAGTTTTCCCACCAACATGCGGCCTGCATGGGTGCAGCAGGGACAGGTTATTAGCTTATAGATAATTTTGTGAGTAGAAAAAAATACATACGTGTTTATGCAGTTTTGAGTTGGTGACACGAAATTTTTATATTTGGTGCAGATTCCAGTCTGCACAGGCATGTGGCCATGTTCATCGCAAGATGTTTTGAGCCTCTCAGCTTTCTTGGTGCTGTCATTTCTCCGTAACTATGACCTCCTTCAGGTGCCTAGCTACTCTGTATCCATTGCATCTGCATGCTTCATTCGTCTTTGTGCATTTCAAAGCTGACTAAGTCGCTGCACTCTCAGCTGTTTCGCCACTCCCAGTTGCCCACTGTCAAGGCTCGTTCGCTGTCCTATGTAAACAAGGTAAGTATTGCTCTCTATCAGCCTCAAAAGAGAGGTAGGCGGCAGTACATATACATGATGTCTAAATAATTTTTGCAATTAGCAGGTAAAAGGAGAATTAGAAAGCATGGGCTGTCGAATTAAAACCAGCTGCCGCGTCAAATCCGTTTCAAGTTTTGATGGAGGTACGTACTAACGTTGTGCATCGTCGTATAAATTGTTGATCCACTAACTTAAACAATCCTCTACCTTGACGGCAACAGCTGGGTACAAAGTCTTGGAGAATGATGGTTCAGAGGAAACATACGACAGTGTCATCCTTGGGGTCCAGGCACCTAATGCTCTAAAACTACTAGGAGTTGATGCTACACATCATGAACTGAAAATTCTAGGTGCCTGCCAGTATGTCCAGAGGTACAGAAGCCTGCCTACCATTGCTGAATCTATACAGTTTTATCTGATATATATCCTATATTGTCTGACACATTTATGTTGCAGGGACATATACCTCCACGGCGATCAAAAGTTGATGCCCCGAAATCCGTCGGTATGGAGCGCCTGGAATTTCCTAGGGACAGCTAGCAACGGATTTTCTGTTACTTACTGGCTAAACCATATCCAGGTAAAATTTGTGCTTTTCATATGCACGGTATATTGAATTAATGTTACTCACAGCATTTTTTTTGACGAAATTAAGGCCTGCCCTGCCTTTATTACGTAGGTGAATCCATTTTGTACATCATTACATGTCCTCAGGAGTCAGGACTAGGCCTGCCTTCCCATAAAAGAAGTTAAAGAAACCAAAGGATAAAGTCATATTTTCATCACGTTAGAACACATTTTTTTTTTCAACTGGGCTACTCCTCTTTTCGTTACTCACATAACGGAAATACAAGATTCAGCTACAAAAGCCAACAGAGGGACAGGAAAGCGGAGTAGAAACAGAAGGAAAACGAAACAGACGCTAGGAAAACCCGCTGCACAGCCTCAGCATCGAAGCTACACTACGGGGCAAAAAACCTACCCCTAAACTACAAGTTCACAACACAAAAGGAGACCGAACCAGGCCAAAGTACAGAACGGCACACCCAACCAGAGGGGACAAAAGCACCAACAAGTAACAGATCCACGTTGCAACTCGAGCCCGAAAAGCAGAGCCACTGCCAGCGAGCACTTCAACTTCCGGTGATCCTGAGTGTCCTCGAGCTATCATCCGCCGTAGACCTGGAACCTCCCGCGATCGACACCAAACGAGCTGCCTTGTTCATCAACCGATCAGCACCACCAATGATAGCCGCGCGGTCTTCGTCACCATAAAGACCTGCCCAGTAATGTAACAGAGTACACACATAGAACACGGTAGCAAGGGGAGATTTCAGCACTAAGTTATCAAATGCTACTCTATTTCTCGTAATCCAAATTTCCCAGAAAATTGCTGCCATAATTAGCATATGATACTGCGAACCGGAAGGAAAATAAGCATAAAGCCACGCCACACACTACCACAAGGAGTTAGGACAACAGTTTGCGCCCAGAACCGACCCAAACACCCCCAAACAACGCTAGCATGAGAGCAAGAGAAAAACAAGTGACAAGCACTCTCCATTTGATCACGGAAAGAGCACAGAGGGTTACCATTCCAATTCCTATTTTTTAGGTTATCGCGGGTAAGAACAACATTCTGAAACAGCTGCCAAAGGAATACCTTAATATTTAGGGGAATTTTCGCTTTCCAAATCCACTTGCTGTTGGATCCAGCAATATCTTTTTCAAACTCCTGATACATTGACCTGGTGGAGAACTTTTTGTTAGCCGTGAAACTCCAGGTGACCACATCTTGTTCTCTCGAGGAGACGTGTTTCTTAGCTTCCTCCACAATGAATTTCCACTGATCATCCAAAAGATCATTAAACCTCCTCCGAAAAGGGACATTGAAATCACAAGCCACCACTTTCTCAAAAGTCCAATCCTGTTCATGGCAAATATCATAAAGCATAGGATATGACACCGCCAGTGAATGATTGTTCATCCACCCATCTTTCCAAAAACGCATCAGGTTGCCCCTTTTTAATAAAAACGTTAGAACAGAATGTAGAGCAGGCTCACAGAATTGATTATTACTTAATTATTAACTGTCGTATATTTGTTCTTATTTTTCATTTTTAGGAAATTGAATCTGTCAGGCCTTTCCTGGTGACACTCAATCCCCCCCGTGTTCCGGATCACGTCCTGCTTAAATGGCGTACGAGCCTTCCTGTTCCGTCTGTGGCTGCGGCAAAGGCTTTTCTTCAGTTTGATCAGATCCAGGGAAACAGAGGAATATGGTTTTGTGGGGCATATCAAGGTAACCTGTTTCATGATTTCAGATTGTGAATGATTAGATCATTACAGCTTGCATGTAGATGTACACTTTTCTACTAAATAACAATTTGTCTCAAAATGTCTCTTCTTGCATGGATCACAGGTCATGGTTTCCATGAAGACGGATTGAAGGTATTTGCATGACAGCATGTTCATACTTCCCTTTTAGACCTGTCTCGCATAGTGAACCCTACTTTTATGTGCTAAAACTGGTAAGGGTATGGCAACTCTGGTCAGTGGGTAACCCTCTGAGGAGTGAGCATAGAGGGAGAGAAAGACAAGCGACAGAGATAGATATACTTGAGTATTCTCATTGTTTCATGACATATGCTTTTAGCTTCAGGTGCGTAATTCAGAATGACTTACGTGAGCTATTTTTGTTTTGGACATATTGAATCGAAGCAGTCTGGGAAAGCAGCAGCTCAAGGTTTGCTCGGAAAGAAAGGTGAGCTTCTGCTGAACCGAAAGCAGATCATTCCATCATGGACAGAGGCCGCGGCACGCCTTCTTGTTGCAAGATTTTTCAACCAATACATATCCATCGGCAACTTGATGTGAGTCCTTGTATAAGTCGATATACTACACGACGTCTATTTATGACTATTATTTTTACCATACTAGTTTCTGTGCAGATTGGTAGAAGATGGAGGCAGTGTGCTCAGCTTTGGTAAAGCTTGCGACAAATGCCCTGTAAAATCTGTCGTGCGAGTTCACGACCCCTTGTTCTATTGGAAGGTTATCGTCTCTTCTCTTTTTTGTCCGTGCATGATTCTTAGTTTCTTATACTCCATAGTAATTGCTTTCCAAAATTTATCATTTGAATGTACATGTATTTAACTTTATCTTTATCCTCATTCGCCAAAAAAAAAAAATCTTTATCCTGTCTCTCTCACGGATTTCAGGTTGGAACAGAAGGAAGCATTGGCCTGGCAGAAGCCTATATTAACGGATGTTTCTCTCTTGTTGACAAGAGAGAAGGTCTTCTGAATCTTATCATGGTAAAACTATACCATAGTCCATGAGCTTATTGGTAGAGCTATTTCTTCTTTATTTTAGAGAAAATCCATGATCCATTTCTTTGCAGATTCTCATTGCTAACAGAGAAGAGCGTAGAAACCGCGGCATTGCCAGAAAACGGTTCTGAAACCTTCAATTGTCCACTCAATTCCTATGAATTATTTGACAAATAGCCTAATAATCTATGCGTTTGTGACTAATCATGTATATAAAATCGATTGGTTTGCAGGGGTTGGCGGACACCTTTCCATGTAATTGCTAGTTTGAAATACGCTAAATACTTTTTGCGCCATGTCTCGAGGAAGAACACTGCGACACAAACTCGTCGAAACATCTCTCAGCACTATGATCTTGTTAGTACTCATGTTTCGTCTTTTGTTATTACATTCCATCAGGATAAAGAGAACTAGTTTCTTAGTTCAATTTGTAATACCAGAATTATGCAGATATTGTTGAGTTTAGATTTTCCTGTTCCCAAACCTTATCATAAAGATGGTTTATCATTCATTACTTTCCATATGTCTGTAATAACACTAATGTTTCTTCTTATATATGTGTGCAGAGTAATGATTTTTTCTCGCTTTTTCTGGATAAATCGATGACTTACTCTTGTGCAGTTTTCAAGGTTCGTAAATCTTGTGATTTTATTCTGCAGCATGTAAATTGTATAGATTAGTTTTATTAATTCATGGACTAAAATTTAATTGGTAGACGGAGAATGAAAGCTTAGAGGCAGCCCAGCAACGTAAACTTAGCCTTCTAATCACTAAGGTAATACCACCATATCTCTAGATATTGTGCAATTAGAATGATTACTAGTTAGATAATGTTGTTTACATGATCTGATGGTACTTCATTTTTTTTTTGGAAAATACACATTTAAGCATAGGCTAAAGTAGAGGCTGGACATCATGTTCTTGATATCGGTAGCGGCTGGGGCAGTTTAGCAATAGAAGTGGTTAAGAAAACTGGATGCAAATACACTGGAGTTACTTTGTCAGAGGAGCAGCTTAAATACGCTGAGAAAAAAGTAATAGAAGCTGGCTTACAGGTTAGTTCTATGTTACTCTCCCTAATTTATGGAAATATTGTCCAGTTTCTCTTAAACTATTAAACTGTTAAATATGTGTTCAATGAGAAAGTGTAGTGTGAATATTTTAGCATTTTTAATCCATACCTCGACCCTTTCTTGTAATGTAAAAAATGTGAGAGTGAATATGGTATTGCATTGGGGTGATCATGGACCAAATTTATAATTAACAAGGTTTAGTTTGTGCTGACGCTGATGCTTTTTCTAAATTATGTGCCCCTCGTCGATTTCCACTAGAGAAACTACCCAACCCACATAGTTCTTACAATGATAAGGAATCACTAAACAAAGTAGAGTTTGCAAACTTAATTATAATTCTGTAGCTGCAAAACCAACTATGTTTTAGTTATTACAATCGCCAATATAGCTAGGAGCCAACAGTCCAAACTAATTATCATGATCAAACAATTGCACTAATTCTTTAACCTGACAACCATCGGCACCCAACCATGTCTTCTCGTGTATGCCTCTTTGATCACTAGTTTAATTATAAAGACCCCGTCTTCAAGATTTCTCCGATCTTGTTATTTCCGCAAAAATTAGCCCAAGCGTCAAGGTTGTCGCAAAGCATGAAAATCGAGGTGACAGGATAAGTGGGATATTATTGTTTGAAAGTAGCTACGATTGTTATCATCTGAATTGTCCTGCGCATTGCTGCTCCCCACACAAGCACCAGTTTGCGCTAGGACATGTATCAAGCTACCTACCATATATATCCTCAGTGTTTTCAAGATGTCTAACAATGTCATATGCATAAAGGATGACCTGTTATATCAAATTATCTACAGAGAAGAAAAAAACAAATAATCAACCATTTCTTAAGTAGTTTATCCTTAGTTAGAATGGCATTTTAAGAATCATACATAAGAAGATCTCAAATCTCAAGAGAAATTTTCAACTTTCACACAAATTTATGATTCATAATCCGCATTGGTCTAGTAACCCAGGTAGTAAAAAAAATACTAATTCGCCAATGGTGACTCATCCCTTGAGCTCCCATCAAACCCCCTCCCTCCCTGGATGATTCCAAATCGAGATACGCCACCGAAGGGCTCATCATAGTCATAGGAGGCGAGTCCAGTACTTAACCATGTGATGATCATCACAAGGTGGCAAGGGGACTTGATTTCCCCTCTCACCACTTGTAAGGGATTTAGTCCCCTATAAGACCTTTTAATCCCCACCGAACTGAACAAGCCCTAAGATACCGGGCATTGATGATGATCACATCTCCTTGCGGAAGCGATAGACCGCCGGGCATCTGTCTCGTAGAACCCACCATCTCGGGCATGCACCTCAAGTGCCTACCTAGGGGGTCTTCGCTGCCAAATCTAGCCTCTCCAAAACTCGCTAGAAACATATCTATTGTGACAGGTAGGCCAACTTATATCCTAGCATGTCCTTTTCCTGAGCTGAAAACTTCTTCCATGGGGGTGGTGAAGCTTGGAATATACATAATCATTTTGATATTTTTTCATCCTTCGTAAGATCATCTCGATGGCCTCCCCAACAAAATATCATCTGGATGGAAACACAAACAGAGAAGTGGAACTGTACAACGTCATATCTCGGAGGAGTTTTAATAGTTATACATTATAATATACTCCCTCCGTCCGGAATTAAATGTCACAAAGTTTGACAAAAGTGGTTGTCTACAACCACTTTTGTCAAACTTTGTGACATTTAATTCCGGACGGAGGGAGTATTAACTAAAAAAAATCTAGACGTGAGTATTAGTTATTTTATCCCTAGCTTACGTCGGCAAAGTGGAATCCTAGCTAACAATTTTCCTTTGTATTATTATTAATTTCTAGGAGCACATAACTTTTCTGCTATGTGACTACCGTAAAATGCCACCTTGCAAGTATGATGCAATCATAAGCTGGTAACTATTACTATTTTAATTACATATGCATTATTTGTAAAATACCCGTGTACGGGGTTATACTTATGTATTACTCTTCTGTATATCAGCGGTATGATTGAACATGTTGGTCATGAATACATCGACGATTTCTTTGCCTGCTGTGAGTCTCACTTGGCTGAAGATGGCATATTAGTCCTACAGGTTAGTATTGCAGGGAAAATATCATTATCATTTCGGATTGTAAAAAAATTCCAATGAAATATATTCCTTCCTATCGAAGCAAAACCTTAGGTTTACATGATCTTGAACTAACCTTTATCTGCAAAAACATACATTGTGTTTAGTTCATTTCAATTCCAGATGAACGGTATGATCAGTTCAGAAAAAGGCCAGACTTTATAAAAGAATACATATTCCCTGGTGGTTGTCTTCCTTCTTTATCCCGTGTAACGTCTGCAATGTCTGCATCGTCAAGGTTCTGGTACGTCTTTCGTCAATCATCGATTCCATGCTCTATTGGTTACTTCATGGTCACGAATGGATCTCCCAGCCTGATCTTCTTATTGCACTGTGTAGCATAGAGCATGTCGAGAGTATTGGGTGTCATTACTACACAACTCTGATGCACTGGAGGGACAACTTTATTGCCAACAAAGAGTAAGTATCACTTGTCATTAGAAGAATATTGGTGTTACCATTGATCAAGATTAGAGATGTGATGATTATACACACATATGGTTACGGTCTCGGTTAAAACTAATTTCATATTGCTTTCTTTTTATTGCAGTAAAGTTTTGGCCATGGGATTTGATGACAAGTTCATCCGTATATGGGAGTACTACCTCATATACTCTGCGGCTGGTTTCAAATCACGAGCAGTTGGAGATTACCAGGTACATATGTGCGTGATCTTTGTATATATTTATCTATATATTATTTCCAGACAAATGGAATACATTTTCACCCTCTGTTCTTAAAAATATGTTAATCTGAAAATCAGTATGCATGGTCTTCTTAAATATAGCGACCATCAACTTTCACTAGAATAAACCATAAAACCTTATGAAATTGTTAAATGATGAAACCATAAAGAACTAAGCATGTGATTCTCACATATCAAGTCAAAACATCTTACAAAATATTATTGGTCGAAGTTTTGAAAATTTCACAAATATCATGTGTGAACCTTTACCTTTTTGTGGAAAAGAATAAGTATTACTCCACGTACTGATTGTGATGGCTGGGGCTGACATGCACTGTATGCAGGTTGTTTTCTCTCGTCCAGGCAACCGTCGGCTATCCCTTCTTTGATGGCTAAAGACAACATATCTTTCTCCATTCAGCTGTTCAGTTGTTATTTCTCGATAGCCCACGACCTTTTAATAAGTCAATCCTGGAATGGTTCGTTCATAGTGGAACCTTGGCCATCTATCCTCTTGTTTTTATCAAGCAATGTTTAGTTTTTCTCATAAGAATGTGTTTTATGTATCAATAAACTTGTAAGATTCATGCATCTGTGTATGCAACTGTAATATCATAGCTGAATTACTAGAATTTGAGAATTGTATGGTGTGTTTTGTCGCGTTTATATATATCGAAAGAGGATGCTATGTTTGTAGTTATCGATGTATTCTGTTTTGAATTTTTAATGCTGGTTATGAGAGAGAATCAATATTCCTATAAATACCCCATGTTCTACTTATACTTACCGGTTAATTTTGAGTGGAGTACGATATATATCGGTAAACTTGTATATGCGTACAGAACTCAAGTAGCATTTCTACATTCATAATGGAGCAAGCCTCTCACACGCGAGAGTTTCACCGTTCAACACACCCGCACGCAACACATATTTACATAACCAATCTCGTGGGCAACCCCATTAGAGAATCTATAAATCTTAACAGCTCTCACATCACGCAGAAAATACATTAATGCCAATTCTTGTATTTTTAAATCCACATATCAATTTTTCAAATAATTATCCAAAATGTAGAATGTGTGGAACAATTTAGATCGGTTGTGCGCGACCATGCCGAATAAATTTAAATAACAGAACAATAAGAGTTTTTATTGTTAGAGTAGTTTCCGATTTCCTGTCTCTGTATCCGTACTTATTGGACTTGGTGTAGTACACCTCTCCGTATTCTACTCAAACTCTGTAACGCCATGATGTGGGGCTTTTCCCATCAATATAACACGCAACCCGTGCCCTCAATGAGGCAACACGGTTCGATCCACTTCCGCTGACATGGTATCAGAGCGATCCCCTTCCCTGACCTAAGCAGCCGCCGACGAACTCTCCTCACGATCGCTTCTGATCGGAAACCCACGAAGCTCTCCACGATCACCTCGATCGGAAACCCAAGACCCACAACAAAATCCCTACACACGATCGTCAGATCGGAAAACCACACAAAAGCTCCAACGATCCCTCTGATCGGAAACCAGAAAGCCCCCACGATCCCTCTGATCGGAAGACCCCAATTTCCTCCACGATCTGCAGATCGGAAAACACCTGAAGCTGACGATGGCCTCTTCTGCTATGCCAACCTTGGTGGCCTCGCTCGGTTCTCCTCCCTCACAGAAGTTGACAAGGTCGAATTTTCTGTTCTGGCAGACCCTTGTCCTTCCGACACTGCGTGGCGCTCATGTTCTGGACCTCCTTGATGGCTCGGATGTGCCGCCGGTGAAGACAGTAGAGGCTGAGGATGCGGAGAAGAAAAGGATTCAAGTCCCTAACCCTGCCTATCTCGCATGGGTGTCCAGGGATCAGACGGTGCTCGGGTGGCTTGTTAACTCGCTCTCACCGGAAGTGCTCGCTCATGTAGTCGGCATAGATACTTCTGCTGGCGTTTGGGCTGTGATAAACAAGATGTTTAATGCATCATCCAGGTCCAGAATCAATCAACTGCGGGGTGCTCTCAACAGTACCAAGAAAAATCAGATGACAGTGTCTCAATACTTTGCCAAGATGAGAGGCTTTGCCTCGGAACTCGCAGCCATGGGCAAGCCGGTTGAGGATGATGAGATGGTAGGCTATGTGCTTAACGGCCTAGACGGTTCCTATAATTCTGTTGTCTCAGCTGTCAACGGGAACCCAATGACCACCCTTGATGATCTTTATGCACAATTGTGTGCACATGATATGAGACAGGACATGTTGGCCGAGACTGGGCAGGAGGCTGGCTTCACCTCATCTGCCAATGCAGCGCGTCGAGGACGCGATGGACGAGGACGCTCCGTTGATCACAATGACAGAGGGCGCCCGGATGACCGTGACCGTGGTGATCACCGCGGTGATCGCGGTGGCCGCAGCCGCTATGACTCGGAACGGCGCTTTGATGGCCGAGATGGAGGACGCAGGGAGGACTATCCGCGACGTGACACTGATCGTGATAGTGCCCGTCGTGATGACTCGTGGCGCCGTGACACTGATCGTCGCCGAGAGGAATACCGCAATGATCGTGATGATGATCGTCGTCGTGGTAATGATTATCGTGATGCCCCTCGCAGAGATGAGCGTCCACGTGATGATGGGAAACAGTGGCGTCGTCGTGGACATGGACGTGCCCCTACTCCCTTTGTTGATGTAACATGTCAAATCTGCAAAATTCATGGTCATTCTGCTGCTGACTGTTGGTGGCGTCGCAAGGATGACTCTGATGATGATGATCGCAATAATGGGCGTGATGAGAAACGAGCCAACATTGCTTCTTATGGTGTGGACACCAATTGGTACCCGGACTCTGGAGCTACTGATCACATTACAGGAGAGCTGAGCAAACTTACCACACATGACAAGTATGGAGGACGTGATCGTGTTCACACCGCTGATGGCAATGGTATGTCTATACATCATATTGGTCAATCTATGTTGCATACCCCTCATAGTAGCTTTCATCTTAATGATATCCTTCATGTTCCTAGTGCCTCGAAAAACTTATTATCCGTTCATAAACTCACTCTTGATAATGATATATTCCTTGAATTTCACCCATATTTCTTTTTAATCAAGGATCAGGCCACACGAAGAATTCTGTTTAAGGGTCCGTGCCGGGATGGTCTCTACCCACTAGTGCCTTCTCCTACTGGACCTTCCAAGCAAGCTTTCGTCACAATAAAGCCATCATCCTCTACATGGCATCGCCAATTAGGACATCAATCTTCCTTTACAGTTCAGCAGATTCTTAGGAAACACCAGCTTTCATACACACCAGAAATAAATTCTTATGTTTGTGATTCTTGTCAACTAGCTAAGAGTCATCAGTTGCCATACCCTGTTTCCTCTAGTGTGTCTACTGTTCCTTTAGAACAAGTATTCTCTGATGTATGGGGTCCAGCACCTGTCTCTGTTGGCAAACACTCATATTATGTAAGCTTTATCGATGATTATAGCAAGTTTACTTGGATTTATTTGCTTAAGAATCGTTCAGATGTCTATCAAGTGTTTCTTAATTTCCAAGCTCTTGTTGAACGCAAGTTTGCTAGGAAAATTGTCACAATGCAAACTGATTGGGGTGGAGAGTATGAAAAACTTAATGGCTTCTTTCAGAAAATTGGCATTACTCATCATGTCTCATGTCCACATGCACATCAACAAAATGGCTCTGCTGAAAGGAAACATCGTCATATTGTTGAGGTTGGTCTTGCTTTGCTTGCACATGCCTCTATGCCTCTCAAATTTTGGGATGAAGCTTTCTTCACAGCCACTTTTCTCATTAACTTGCTTCCGAGTAAAGTTATAAACTTTGAGTCCCCTGCTGAACGTCTCCTTCATACTAAGCCTAATTATGACTCTCTTCGCATTTTTGGATGTGCATGTTGGCCAAATCTCCGTCCTTATAACAAAAGAAAGCTTGCTTATCGCTCTACACGTTGTGTGTTCCTAGGATATAGCCCTCGTCATAAAGGAGTCAAATGCTTAGATGTCTCTACTGGCCGTGTCTACGTGTCTAGAGATGTTGTTTTCGATGAGCATGTTTTTCCTTTTGCTTCCCTCAATCCTAATGCTGGCAAACGTCTTCGTGATGATATTCTTCTTTTGCCTTCATCGCAATGTTCAAATACTAGTGGGGATGCATCAAATGATGACCATATGACTGTACCTATTATACCAATTGTCACTAACCATGATCAGGAACAGCAACGTGATGATACCTCTGCAAATACTACATCTGATGACGAAGATACTGCTGAAAATTTGAGTGAAAACAGTGAAGGAATGCCCCAGTTTGACTCTGCTGAAAATTCTGCACAAAACAACGCCCCAGACGCTTCTTTTGATGCTGATTCTGAAGAACCTTCTGTCTCGAATCCCGAGGAGGATTTTGCATGCAGCAGCCGCGTCCCAGCCGACCGTGATCCTGCTCCTGGCTCTGATTCCCGTGGCGCCAGCACTCAATCATTGCCGCAGGATTCCTCTCCGTCTCGGCCTGCGTCAGGTGCAGCTGACAGCCCCACGACGCCTCGGTCGCCTCGGTCTCCGCCCTCGCTGCAAGGGGGCAATGATGGCCTGCATGGGGACAGCGACAGGGACAGCTCCAGTCCTCCTGTCAGCCAATCTCCGGCAGACACGCAAGCATCCAGCACAAGTGAGTCCTCTGGATCCCCTGTGGAGTCCCCTGCTGTGTCACCTCCTGTGGGGGTTAGAACAAGGCTCCAAAAAGGTATACAAAATCCAAAAATCATCAGAGATGGTACTATACGATATCGCACCAGAAACTTTGGTTTGTTTGCAGCTACAGGTGAACCCCAAACAGTTTCTGAAGCCCTTCAGGATTCCAAATGGCGCAACGCAATGGAGGAGGAATATAATGCATTGCTTGCAAATAAAACCTGGCACTTGGTTCCAGCAGGTTCTCATCGCAATATAATTGACTGTAAGTGGGTATATCGTATTAAGAAACATGCAGATGGCACAATTGATAGATATAAGGCCCGTCTTGTTGCAAAAGGGTTTAAACAAAGATATGGAATTGATTATGAAGATACCTTCAGTCCTGTGGTCAAGGCAGCTACTATCAGGATTGTATTATCTATTGCAGTGTCTAAAGGATGGAAATTGCGGCAGCTTGATGTCAAGAACGCGTTCTTACATGGTGTTCTGGAAGAGGAGATTTATATGAGACAACCACCGGGGTTTGAAAATCCCAATGCTCCCAATTACATTTGCAAACTTGACAAAGCTCTATATGGTTTGAAACAGGCTCCTCGTGCATGGTTCTCTCGTTTGAGTTCCAAACTATATGCTCTTGGGTTCATATCATCTAAAGCAGATACATCATTATTTCTCCTTCACAAATCAGGTATCACTATATTTGTTTTGATATATGTGGATGATATCATTGTTACAAGTTCATCAGAATGTGCTATTGATGCCTTGCTTCGAGATCTCAATGATGCTTTTGCTATCAAAGACCTTGGAGAGCTGCACTTCTTCTTGGGAATTGAAGTGAAGAAGTTACGAGATGGATTACTTCTCTCACAGGAAAAATATGCTACTGAGTTACTTGACAAAGTAGGTATGTATGATTGCAAAATTGCTCCCACACCTCTGTCATCCACAGATCCACTATTCCTTGATAAAGGAGATGCTCTTGGAGCTGAGGATAGTACAAGGTATCGCAGTATTGTTGGTGCACTACAATATCTTACTCTTACTAGACCTGATCTGTCATTCTCAGTTAATAAAGTTTGTCAGTATCTACATGCTCCAACAGTTGCTCATTGGACAGCTGTTAAGAGGATTCTGAGATATGTTAGAGGAACCATAAAGCTGGGCACAACTTTTCAGTCATCAAATTCCACACTTTTGAGTGCTTTTTCAGATGCAGATTGGGCAGGTTGTCTTGATGATAGGCGTTCTACTGGAGGTTTTGCTATATTCATAGGACCTAGCTTGGTATCATGGAGTGCTAGGAAACAGGCTACAGTTTCTCGCTCCAGTACTGAGGCAGAATACAAAGCACTAGCCAATGCTACAGCAGAGATGATTTGGGTAGAGGCTCTTCTTGGTGAGCTTGGAATAAAATTACAGGAGAAACCATGTCTATGGTGTGATAATCTTGGCGCTACATATTTGTCAGCTAATCCAGTCTTTCATGCACGCACCAAACATATTGAGATAGATTATCATTTTGTACGAGAACGAGTGGCAAACAAAAGACTGGATATCAAGTTCATCTCGAGTAAGGACCAGGTTGCAGATGGTTTTACCAAGGCACTTCCAGTTAAAAATTTGCATGAGTTTAGACGTAATCTTAATCTTTCCCAAGATTAGATTAAGGGGGGCTGTTAGAGTAGTTTCCGATTTCCTGTCTCTGTATCCGTACTTATTGGACTTGGTGTAGTACACCTCTCCGTATTCTACTCAAACTCTGTAACGCCATGATGTGGGGCTTTTCCCATCGATATAACACGCAACCCGTGCCCTCAATGAGGCAACACGGTTCGATCCACTTCCGCTGACATTTATAAGTATCGAGTAGATGATCCTAGGGTTTGTCCCGATCTTTGACAACAAGTCACTACTAGGAAAATGGCTATAGGAGTGATGATACCCGTGACGCACTTCTAATTTGGCACGTCACGCCTATTACCCGCGGCGCACCATGCTTTCGCGCGTCGCGCCTAAAGGCATACCCGCGGCGTACCAAATGAAAGGCGCGTCGCGCGTATGTGTGGGGCCGGGGGGCGAGCCTCCGAGGCATACCCGCGACGCACCCAGATCGCGGTGCGTCACGGCTATGTTGGGTACCCGCGGCGCACCCTCCAGTGGTGCGTCACGGCTATCTTTTCCACGGGTGGCATCTATAACCGTGACGCACCACTGGAAGGTGCGCCGCGGGTAACCAACATAGCCGTGACGCACGGCGAAAAAGGTGCGTCACGGGTATACCTGGGACGAATTTAAGTGGTTGGGACCACCCCCCACCTCCCATCCCCCCATATCTCCACCCCATTTTAGATCTGGTCGCCCCCCACCTCCTCACCACCCCATTTCCCCCATTTTCCCACCATTTAAAACTTATTTAACCTATTTTATTTGATATATATGTGTGGGGAATCTAGTAAACATTTGTCTCCACCCCCATCTCTCACTTTATTACCACTTTCCCTTCCATCTTTTCACTTCCTATAGCCACATACAAACGTACTCTCTCGGTCTCGTGTCGGCAAGATCTATAGTTGGTGAGTTGTTGGAGGGATATGTATATGTGTTTTATGTATGTGTGTTGATCTCGCTAGATCTCTCATAGATCGATCTCGCTCGGTATCGGCGCCGTGCGTCGTCACAAAAGATTCATATGGTTGCATATATACATATGCGAAATTGTGTTGCGTATTTTTGATGAAATTTGTGGATGTCTTAAAAATGAGTTGACATGTGTTGCCAAAATGTTGATTCATTTCCATTTCGGCGACCACGCACTCCGAGAATGTCCTATTTTTAGCATAGGTCATGCCGAATTTTTCCGTCGACGACCATGCATGCATCATCCATATATTACGTAATTTGATTCTAATTAATTTTTCATTTGATCTTTTTTACTATGTAGGCAACCATGCATATAAGCACAGGCACCGTGGCTAGATTTATGAAACATGCGACGGACGAAATGTTTCGAAATAGCATGACGGAGATAAGATGTCCTTATCGAAGATGCAAACTGAAACACTTGATCAGATACGATTCTGGTGACTTGGAGTCGCACCTTATCCGTCGTGGTTTTATGGATGGCTACATTCTTTACCCGACAAGTGATGAAGATGAAGAGTCGCCCGGACATGATGAAGGACATAATGATCAAGATGAAGGACATGATCATAATCAAGACGAAGGACATCGTGATGAAGATGTCGGACATGATCATAATCAAGACGAAGGACATCATGATGAAGATGTCGTGACATCGTCGTCGGACTGGGTGCGGGACCCTCATGTCCAAGCTCTGCTTCTCAAGGAGACTAGCAACACGAGAGCTGCTGCTAGAGAGAAATCGAAGTTGTCGCAACTGGAGATAGACGCCGTTACTCCATTGTATGAAGGATGCGTGAGCGAGGATACCCGTCTGAACGTAACGTTAAGGACCCTCGAGATGAAGACAAAACACCGATGGACCGATGCGAGCTACGATGAGAACATGGCATTCTGGCACGGCCGTCTTCCCACGGGGAACAAGTGTCCAACGAGCATCGAGGAGGCGAAAAAAGTCGTGTGCCCTCTGGATTTACCTCACGTGAAATACCATGCTTGCATTAATGACTGCATCATCTATCAGGGCGCGGACGCGGAGAGAACCATATGCCCGGTGTGCGACGCAACTCGATACAAGACAGGGAAGAAGGCCTCTCCTCGAAAAGTGGTGTGGTACTTTCCGATAACTTCCCGTCTGCAGCGGTATTTCGCAGACCCCACACAGGCGAAGCTCATGCGATGGCACGCGGAAAGGAAGAAGCCAGAAGAGCATGATGGAACCGATCCGGAGAATGATGACACGATGCTGACACACCCCTCAGATGCTAGCCAGTGGAAGGCGCTAGACATCGAATACCCCGAATTCGGCGACGATCCAAGGAACATCAGGTTGTGCATGAGTACGGATGGATTAAATCCTTTTGGCAACCAGAGCAGCACCCATAGCACCTGGCCCGTGTTTGTATGTATATACAACCTACCCCCCTGGTTGTGCTTGAAGAGGAAGTACATACAGATGAGTATGCTTATTCAAGGGCCGAAACAACCAGGTAACGACATCAATCTGTATGGCCAGTTGTTGGAAGAGGAGCTAGCCACGTTATGGGACGAGCCAACCAATACGTGGGACGCCTATGGAGAAACGTTTTTCCCAATGAGAGCCGCGCTCATCACGACGGTGCATGACTACCTCGGTTATGGATATGTCGCGGGGCAGGTGACGCACGGATTCTGTGCATGCGTTAGGTGCATGGATGACACTACGTATCTCCAGCTAGAGAGAAACCCCGGGTCTTCGAAAACCGTGTTCTTGGGGCATCGAAGGTGGCTTCGCAAGGATGATCCGTGGAGAAAACGCAAAGATATGTTCAACAATGAAGTTGAGATGCGAAGAGCCCCACGTCAAAGGAGCGGCGAGGAAATCGACGAGCTGTTGAAGAACTGGAAAGAGTGCCCTGCGCCGGGAAAGAAGCGAAAGGCGCCGGCGCCGTTGGAGGGTGTATGGAAAACAAGGTCTGTTCTCTGGGACCTGAGGTACTGGAAGATTCTCCGCACACCCCACTGCCTTGACCTCATGCATATCACGAAAAACGTGTGCGAGAGTCTGCTTGTCACCCTGCTCAACATGCCGGAGAGGACCAAAGATGGGCCGAAAGCAAGGAACGACTTGAGATTTTTGAATATCAGGGGCGAGCTCCACGGAGGAAAACCGGATGATGATGACGATGACGATGTGTTAGATGGGACGGAAGGTCGCCGCAAGGGCAAAAAGGCCAAGAAGACGGAATATTACTGTCCCCCTTCGTGCTTCACGCTATGCGAGAAGGAGATCGACCAATTCTTCAAGTGCCTCCTTGGATTCAAATTTCCTTACGGTTATGCGGGGAAGATAAGCAGATACCTAGACGTACCAAAGCAGAAGTTCAGCGGAATGAAGTCTCACGACTGTCACGTGATGATGACGCAGATACTTCCAGTTGCAATTCGAGGGATAATGGACGAGCACGTCCGCGAAACGCTGTTTGGACTTTGCAACTTTTTTGACGTCATCTCTCGAAAGTCGATTGGCGTGAAAAAACTCGCAAGGCTATAGGAAGAGATCGTGGTGATACTATGCGAGCTTGAGATATACTTCCCGCCAGCATTCTTCGACATTATGGTGCATCTCCTTGTCCATGTCGTGGATGATATCATCCAGCTCGGGCCGCCGTTTTTACACTCCATGATGGCGTTCGAAAGGATGAATGGTTCCATCAAAGGATACGTCCGCAACAGGGCCCGTCCAGACGCAAGCATTGCCAAGGGCTTTCTGACAGAGGAGTGCATCTCTTTCTGCACGAATTTTCTAGACAAAGATGAGAACCCTGGTCTGCCCGTAAACAGGCACTTTGGCAGGCTCGGTGGATGGGGACACCGCGAGGGCCAGCGCGAAATGAATGTCGACTTTCAGGGCCGACGCAACGACTTTGACAGAGCAAACCTAGTCGCGCTACAACATCTAACAGTGGTCGATCCTTGGTTGGAAAAGCACAAATTGCTAATCGCGAAGTATTACAGTGACCGGGGACAACATAGGACCGAAGCAGAAATAATCAGAGAGCACAACATCCATTTCACACAGTGGTTCAGGGAGAAGATTATGACCGATCAACCGGAGACGCCTTATTCTGAAGAAGAAAAACTCATACTCACATTGTCACAAGGCCCCGCACATAACCTCATGACATATCAGGCATACGATATCAATGGTTACACATTCTACACGGCAAATAAGGACCGGAACTGCGAATACCAGAACTCGGGGGTAACGATGGAATCATTAACATGTGACGTCAAGGAAAGATACTATGGTAGGATCGACAAGATATGGGAACTCGACTACTGCGGAGAGAAGGTGCCAATGTTCCGTGTCACATGGGCAAAGAGCGTCAGGAAAGAAGGACAATATTTCACCACCATGGTGATACCTGAAGCCAAATCCGGCACGAATGTCACCGCAAAAAATGAGCCATGGGTCTTGGCTAACAAAGTGGACCAATGCTTCTTCATTACTGACCCGACAAGGCCTAGCCGTGTTGTCGTGCGGAGAGGCAAAAGAAACATCATCGGAATGGATGGAGTAGCCAACGAGCAAGACTTTGACCAGTACGGCGACCCGAAAATGGAAGATGACAATGACGATGGAACGAAATACACAACAAGAAGAAGCAGGACAACGCTACCTACGGGTCGCCCATTCCACCGAAGAAGTCACGGTGTTCCGGGACTGAATTACTCAACCGCGACAAAGAAGGGAAAGAAAATTGTAAAACGCTAGCTCTAAGAACAACGATATATGTGTCGTGTGTTTGCATGCATTCGAGGAAGTGATGACAATGTATGATGATGTATTTTATATGCATGCACTAAGATATGATGTTTAAATTAATCAACACATGAACTGAGATTTTATTTTGAAATTTATATTGATTTATATGAATTTATGTTGATTTATATTGTGTTTTCCAAAACTATTCAAAAAATGGGGTGTGGGGGATTCGAACCCAGGTGCTGGGGCACATCACAGTATCAACCAGTGGGATAACGAAGCAGTTGTGATATTGAGAGGCAACCCTTCCTTTTGAACCTATGTTGCGAATAGGCATGGCGCACCGCGCCGTTGTGCGCCACGGTTTAGTAATGCGTGGCGCACGTCAGTGAGGTCCGTCGCGGCTATCTAATGCGCGGCGCACCTTTCGGTTGTGCGTCACGGCTATCTAATCCGCGGCGCACCTAGCCGCGCTGCGTCACGGGTATAGCTGATATAGATCGAGCTAGGGCACCCGACCGTTCCTTCTTCTTCCCTTTCTCTTGCGATCCCCTTTCTTCAATATCTCCGATCGCCGCCACCGTCCCCTCCC
Organism: Alopecurus myosuroides; assembly: GCA_028641055.1. Lineage (NCBI taxonomy): Eukaryota > Viridiplantae > Streptophyta > Magnoliopsida > Poales > Poaceae > Alopecurus > Alopecurus myosuroides. The sequence goes on along the minus strand of CM054059.1, from coordinate 39,679,328 downwards.
GTCTAGCACCGCTACCCGCACGCCCTAGCCACCGCTACCCGCATCGCCGCCACCGTCCCCTCCTTGTTGGCCCTAGCCCTAGTCACCCACCGCCCCTCACATCTGCCCGAGGGGGAGGAGTACAGGAGGAGGGGGAGCCGCCCGTGCCGTCTTCCTCGACACCATCGCCCGCGCCGTTGCAGTGAGAGAGGAGGAGGGACCTTGCCCGCGCCGTTGCAGTGAGAGAGGAGGACGAAGGCCGTCGCACCGTCTAGGACAATCGCCCGCGTCGTCTTCCTCGACACCATCCAGGACCAAGGCCCCGGCGTGAACAACTACACTGTGCCCCAGGTAAGCCCCCTCCTCCTCCCCTCCCACACTGTTTTTATTCTGAAACTCTAAAATCTCTCTACATTTCTGTTGAGGAATGCTCTCTGAATTTGCTTACACGTGTTTGTTTTCAAAATCTTTTGCATAGTAGTAAAGCATAGTGCTCTCTGAATGCCCCAGGAATGCTTACACGTGAATTTGCTTACACGGTTTAGAGGATCACCTAGTAGTAAAGCATAGTTCCATTTGCATACTGCTGTCATTTTAACTATATAACTGAACATGCTTTCTTTTGAATAGTACTGTAGTTATACTTGGTTTCAAAGATGGTTAAAATTCCAGTTCTAGTTTATCCCATCCAAATCGCCTCTTAATTGATAATGGAAATTGAGATATGTGGCCACCTCCCCATGTTGAACACTAGATGGAAGACATTGATGCTCATGCGCAATTACGATTTTGAAATCAATGGAACCCACTGCACATATATGTTCAGAGCAGTACCAGAGACAGCTATGGTTGAAAAAAAAACTTAAAACAAAAAGGACATGAACTGATTATGTTTGGTGTTTTTCAGTTACAGAATAATCAAAGTTTGGTGTTTAGAACACCCACTGAACTTAAGCTGAACTTGTTGCTCTAGTTAGTTTAGATTGACATTTCAGTTACAGAATAATCAAAGTTTGGTGTTTTTCAAGTGTACCCACAGATTGTGTCATTGCATAGTCCATAGGAATCTCAAATTAATGAGAAGGGATACATTTTGCACAGCTGGGATATTTTATCAACTCTCCAGCAATCTATATAGCTAGGCCGAGGTACTTTGCAAGTCATGTTTCTTATTGATGTTTGTAACAGAAATTTTAGGTACTTTGCAGCCCTTGGATGCTAACTGAAATATAACATTTTATTCTTCCAAGATAGCTCCCAGTAGTCACTATTGGTTATGTAGAACATGTGTTTGTTATAATGTGGCATGTGTTTGTTATAATGTGGCATACTTTTCTTGAGTTGTCCTGGAACATGAGACAACATCCTTTCACAGTCGTGTTAAAATTTATGGTTGTCGTGCACTTCACATATTTGGTCTAGCCACTTGTTTGCAAATGGCAACTGTAGATTATATATGGTAGAAACAACGTCAACTTGAGCAGACTTTGCATAGCCAGAGTTCTTGATTTTAAGCTGAGGAGTTTCAGCTTGCGAGCAATTGGACCAGCCCGATCTATTTGTTTGGGTTGCGGCTTATCTTGTTGGCACTAAAGCAACAGGTCCTTTCATTGGTTTGGCCTAGGACATGCTCATGTATAAAAGAAACAACTGTATAAGTAGGAAATTGAAAAATTGCTGTAGGCAAAACTTGTTACCTATCTAGTGACTTGACAGTTATACCAAGGAAATAAAATGTTAAGATGGAATAACTGCTGCTCCTCCACTTGTTCAAAAATGATGTTGCTTGTTCAAAAATGCTACTGCTTTTGTTTGCTGCTTGTTCCTGTGAAAATTTCTGATTCCATGTTGTTCATGAGAAATTGCTGCTGCTAGGCTATGTTTGTTTGGCAGGTACTGGTGTTGGTACTGGTAATATAGTTTTGATGGATAAAAAATGATCTTCTACGACTGGTGCTGGTGTTGTAGGCCTGGTGCTGGTATTGGTGTTGGATAAAATTTTGCAGATAATAAAAATTGTGCTGGTGTTGGCCTAATGAATCTGTCCGGCCATCGAGCCGTTTAAAACTTTGCAGGGAATTCAAATGAGTTGCCCATTTTCGCCGAAATGTTGATTAATTTCCGTTTCGGCGAGAATCGGGCATTCTAGTGTTAGAAAATTAGCAAAGGTCAATGCCGAAATTTTCCCGTGAATTTAGGACTTAGCCGTTTTCCCGTGATCGAGTAGTATGTCGATTTTTTGTTTCCTTTAGATATTAACCAATAATTTCCCCCTTTAGAACATGGCACACGACGACGAGGCCGGCGGTTTTAAGCCGTTCTGGCAAATCACCGACGAAGAAGATGAGCAATACGACCCGACGGCGGATGCCTGGGCTGACGCGGATACTAGCGGTGGCAAGGAGGATGACGCCACGACTAGTGGCGCCGGTGATACCACTAGTGGCGCCGCCAGCGGAAATGACACCACTGATGCCGGCGGTCAGACAGATGGTGGTAGCAAAGCCAAGAAGAAGAGGAAACGGAAAAGTAACACTCTCCGCACCTACCGTGAAGAGATCACGGAAATTGATAGCTTTGGGTATCCAATCGCGCCCGAGGCGGTGGTCAAAGGATTCGGCAACCAGATTGGTTGCATTGTCTGGGACACTGTCAGGATCTTAACCGATGATCTAAGGAAAAAAGAGAATGAACATTATCAGGTTCTTCTCTTTAGAAAGCTGCACGGACGATACTTGTACCCGCATCCGCTAGACGAGCCGTTTAAGTACAATAACGACAATCTGGCGGGGAATATAGTCAACCACTGCGCCATTGGTAAGATGAACACCGCCTTGGCCAACTGGAAACACCGGGTGAAGGTTAAGGTCTTGGACCCCGAAAATAGCCTGCAGGATGTTTTAGCGAGTGAGCCGAGAATCACCGAAGATGAACTCCGGGACTTCAAGGTACTTTGCCGGATCGAAGTCGCCAAGGCTAACGCTGATTGGGGGCAGAGGATGCGGAAGTTGAACATTGGTTCCCACAAACTGGGATGCGGCGGTTACAGAACGGCGATTCCCAATTGGGAGAAGGAGGACGCCAAACGTGCAGAACAGGCATCCCTGACCCTCTCGCAAAGTACTCGCCGCGGACGAAAAACTTCATCAGGGCCCGGTTTACACATGACCCGGTAGCTAATGAGTATACTACCGATGATGAGAAGGTGAAGACGTTGTATGACAACTTGGTAAGTAAATACACCACCCTAGTTAGTTTGCTCTCGACGATCTAGTCGATTGCATTATAGTGTACTGGTGGAATTCTAAACGGTTCACGCTAATTGTGCAGAACTTAGAAATCGAAAGTGGTGGAACCTCGTCATCCATGCCGAGGCTGCACGGCCCGTGGGACGACAGTTTAAATAGGGCGGTGAACGTGACGCAGGGGAAGGAAAAGCACAAAAGGCCGTCAGGTGGCCGAGTTTGTGGCCTGGGCACGACGACGAAGCTCAGAGAGTACTTCAAGGAGCCCAGGGAGGCGAGAAGGAATAGAAAGAGGACCATCGAAGATATCCAACGTGACGAAGCCCGCGATCGCGAGATTGCAGACCTCAAGGCCAAAGTTGGCGATATTCCTAATATTGTCAAAACAGCTTTGGCAGAACAAATGGGCAGCGTTTTGCCTACCATCTACGATGTGGTTACTCGATGGAATGAAGGAGGTCGAGTGGGGCCGTGCCCGGTTCCTAGCGTGCAGGGCAGCAACTCAAGAGACTTGTCCAGAGTCTCGCCGGCCAACGCCACGATGGCGGACCCACTTGTGACTCCGCCCGCCTACACCACGGCGCCGATAGTGACTCCGCCCGCCTCTACCCGCCTGACCATCCGTTGCATGCCCACAGTGGGCGGTCCTCCGCCGAATGAAGAGTGTGCACCAACGAACAACCGCCACCTGGCCATCGGTTGCACGCCCGCCGCCGGTTCTCCCTCGCCATTGAACAGTAGCACGCCCGCCGTCGTCGTTGGCCCCTCGCCACTAGAGGAGCTCGACGCCCTCGCCAGCCAGGTAAATAGTTAAGCGTTGGAGCGTCGATCTTCCTTTGCCTTAGACTGGCCTCTCTGACGCCCTGCATGTTTTCCGCAGAACGACGATGTTCCATGCACTCTCTTACACACAGTGGACGGCGTGTTGAAGGATGTTGCTGTGGGTATGATCGTTCAACCGTCAACCCGCAGGTTCCACAACAGGCCGATGCGCGAAGACGTATATAGAGTTCGAGTGCTTCGGGTGCTGGCGGGCTACGACGACTTGTTGCCTCCCATTCAACCCTACCAAGAAGAAGATGACCCCGATACCCTGACGCTGCTCCAGTGCATGCCTTGGAACATGGAATGGCCGAAGAGCCAGATTCGCCTGGGGAAGAGGGGCGCCACCCCGCGGACATCGCCTCTAGAACTACCGGCGCGAGGCACCACCTCGAAGACAACCCCTCTAGAAGCTCCGGAGCGGAGCCATGGCAAGACCGTCGCCGCGCCGTCGCCTACCCGTGACATGGAGATGGCACAAGACCAGGAGAATGACGTTGATCTTGATGCCATGGATTTCATCGCTGATGACTTTGATGGCGGAGATTACGTTGCTCCTCCTCCAGAAGAACCCTACCATAGCACGGAGGCTCGTGGTGAGGCTCCTCCTGCAGATAAATCCAATTGCAAGCGTCTCTTCGGTTCTCAGGAAGACACGCCTCCAGATGTCGGCCCCTGCACCGAGACTCAGAAAAGTGCGACGGGTGGAGTTATTTTCAGCCCTAGCACAATCCGTAAGGCGGCTAATGAGGAGATTGACAAGGAGATCATTCCGAAAGCGCCGAAGCCGCGGAAAAGAGGACCTAGATCCAAGGCCGCAAAGTCCGCGAGCCAGCCTGCTAAGATGCCGCTCCGTGTTCAGGACGGCCCACCTACATCTAAGCATACGAAGATGCATGTGATTGGTCAGCCTATGCTTAGCCAGAGCAAGCTCAAGGCCGCAAGTGGGGATATGCGGAGTTTGCATGACAGCATTCTTTTTCTTGAATCGCGCCTTCTTGAATCCAAGGATCCATCATACCCGGTTTTCATTGCCATGGTGCCAAAGGACTTGGGCTTCGTCGAGTCAACCGGCGCGGATAGGATAGTACTGCGGTTTTCGGACATCTTCGATATGTTCCATAGCAATCCGCTGCACTACTCCATGATCCGCCTATACTCGCTCAGTCTGGCGGTGCAAGTCATCAGGGATAATACACCGGGCATCGCGATAGCGGACCCCTTCTACATGCGCCACGACGTGTTGTGCGGCGTTGGGAACCAGGTAGTCGCGTCGACATATCTCCGGGACTTCATGCTGGCGAACCAGACCAAGGATTACATCCTCGTGCCTTACTTTGCCGGGTAAGTCAATATTATTAGCCGAATCGAAAGTGATTTTCTTTAGATTTTCATCGCTCCTTTCCAACACTTTGTTTGGATTGTTCCGCGCAGATATACACAATGCACACTCATCTGCATTTGTATCAGTCATTCGCATGCCACGTATCTCGACTCAGGGAGTGCGGTGAAGAAAGACTACTCCAACGTGAAGAAAGTTTTGGATAATGCTCTCACCGGCTACCACGCAAGGGGGGGCAAAATCACTAGGGAGAAGGTCGTTCAGGGCGCTCGGGTGTTCACCCACACGACGACTTTCGCGTGCGTCAAGCAGCCGGCGGGCAGTAACCGAGACACCTACTATGTCCTCCATCATATGCGGGCGTATGTACGGGATCAACAGTTCCTTACCCTGCCTAGTCAAGTCCAACAATGGGCCTCCCGCTTGTCGATGGTCGGCGATGACAAGGTTAGAGAAGAGATATATGATATCCAGAAGTGCTTTGCCACGAAAATCGTTCATGAAGTGGTGAACAAGAGTGGGACATTTTACTGCCGGTTCAACATGCCGAACCGCGACATAGATACCTACCTAGCAACTGCCTGTGACGACAGGCCCTTCATCACTCAGGAGGGCTGTCCCGTTGTAATCCCTGGGAGGATGAGTCAGAAGGAGTGAGAACTATTGTAAGGCTTGCTACATTTTCCGAAATTAGTCGAACTCAATCGTTAGGGTTATGAATCGTCCATCGTGTAACAGATGCTTTATTATGTCAATGCTTAATTATCTTTCTTTTCATTATTGCGGTCTTACTTGTGATGGTCGTTCGATCTTTTGAATAAGTAAATGCCGATGATTAAAAGAGTTGGTTCACACTCAGATGGCCTAGGCGGTCCGTTGCGCCTTGTGATTTTCACAAAGTTAGGATCTTGTGCATCCCACTTGGCGCAGCGGCACCGCCTACGGCCGCTTGTATGTGTCCACCCTAAATATGAGGCACACATCGTTACGGTTATGAATCGTCCATTCTGTAACTGATGCTCAATTATGTCAATGCTTGATTATCTTGCATTTTATTATTGCGGTCCTACTTGTGATGGTCGTTCGATCTTTTGAATAAGTAAATGCCGATGATTAAAAGAGTTGGTTCACACTCAGATGGCCCAGGTGGTCAGCTGCGCCTTGTGATTTTCACAAAGTTAGGATCTTGTGCATCCCACTTGGCGCAGCTGCACCACTTCGGCCGCTTGTATGTGTCCACCCTAAATATGAGGCACACATCGTTACGGTTATGAATCGTCCATTCTGTAACTGATGCTCAATTATGTCAATGCTTGATTATCTTGCTTTTATATTATTCCGGTCCTATGTTCGTTCGATCTTTTGAATAAGTAAATGCCGATGATTAAAAGAGTTGGTTCACACTCAGATGGCCTAGGCGGTCCGTTGCGCCTTGTGATTTTCACAAAGTTAGGATCTTGTGCATCCCACTTGGCGCAGCGGCACCACCTACGGCCGCTTGTATGTGTCCACCCTAAATATGAGGCACACATCGTTACGGTTATGAATCGTCCATTCGTAACTGATGCTCAATTATGTCAATGCTTGATTATATTGCTTTTATATTATTCCGGTCCTATGTTCGTTCGATCTTTTGTATAAATGCCGATGATTAAAAGAGTTGGTTCACACTCAGATGGCCTTTTATATTTCTCCACTTACTACTTATTGTAGACATGTTTAAAACTATTGTTTTTGTTTTTCTTTCTTGTCATTACAGATGCCGAGGTGCTACGTGGTGTTTAGAGGCAGGGTTCCAGGAGTCTACGATCACTGGGAAGACTGCTTCGAGCAGGTGAACAAGTTCAAAGGGAATGCCTACAAATCCTACAAAACAAGAGTGGCGGCGGAAGCTAGGTGGTTCATCCATCTCGAGGAGGAACAAAATAAGAAGAAGAAGAACAACACGTGGATGAAGACCATCGCAGCCGCTCTTGTCGCCGTCGCCTCGCTCGTCATGCTATGGTTCCTAGTTAGATGATTAGGTTATCGGCGACTAGATAGGTCACTTGTCCCGATGATGAAGCATCATCGATCGATGTAATCGGTCCCGATGATTAACCGTATGATGTAGGTCTATTTGACATGATAAACACTTTGTTGTATTCATAATCAACTGTTTGATGTAGCTATTCGGAATTCTAAACAGTATGAACTATGATATATCATTTGTTAGTCAGAGAACTGTTTTGATACATTTTGTTTACTGATATTTTTCTGTATTTGAGCTGTGTATATACCTGTATAAATACGGTACCGCGTATTTCAAAAAAAATACAGCACAGTATACCCGTGGCGCACCAAAAAGGATACCCGTGACGCACCTGGGAGGATAGCCGTGACGCGCAAAAGTTCATACCCGTGGCGCACCCAGTAACTTAGCCGTGGAGGCATTACTTAGCCGTGACGCACCAATATTCCTAGCCATGGCGCACCTCCTTAGTTAGGCGTGACGTGCCTCGCGATATCCGCGGCGCACCGTGACGGTGCGTCACGGGTATCAATAGGCGCGACGCACCAGCTCGGTGCGTCACGGCTAAACCAATAGGCGCGGCGTGATAGCCGTGACGCGCCCTGGTGCGTCACGGATAAGCGAATTGGTGCGTCACGGGTAAGCTTTTTCCTAGTAGTGAGTCAAGCATATAGCAATTCTTCCCACTGATTTGATCCACGCGGCGTGAAGATGAGAAACAAATCCAACATGCAACGTGATGAGGATAAAATGCCTCACCCATAATCCTGAAAATCCTTGCTATACGTAACTCTATTCAAACTTATACACAACAGCGCCATCTGAGGAGGGATGCTTCAGGCATCAACACAACTCAAAGTTCAATGTTTAGTTTCAACCACCTAAACATAGCCGCCGGTCTCCTTATATATGCAACCAGAGAATTGGTTGGTTGGATAGACCCAAACTGGAACATGCTAAAATAAAAATGTAAGCGGCCCATGCCATGGCCTAGCTAAAATTACAAAACACAAATAGAAGCTAGTTGCAACCAACCCAAGTCCCTACATGGTTCGGTCACTCCCTTGGCACGCCTCTAGCTCGGCGTGGGGTCCTGAATTTGTGCTTCCCACCACCTTGATGAGTCCAACAAGAGGCACTAAGATGCCCTCAACAGATTATTTCTAATTAAGTTAGTTGTGGCCTAGTGTCCAAAAGTTATTTGGGATACTTTGTAGTCCCCACTATTTAATGAAAGAATCAAATATAAAATTAACAAACCTAGTTCTCCTACGAGCTGGCCCTTTCTCACGTCGTTCTTGCTACCTTCCATCGACATAGTTGGCTCATAAAAATGCTACGTAACGCCTGCTTTGTTGTAGTGGTACTAAGAGTTAATGCTCACATGATACTCTGATTGATTTACAATTGAAGAATAACAACTGACCGCAAAATCATAGCATAACTATATTTCAATCATGACTATGGTCTCGTGAACATAGTGAAGTACTCACAATGATGAAACATGATAATGATTAAAAGCTGTGGACCCCATTTTTCATAGAGGAATTGGCGGGGCCGGTTGGTACACAACCATGGTAAAAATTGTTGGTTGAAAGTAATATACTTGTTGTGCGAAATTGTTGGTTGAAAGTATCTTGAAAGTATATTGTAGGTTGTAGGTCTATTGGTATATATGGTGTGTTGCTGTCTATCCCACGGGTGGTACAACTAGAACCATATACTAGTTCGACATCTATCTAGAATTCTTTGACTTGGACACGTATGAGCAAACTTCGGCCATTAAACATCTAGACGATTATGGCTCAAATATTTATGACTAAATTATACGACCCTATGACTACTACATCAAGGACGACACTCCCACTAAAATTTGCAGAAAAACCCCAAAAAGAGCAAGCAACCCGCTAGATCAAAACGCCGAGTAGCCATCGCCATGGTTAAATCAATGAGTTTTACCACTTCCGGCATGGCTTCCCGAGCCTCTTTCAACGCATCGAAATGGTTCATCAATGATAAAATGAGCGGCGTTGTGCTGGGGTGAAGGCATTCACCTCCCTTATGACGTCGGTCACAAGAACCCACGAAAAAAGGTTGCCTCCAAAGAAGGGTTTGGAGTACTCTCGCAGGGCTCCCTCTAGGGTTGTTGGAAGCCTTTTTCCCCCTCTGTTATCTCCCTATGTGTTTTTCCCAACCCTACTATATACATACACACACACTAGGATGACATGCTAGGACTTATATAACTTCCATTAGCATCAATAAAGATATTACAAAACCATGTCATCGATAAAGGCAATGCAGTAGCGAGCGTCAGCATGCTGGAGGTCAGCGCGGAGAAGGAAAGGGCTAGCGGCGGCGAAGGCCTCGTCACCGTACTTGAATTATAGAGATGGTTAACTAGAGGGTGGGTGAATAGGTTAAGTACAAATTTTATTTCTTTTTCGATTAAAGGTTATTGCAAATATAAATTGTCTAGATTCTGCAACTAGGTGAACAATCATATATGATGAGCAAATAATACTAGCACAGGATATTTAAGTAACTAAGCTAGTAGAAATAAGTAAAGGTAAGTTGAGGAATAACCGAACACAATGACGCGGAGATTTATCCCGAAGTTCACTTCACAATGGAAGCTAATCTCCATTGGAGAGGTCCGGTGCCACCAAATTGTAACACCGAGTAGCCGTCAAATGGCACACCGTATCTCCTTCCTGTCCAATCACAAAAGTGGATGGGGGCACGAATCACTATGTTGCCGTTGGGGTTGACAACTAGAACCTTTATAAGGATGAGGCACACTCCACAACTTGGAGGTTCCTCACCAAATCTCGAAAGCCTCCAAGACTCTAAGAAACAAGATCCATGTGCTCTCAAAGCTTCAAGGATACCAACAAGGCTCTAGACTCCAATGAACTAAGAACAACAAGATTCTAGGTTCCAATGAACCAAGAACTTCAAGATCGCTAAGGGATTAGTGGGGTGGTGACGAATCGGTTTGGTGGAGTTGTAGATCTAGTGGTTCTCCTTCCAAGAGATCAAAGGCTTTGGTTGGGTATTTGGGGAGATCTATGAGTTTTGAGGTGGTCACAAATAGTGGAGAGAGAGAGAGAGCTTCAACTGACGCATTATAAAAGTAGAGGAAGACCCCTTTTATAGTGGGGGAGAAAAAGTGGCTGTTTGAAGGGGAAATCCTTCCCTACAGGATATCCGGCCTGGCCGGCTGGAACACAGAGGAGCCCGGCCTGACTCAGGAAGCCTGGCCTCAGTCAGGATTAGGCCGGCCGGCCAGAGGACCCGGCCTCGCGTGCAGGGAGTCCGACCTAGGTCGGCTTTCCAGCGAACATGCCGACTAGGGGCCCAAGCAGCCCGGCCTAGGCCGGCTACTCTGGGCTAGGCCGACCAACACACAGAGCATCCCGGCCTGCATATCATCAGCCCCGACATAGAGCCCGACGAGGCTGGCTTGGCAGACCCTTCTTTTCTCCTTTCTTGTTCCTTTCTTTACTTTTCTCCCTTTGTGTTTTGAGGGGGGGAATTTCAACCATTTGCATCATCCCATATTTCCTAAATAATACTTCAAGCAAATTATTAGATATTTCTAGTGTTGTAATAAAACACCAAAATAATATTAAGGGACAAATGTCCTTTCAATATGCCACTTTTTGATGTTTGATGACTACAAAAGGGTTTGCAGTAAAAATATATATGAATTTAGCATTTGAAAGATTGACTAGCTCCCCCTATATGTGCCTCAATTTTTAAAAAAAATTAAGGTCTAAAAGGCACACCACATAGGGTTTGTTAGCTCCCCCAAGATTCTATACACCACTATAACCTCAAAATAGATAGCACGATGAATATGAGGTTATTTGAGCATAAGTTCTAGCACTAGATCATTTGGCTATATTGATGGTTCATTTGCACTTATCCAAATTTAGTAAGACATACATCCATGACCATAAGAAAATAATAAGACAATAAGATTTGAGCTTACCATAGTCTTTGTGATATAGAGAGATTACCCGGGGATGACATAGTTTTACAATAGCATAATTTGATAACCAAGTTCCATGACCATAAAAACCAAATAGAGTTTAAGTAAGATATTAAATAAAATTGCAAAGGGATGAAGCAAATGGATGATATTCAATGTCCCCAATGCAAATCCTGGTAGTCCTAATAGAACTCTCTCCCCCTTAGCATCAAGACACCAAAAGGGGACAAAGCAATGCTATGCACCAAATACATCACGCATGGAAGTCCTCATCCTCATCTTCATCTCCATCACTTTGTCCGTCCTCCTCGTCATCTTCCTGTGCTTCCTCATCATCATCTTCAACTTGGGGAATGACAGCTCGGCTCGAACTAGCTTCTGTGGTATTTGCTTGCCAAAACTGACCAAGAGAAGAAGCATCATCACCAAGCCAATAAGTGTGCTTGGACTTCCAAGAATTTTCAGAGAGCTCATCAGAGCTAGCTTCAACAGGGAGATCAAGCTTTTCCATGATAAGCCTTTGATTCCGACGAGCTTGCTTATCCTTTTTATATACCTTGTAGGCCTTAGACTGATGATCAATGAAGAAGCAATTAATCTTTTGGAGAGCAGTCTTGATAGTGAACTTCTTCTTGAGTTGTGCAACTCGAACAGAAGGTTTAGAAGCACCATCGGCAGAAGGAGAACTGGGATCTCCTCAGATATGACTATGCAAGCCCTCTTGTCCTTTGGCTGAGCAACCTCAAGAGATGGACCATGGAGTGGATTCATAGTGGGAGTTGTCATCTGATAGTTGGATATGAGTGAAGTTGGGATCTTGGCCTCAAATAGAACCTAAAGGTACTGACCATAGACGGGAACCTTCCCCTCATGGATAATTGTCTTCATATCATTCTACATATATTCAAGAATATCCAGCTTTTTACCGACTTCCTTGGCGTGAACAATATGGTGAAGGAGGTTGATGAGACACTTACGAACTTCACACTTCTCGCCAAACTTGACATTGATAGTATTTCTTAGTATGGTATGGATGACATACCAAAAGTCGGTGAAGTACGAGGCCTTAGGAATACACTTAGTGCCAATCTCAGGAGGGTAGCAATGACGGATGCCTTCGCGGGCCTTCATCATGCGCTTTATCTCACCATGGATCCGGGTATAAGACATAGGCAGAAAAGGAAGTTCCTCGAGGCCGAGAAGAGCACCAAACTCCACAAGGGTAGCGGTACACTTGACACCGCCACTCATCCATATCATATCTCAAGGCTCCTCTGTGAAGTGAACGGTGGCATAAAATTCCCGAAGAAGCTCGGGTGCAAAGGAGCGCTCACATCTCATAAGAGAGCTGATGCCATGATAATCCATCACAAACATTACCTCAGGCCACTGCTTTCTTGCTTCATCCAAATCATAAAAATGTTGTGGGACATGAGAATTCTTTAAATAGCAAATCCCAAACTCATCGAGCTATTGGTGCATCTTGCAATAGAAGCCATTTTATCGGCAAGTGCTCTGTCCAAAATCATATGGATTGAACTCAAAGTGACCTTTCTCAAAGACGGCTATGGGTAGCTTCTTCCAAGAGGAATGAACTGGCTCATCTGGATTGACCGGAAGTTTCTTGGACTTAGAGGGAGTCTAGCCAGAATCTTGAGAGAAACTGATCTTCTTGCGAACATAGGTGGTGGTGGCTTTGCCCTTTTCCACGTCTTCAGGTTCATTTCCACAAGCTGAGAAATTGAGAGCATAGATACGAATATGCTTAATAAGTGTACATGGTCATAAAAAAATTCCTACGTGTGGCAAAAAAGGGGAAAACTAGACATTTGTGTGAGCGTAAATTGGTGATGAAAATAATAAATATAACAAAGCTATCACCAAACTACACCAAATAGAATCTCTAAAGAACCCTAGGTGAAACAGTGCTATGATGAATTAGTGGATAGCACATGAACACGAACCCTGGCATGAAATACTCAAAAAAATCCTAAATCAACGGCCTAACGAAGGAGAAAAAGGGGATTTGAGAGAAGGAAGACCAGAACATACCCAAGGAGGACGACATCCTTGCCCTAACTTTGCGGACGATGCACCTAGGAGCCCAAAGGTGGATAGAGATGCCAAGGGCACCAACAATGGAGGGGAGCACCTCTAAGAATCTGTGTGGAGGAGTAGAGAGATCAAGGATGAGGCCTTCAGATCTGTGGGCTAGGAGGCGAGGGTAGAAGCTATGAGGGTGGGGAGGTTGGAGGCCTCCAATGGAGGTTTTTAGAGTTCAGGAAGATGGGGCTTCCCCAACCGTGGTTATCTTGTAACTTCCCATGGAAAGCCGGTCAGGCCGGCCTCTAGGTCGGGCAAGGACCCGAGCCAATCGGCCTCCACGCCGGCCAAGGCCGGCCTAAGGCCGTTTTTTGTTCCCCCATCCTTTGTGTTGTGGCATATTGACGTATTCTACTTTTTGCGCCGGTTTAAATTTTTTACCATGTACAAGTATTGATGTGATATTTTCAAGAACATGAAAGATCAAGGAATGATGATAGACACATGTGAGAAACATTGAATGCGCAGAATATCTGAACCAAGACCCAATTTCTATTGCATTCAAAATCAAGAAATATGGGGTCGGTGCCGTAGCCACCATGTATGAGTATGCTCGAAATGACACCATGAAGATATATCTTGGGATCATTATCGAAAACTCATCACTTTAAGCATATTTTGTCATAGAAATGACCATTATGCATGATTGTTTTATGAATTATAGAGGTAGTGTTGACTCATTAATTGAGCTACACTCCCCCTTTGCCCATGCGTGCATCTAAAACCCAAATAGGAGTCTAGTAGAGGTGTCTATGCAAGATTTCAAATCAACTAAAGTTGCTTGCGCATACGACGTTGATCTCACTCCTGAATGGCTTGAATATCTTTTCATCATGTGGCTTTGTGAGTATATCGGCAAGTTGATATTTGGTGTTGAAATAGGAAATGGAAATATCTCCATTGGCCACATGATCACGAATGAAGTGATACCGTATTTAAATTTGTTTGGTCTTGCCATGAAGCACCGGATTATGAGCAATTTTTATGGCACTTTCATTGTCGCAAAAAAGAGGCATTGCCTTTATCTTAGTTCCAAAATCCTTAAGACATTGCCTCATCCATAATAATTTAAAGCAGCAACTTGTGGCGGCAATATACTCTGCTTCCACAGAGGAGGTGGCAATACAATTTTGTTTCTTGGAAGACCAACACACAAGTTACCTACCAAGGAAATGGCAAGCACACGAGGTTGATTTTCTGTCCACTTTGTCACCTACCCAATCTCCATCTGAATACCCAACAAGATCAAAACTTGTATTTGAAGGGTACCAAAGATCATGAGTGGGAGTGTCAACCAAGTACTTAACAATCCTTTTGACTGCAATCATATGGCTTTCCTTCGGGTTAGATTGGAATCTTGCACACAAACCCACACTAAACATAATATCCGGTCAAGATGCACAAATGACCAATCATAAAACGGTAGATTTTTGGATCAACCGGTATGCCTTCATGATCTATTTTAAGATTCACGTTTGTTGCCATTGGAAATTCTAATGGATTAGCATTTATCATTTCAAATTTCTTGAGTATGTCTTGAATATACTTGGCTTGGCAAATGAAGGTTCCTTTATAATATTGCTTGATCTCAAAACCAAGGAAGAACTTCAATATGCCCATCATAGATGTCTCAAACTCATTTGTCATTAGCTTACCTAATTTTTTACAAAATCAACATTAGTAGAATCAAATATTATATCATCAACATATATTTGGCATATATAGAAGTGTACATCTAGACTCTTTGTAAAGAGTGTGGGATCAATTACCCCAAGTGCAAAACCACGGTCTACTAAGAACTCCTTTAGATAATCATACTTCTTCCCAAGAATCACCAATGATATTCTCCTTCATGATATTCTTTTGATTATATGAGTTTTGGTGCAATCTTGTGGCTTGATGAGTCATGATGCGAATTAGTGCATCATCGGGATTCTCCTTTGGAGGTACATCCTCGTCATTGCCTCCATCAAGGCCATGATCTACCCGAAGTGGAGTTCTTGGTGATCATGACCACCATTATTGTTCGGTGGGTCTTGATCACTTTCTTAATGAGTGGTATTAATTCAAAGATCTTGTTCTTGGTTTGACGTTTGATCAATGGTTGAAGTAGAGGGCTTGACTTGCGTAAAGCTTGTCCCATCCTCCGTCGCCACAAGGTGTCCCTCAATGGGTATAAGAGGACCTATACTCATTCTTCCTATGGATATGGAGGAAGGTTCATCACCTACATCATCACAATCAATTTGCTCCACTTGGGAGCCATTATCCTCGTGATACTCCACATTCATATATTCTTCAACACACCTGGTGGATATGTTATAGACTATATAAGCATAAGAGTTTGTGGCATAACCAATAAATATGCCTTCAAAAGTTTTAGAATCAAAATTGGACAATCTAGTGCCTTTAATGTAAAATTGGCATTTGCACCCAAAAACTCAAAAATATTTGGGATTGGGTTTGTTACCGGTTATGAGTTCATATGAAGTCTTGCAAATTATCGGACGGAGAAAGAGTCGGTTGGATAGATGGCAAGTGGTGTTGATGGCTTCGGCCCAAAAGTTATATAGAGATTTAAACTTGGCCTTCATAATTCTTGCCATATCAATGAGTGTACGATTCTTTTTCTCTGCCACACCATTTCATTGGGGGGGGGGGGCGGGGGGTATATGCAGAGGAATATTGATGTATTATCCCCTCATTACTTAAGAATTCATCCATGGTGTAGTTCTTGAACTTAGGCCCATTATCACTCCTAATTGCCAAGATCTTGGTATCATATTGGCGTTGCACTTCCGTGGCCCAAACAATGAAATTTGGTTGGGTCGCACTCTTCTTCTTGATATAGAATACCCATGTGTATCTTGTATAGTCTTCAACAATCACCAAGCAATATTTTTTTACCACCAAGCCTATCATATGTAGGGGTTCAAATAAATCCAAGTGAATACGCTAAACGGGCCTCTTGGTGGAGATGATTGACTTCTTGGGATGATTCTTCACATGCATCTTTCCGGTAACACAAGAGCTATAAGGACGATCTTTGGAAAAACTCATAGTTGTTAGTCCTTTCATGTGCTCATCCTTCACAAGTGTAGTTTCTTTCGAGAAATCCACTACATACATACCGTTTTTCCACAAATCCAACAAAGTCTAATTTAAGATAAATGGTGTGAAGGACAAGCACTTGATGAGATCCAAATACACATGTATATCCACATTCACAAAGTTGCAAGACGGAAAGTAGATTGTAGCCAAGGGACTCAACAAGGAGGACTTTCTCAATGGAAACATCCGGAGAAATAACCGCCTTGCCATGTCCCAATACCTTAAGTTTTGAACCATCTCCAATAGTGACTTGTGAGAATTTGATGATTTGAAGTTTTATGTCCTCTAATACTTTCTTGCTTCCAGTCATATATGCGGAGAAACCGCTATCAATCATCCAAGATCCTCCACCGGAAGCTCATACCAAAAACGAACTTGTCTTAGGTACCCATTTTTGTACAGGTCCTTTTTTGTTAGTCTCAAGGGTCTTTGGAACCCAAATAGCATACTTATAATCATCACCATATTAAGTGCCAACATACTTTGCATACACATGACCATCTTGAGATTTAAGAATCATATAAGATGGGTTATATTTTTCTGCAAAGTTGTTGTGAGTAGTAGTGTCCCTAGGGGCAATACTTTTAGTAATGATATAAAATTTCACTTCATCATTAGACAACTCTCCTTCTTTACAAAAACAATAGCATTAGTGAAGGGAGTTGACTTCTTCTCGTGGGTCTTCTTGATGGGAATCCAAACTCAAGTCCTTCCTTCCAACTACTCCCATTTGATTACTCAAGAGATCATTGAGGTTCTTTTTCCCTTGGATGCAAGTAGTCCTTTTTTGAGTTGAGCCTTCAACCTATTGTTCTCCTAAATGAGAGATGATTTTACACACAAATTATTACTAGCACAAGCATTTGCATTTATATCATGTGAACCTTTAAGAGACTTTAGATCACTTGAGAGTGCTCTATGAACATCCTTAAGCTTATCAAAATCCTTAATGAGATCATTGTAACCTTTTTTTGTTGCATTATTTAAGGCCGTGAATTCCTTCATTTTAGCAAAAGCATGATCACAATCAAGATTTGCCTTAGCTATATCTATGGCAAAGGTTTTCTCCATAGTTTCTTTAAGACATTGTGAATCATCTAGAGCTTCCTCAAGCTCAGCTATTCTATTAGCATCTGATGTCTACGCATGCTTCTATTCTTGTAGACAGTGTTGGCCCCCAAGTGTAGAGGTTTGTAGACCAGCACCAAGTTTCCCTTAAGTGGATCACCCAAGGTTTATCGAACTCGGGGAGGAAGAGGTCAAATATATCCCTCTCAAGCAACCCTGCAATTACGATACAAGAAGTCTCTTGTGTCCCCAACACACCTAATACAATTGCCAGTTGTATATGTGCACTAGTTCGGCGAAGAGATAGTGAAATACAAGTAGTATAGATAATTGTAAGTGATAATAGCAATCTGAAATAAAAATGGAAGCAAGAAAACATGTACCAGATCTAATTGTAAATGGTGTTTCGATGCTTAGAAACAAGTCCTAGAGATCCTACTTTGACTAATGGACACTCTCAACAATGATAACATAATTGAATGCATAAATATCTCTCTTCACTATACTACTCCGAACCACTCTCCGGTTGGATAACGAACACCAGTCCATGCGTAGGGCCGTAACAACACTCCTCAAGTCTGTATTCCCTCTATAGCGCACCCCACGCTGTCACTATGAGCGCCCCAAATTTGTACTAAACAAACGCCACAATTTCATAGGGTCATCCAACACAAAAATATAAATATCATGCTAAACCACACGGTGCACACACTGTCACCTTTACACCGTGATCAAAGTGTTTATGGAGATCTCATAACAAAACCACTCGAGTAGCACAACAGATGAAGAGTAACATCTAATTATTCAACTAGATTACAAAGCTCATGATCACATAAAGATCACACCATGGGAGAGAGAGATGAAACACATAGCTACCCGTAGAGCCCTCAGCCCCAGGATAGAACTACTCCCTCCTCATCATAGGAGATAGCAACGACGATGAAGATGGCGGTGGAGTCGATGGAGATGGTTTCGGGGGCACTTCCCCGTCCCGGCAGGGTGCCAGAGCAGAGATTTCTGTGCCCCAGAACTTGTCGGCGGCGGCGGCGGGGCTACAGAACTTCTTGTGGAAGGGGCTGATCTCTTTAGGGTTTATGCATTGGGGGGACTAAATAGGCGAAAGGGCGATGGCGGTGGGCGCCCGAGGGGCCCACACCACCCCTAGGCGCGGCTAGGGGGCCACCCGCGCCTAGGCATGGTGTGGGGGCTCCAGGGCCCCCCTCCTGGTCTCCATTGGACTTCCTTGACCCTCCGGGAATATTAAGACTTCTGGGCTTCGAATCGTCCAATTCTGAGAATATTTCCACAACAACTTTTCTGAAACTAAAAATAGCAGAAAATAGGAACTGGCTCTGTGGCATCTTGTTAATAGGTTAGTCTATGAAAACGTTCTGAAAACGAAGGAAAACATGTGAAAACATAAAAGGTATTGCATAGAAAACAAGCATGGAGCATCGAAAATTATAGATACGTTTGATACGTATCAAGCATCCCCAAGCTTAACTGCTGCTCATCCTCGAGTAGGTAAGTGATAACAAAATAATTTTTGAGGTGACATGCTACCAACATAAACTTGATCATCATATTTGTAAAGCTAAGATCATAGTACTCTAAACACATGAATGCTAGATATAATTCTAACAACGAAACTGAGCAATCACTTTGCATCATGAAAAGTACCAAAAATAAAAGATCATGAATAATAATGCACTTGAAAGTTATACGTTTGTTTCGAGCATAAAGAGAACATAGCAAAGTGATATTTCGCTTGTCCTTAATAGTGGGGAAAAACATAAACGCAAGGACACCTTCAAAGTTAAAGTGGATGTCTAGAACAAATAATTTGAGAGCAAATAATAACACATCATGAATCAATTAATAATGTTTTTGTGACAAATGCACATTAAACTTAGAATGGCAAATATGCTCTCTCAACTGTGTCAAAAGTTAGAAGACGGATACTCAACATAAAAGTAAAAGAAAGGCCCTTCGCAGAGGGAAGAAGGGATTTACTCACGTGCTAGAGCTTTTTATTTTATTAAACAGAGGTATTGAAAACATTTTTTTTAGAGAGGTGTATGCTTTTGTCAACAAATGGTAAACAGAAAATACAGTATGTCACAAGCCAACTAGACTTCACAAGAGCGGATCCCATTGAAGACGCATATGGTATAGAAGGTCATCCCTCTTTCTCTTTTGTTTACACAATTATGCTTTGACTGATAAATCAGGGGCAAAAATAGTGAAGAGAATTTAATAGTTACCAATTTTTGGGCTGGGCACCCCGCTGCAACTCTTCTATCATTTGGATAAGCGGATGAGGCCACTAGTCCAGGTGTGTAAACTCCAATCAAAAGTGAGATAAAGATTCTCTATTTACGTCCTCATGAGCTAAAACAGGGGCACACAACAGGAATAATTTTGAAAGTTTTAAAGGTAGCACATGAGAAATTTACATGGAGTGGCGGTTAAATACCACATGTAGGTAGGTATGGTGGACACATTTGGCAAACTTTGGTTTTTGGGAGTTGGATGCATGAGTAGAGCTCATACTCAGTACAGGTGGAGGCTAGCAAAGACTGGGAGCGACAAATCATGCATAGCGACAAAAACAATATTAATCAAAGCATAAAGGGTATTACAAGTTAAAAAAATCATCATAGAGGCTATATGTGACTGGTTTGTAGTCATAAACATGGTGTAACTATGCGCCAAGTCAACCAAATAAAACATTCAAAGGAGAACACCACAAATTTATGCTTCAATATGACAACAACAACTCATGATTCTTTCAATGGCACATTAAACACTCTCAGATATTTGAGACAAGTCATGCTACAAAAATAACCACTAGGCTTAGAATTAAAATAACATCTAACATGACATGAAAAAGTCTAGCCACAGTCTATACAGGCTTTTAATTGCACCGTTATAAGCACGAAAACTGTACTACTGCTTTCCAACACCAAGCAACTTATACTAAACAAAAACTCTCCAAGAGATATAGCAATGAAACAAGCGAGTACTAACACAACTCTACTAGAACTAACATCCCTAAATAAGAGATGCATGAAAAATAGGAGCTAAAAGGAAATTTTGCAACAACTAGAAGAAAAACTAAGAATACGAGCATAGCGAGTATTCATATGAAAAAGTGGAGCGTGTCTCTCTCCCAAGCAAAGAATTCTAGGTTCAAACAATATTATTGAAGCAAGGAAAACAAAAGAAAACAAAACTAAAATAACAGACGCTCCAAGTAAACTTCATATGATGTGACCGAATAGAAATATAGTTTCACTAGAAGTGACCTGATAAGTTGCTGATGAAGAAGGGGATGCCTTGGGCATCCCCAAGCTTAGACTCTTGAGTCTTCTTAGAATTTTCTAGGATGAACCAAGGGGGCATCCCCAAGCTTTGACCTTGCACTCTTCTTGATCACATTATATCACCCTCTTCTCTTGACACTTGAAAACTTCGTTCACACCACACTTAATGTAATTCACATTAGAGGGTTAGTGCACAATAAAAAAAATTCAAATGTTATGCATGGAAACAAGTATTATTGGTACTTTTAAACATTAGCTACAGCCACTGATGTTTTTTGGAGCAAAGAAATCCACTCAACATAGTAAAAGAGAGAATGCAAGTAAAAAACGCAGAATCTGTCAAAACCAGGACAGCTGTAAAGATGAATTTTTTCGGGGTACTTAAGTTGCTCAAATCGAAAAACGTATAGAACAAAACATTTTTGGAATTAGCAGAGGTATAAGCATAAAAAAAATTGCAGGTCATTTTGATCTTTCTGTGAATTATGCGATATTTTACAGTGGACAGCAGAAATTTGTTTCCTGCGCAGAAATCCAAAACCAACTCCAACTTTCTCTAGAAACTTTAATTGGAATAACTAATACATGAAAATAAAGATACAAAGGAGTTTATACAGAAGTAAACAACACCTTGACTCAAATAAAACAGAGAAAAACAAAGAAAAAATAAAGCCATGAGTTATCTCCCAAGAAGTGCTTTTTCTTTAACGCATTTTACCTAGGTATGATATTTTGAGAACATGCTCACATGAGAAATATGAATTGAAGAAAAAGAGAGCGTCAAGAAGAAAATATTAAACAAAGTTAAGTCTAACCCACTTCCTATGAAAAAAATCCTGTAGAAGAACCAGTCAATAAAGCACAAAGTAGCAAGCATATGAAAGAAAAATAAGTGCAACTTCAAAACTTAATAAGTCAACAAAAAGAGGGGAAACTTGATATTGTTGCGATGCATAAGAATATCTTTCCCTCTCTCATAATAACTTTCAGTAGCATCATGAATAAAATTAACAATATAACTATCACATATAACATTCTTATCATGAGCCACATGCATAAAAGAATTAATACTCTCTGCATAAGCATAGTCATTCTTATTAATTGTAGTGGGAGAAAATTCAACAAAATAGCAATCATTATCATTCTCATCACTATAATCATCAAATATTGGAGGCATATTGTAATCATAACTAATTTTCTCCTCAATAGTAGGTGGACCGAAGATATCATGATCATCCTTGTGATCATCATAAAGAACTTCAACATGATAGACACGTTGTATATTAGGCAGATGATTTTGGGTAATCCCTCCATAACTATGACAATTTTCATAAGGATAATTGTAATTATAGTCCATGTTATAGTATTGTTCATAATTATCAAAGACTGGGGGCATAATATCATCATTAGAAATAGAATAGTTATCTTCCAAAGTGTGTTTATTTGTAAACATATCATCATTTTTAATAGAAGGAGATGTACCAAGCATATAATTATCAGTAGCAAAAGGATTTCAAACACATCATCCACAAGCTCAGAGCTTTCTATATCATTATTGGAAGGAACATGGATGGTATTAATAGTACAACAATTATCATCATTTTTAGAATTGGTACCAAAGAGATTTTAAATATCAAAAGTAGTGTGTTTCTCCCAATCATGATCGCTTTCATAAATAGTACAGAATCATCAAAGACTATAATAGGAGAAACATTCTTAGGGGGTGATACTGTTACCTCTCTCCTTTTACTCCTCCTCTTCTTCTTGTTGTTGTTCTTCCTCTCGATAGGAGGGAGAGGCTTGAAAGGAAGCTTCTCCACATACCCTGGTTTATTGTAAAAAAACAATCAAAAAAACCTTGGAGGATTCCTCCTCTTCATTAATTAGATGAAAACAAATATTAGTCCTGTCATATTTTGGTAAAGTCTCCTATTTTACAATATTTTATATGTAAGTATTTGCGTGCAATTATTAACATAATAAAGATGACAACCATGGAGGACACTATTCATATTAAGAGCACTCATATCTACCAAAGAAGTTTTTCTTGATAACTCTTCATACCCCAAAAATAAAGTAAGTTCCTCATGCTGATTAAGAGTGATCGTGCCATCACAATAAAAACTTGGCAGTACTCATAGGATTCGAATGGTTATTATTACAGCCCGAGCATTGAAAATTGAAATGGCCCACTTTACAACAAAGTTCACAAATAAAAGGTTAGAGGGCACAAACTTTTTTACCAAGATCATCGAAAGTCCTATACCACTTTCTAGTTTTTTCATTCCTATGATGTATTCAATATTCTTCTTTGATTTGATTCTTTTCACAAGGTCTAAGTGCTCCACAAAAATTAACATGCTTATAAGAAATAGTACTTTCAGATGTTTGAGCATGTTCATTGCAATCATTAATAACAGTTTCATTTTTCATGCAACTGTCTTTAAAAGGTTCATGATATATGTCCCCATTTGCTTTAGGAACGTTAATATAAGATGCAAAGGATCTATACCAACCAACAATCATTTGATGATCAAGACCACATTTAGCACTAAGCTCTTGAAAATCAGCAGTTTCAAGAAAAGACTTAATGCAATCATACTCATAGTTTTACCTAATTCTTTACCTTTGTCGTTATTCCAACCTTCATTATTGGTTTGAATTGTTTCAAGAAGATCACATTTATCTTCAACCTTCTTACTTGAGAAAGAACCCTCTTAACATGCATCCAGATAATCCCTGTAATGTCCTGAAAGCCTTGCATACAAATTAGTAACAATTATTTCCTTGGGAAGCTCATGGTTAGGACATTTAAGTATTAATGTTTTTAGTCTTCCCCCAGCTTGACAAATTCCTTCTCCATCACGAGGCCACAAATTATAAATATAATTCCTATCTAAATACAGTTCATGAGAATAATAGAATTTAGAATAAAATAGAGATTCAAGCTCCTTCCACTCCAAATGATGAGGATCATCTAGTAGCTCATACTGATACGTCATAAACGTATCCATAATTTCTGATGTTCCATGTTGTTTGCATGCCATATGCTACATGTTTCTTATACACTTTATGTCATTTTTATGGATTTTCTGGGATAACCTATTGACAAGATGCCACAGAGCCACTTCTTGTTTTTGGATGTTTTTAGTTTTAGAAAAGTTGTTCTCGAAATATTCTCGGAATTCGACGATTCAAAAGCCAAAAGTCTTAGAATTCCTGACACGTCAAGAAAGTCCAAAGGAGACCCGGAGGGTGTCCCTCAAGACCCCACACCACAGGCTCGCGCGAGCTCCCCTCTGGTCGCGCCGGCTAGTGGTGTGGGCCCCTCGGGAGCCCACCTCCATCGCCCTTTCGCCTATAAAGTTCCCCGAGGCATAAACCCTAAATATATCGGCATCCTTCCATGAAAAGTTCCGTAGCTCCGCCACCGCCGCCGACAAGTTTTGGGGGACATAAATCTCTGTTCCCGCACCCTGCCGGGACGGGGAAGTGCCCCCGGAGCCATCTCCATTGACTCCACCGCTTCATCACCGTTGATGTTTCGCATGATGAGGAGTGAGTTGTTCTCCCCCGGGGCTGAGGGCTCTATTGGTAGCTATGTGTTTCATCTCTCTCTCCCATCGTGTGATCTTTATGTGATCATGAGATTTGTAATCTAGTTGAATAAGTAGATGTTACTCTTTATCTGTTATGCTACTCGAATGGTTTTGTTATTAGATCTCCGTAAACACTTTGATCACGGTGTAAAGGTGACAGTGTGTGCACCGTGTGGTCTAGCATGATATTTATATCTTGTGTTGGATGACCCTATGAAATTGTGGGGTTTGTTTAGTACTAATTTGGGCCGCTCATAGTGACAGTGTGGGGTGCCCTAGAGAGGGAATATAGACTTGAGGAGTGCTCTTACAACCCTACGCATGGATTGGTGTTCTTTATTCGACCGGAGAGTGGTTCGGAGTAGAATAGTGAAGAGGTGATATTTATGCATTCAATTATGTTATCATTGTTGAGAGTGTCCACTAGTGAAAGTAAGATCCCTAGGCCTTGTTTCTAAGCATTAAAACACCCTTTACATTTAATTCTGCTACATGTTTGCTTGCTGCCATTTTTATTTCATATTCCTATTATCACTTATAATAATCCATATTACTTGTATTTCACTATCTCCTCGCCGAACTAGTGCACCTATACAACTGACAATTGTATTAGGTGTGTTGGGGACAAAAGAGACTTCTTGTATCATAATTGCGAGGTTGCTTGAGAGGAATACATTTGAACACTTCCTCCCTGAGTTCGACAAACCTTGGGTGATCCACTTAAGGGAAACTTGATACTGTTCTACAAACCTCTGCACTTGGAGGCCCAACACTGTCTACAAGAATAGAAGCGTGCATATACATCAAGCTCTTTTCTAGCGCCGTTGCCGGGGAGGTAAGGTAAAAGGTACTCACATCCTCTATGAGTGCTCGAAGTTATTTCCTTTAGATTCTGCAATTATATCTTTTTGTTTCCTGTTTTCACTAGTTAGGCTTATTTTCACTTGTTCCTTGTTTTTATTTTCACTAGTTAGGCTTAATGGAAAACAACAAAAATATGAGAGATCTTTATTTGCATGATAGTAGCAATGTTATTAGTATGAATTCTTTGCATGCCATTATTTCTAATTCTATGGAAAGGTCTAATCTTGGGGAAGCTAGTTTTTATAATATTTTTATTCCCCCATGTTTTGAGGAGGAAATTTTCTTTGATGATACTTTGCTTCCAATATATGATAATTATAATGATTGTGGTATTCTAGTTCCACCTACTATTGATGATAAATTTTATTGTGATCATGATATGCCTCCTATATTTGATGATTATGGTGATGAGAATAATAATGATAGCTATTTTGTTGAATTTGCTCCCACTACTATTAATAAGAATGACTATGCTTATGTGGAGAGTATTAATTCTTGTATGCATGTGGCTCATGATAAGAATGTTCCTTGTGATAGTTATATTGTTAATTTCATTCATGATGCTACTGAAAGTTATTATGAGAGAGGGAAACATAGTCTTATGCATCTCAACAATATCAAGTTTCCCCTCTTTATGTTGAAATTTTTGAAGTTGCACTTGTTTTGCTTTCCTATGCTATCCACTTTGTGCTTTATTGACTTGTTTTTATATAAGATTCTTTTTCATAGGAAGTGGGTTAGACTTAAATTTGTTTTAAATTTGCTTTTTGATGCTCTCTTTTTCTTAAATTCATATTTCTCATGTGAGCATCCTCTCAAATTATCAGGCCTAGCTAAAAGGCTTTAAAGAAAAGCACTTCTTGGGAGATAACCCATGGTTTTATTTTTGCTTTGTTTTTCTATGTTTTCTTTGAGTCAAGGTGTTTTTTACTTCCGTAGCAGATCCTTTGTATCTTTATTTTCTCGTATTTTTTGTGCCAGGTAAAGTTTCTAGCGAAAGTTGGAGTTGGTTTTGGATTTCTGCGTACAAAAAAGATTTCTGCTGTCCACCGTAAGAAATCGTA
This sequence comes from Alopecurus myosuroides, assembly GCA_028641055.1. Taxonomy (NCBI): domain Eukaryota; kingdom Viridiplantae; phylum Streptophyta; class Magnoliopsida; order Poales; family Poaceae; genus Alopecurus; species Alopecurus myosuroides. The sequence continues at coordinate 39,652,797 of CM054059.1, read as the reverse complement.
TAAAATCCAGAAAGCTCAAAGTGACCTGAAACTTTTTGTGCTTATTCCTCAGTAATTACGAAACTTTTTTGTTCTTTATATTTTTCGATCTGAGCAACGTAAGTGCCCCGAAAAAAATCGTCATTACAGATTGTTCTGGTTTTGATAGATTCTACCTTTTTACTTACATTCTCTCTTTTACTATGTCAAATGGATTTCTTTGCTTCATAAAACATCAATGGCTGTAGCTAATGTTTAAAAGTATCAATATCACTTGTGCCCATGCAGAACCCATGGAATTTTTTATTGTTGCACTAACCCTCTAATGCGAATTACTCTTTGAGTCTGGCATGAAGGAAGCTTTCAAGGGTCAAGAGAAGAGGGTGATATAATGTGATCAAGAAGAGTGCAAGGTCAAATCTTGGGGATGCCCCCGTGGTTCATCCCAGAAAATTCTAAGAAGACTCACGCATATAAGGTTAGGGATGCCCAAGGCATCCCCTTCTTCATCAACAATTTATCAGGTCACTTCTAGTGAAACTATATTTTTTCCGGTTACACATATGAAGTTTACTTGGAGCGTCTGTTTATTTTTCTTTTGTTTTCCTTTGTTTCTTTTGTTTTCCTTGCTGAAATAATATAGTTGGAACCTAGCATTATTTGTGTGGGGGAGAGACACGCTCCGCTTTTTCATATGAATACTCGTTATGCTCGTATTCTTAGTTTTTCTTCTAGTTGCTGCAAAATTCCCTTTTAGCTCCCGTTTTTCATGCATCTCTTATTCAGAGATGTTAGTTCTAGTAGAGTTATGTTAGTACTCTCTTGTTTCATTTTTGTATCTCTTGGAGAGTTTTTGTTGTTTGGTGTTTGGTAGAAAATGCTACGTGTGGTAGATGGTATAACGAAAAAGCTTGCATATTCTATGTAGATCACTAAACCTTTTCACTTGATTATTTTTTGTTGTTTTGAGATATTAATATGCTTAATGGTAAACTTTCTGGTCTAGTAGAGTAAAAAACAATTAATGGTTGGTCTACAAGCTTGAAACTATGCCACACGCAAATAACCAGTTGATAGGATAATGGTATATGACTTCCTTTGCTGATAGCAATCGTAATGGCTTTTTGTTACGCGCTACGGTCGGGGTAGCTAACAGTGACTTGTCACTACCACTGACCCTCTTGGAGTGATTTTCATTATGCCTTGGGATATCATGATTTTATTTGGAATCTTTTAATGTGTGTGTTCTATGTTGCGGTTTTCTGGCACTTCCACCATCCATATTTGCTAGCCTCTTTGGTACTGTGCATTGCTCATTCCCACATTGAGAGTTGGTGCAAACTTCACCCGTGCATCCAAACCCCGTGGGAGAACTTTGTTCTTCTACACATAAGCCAAAAATCATCTTCCTCAAAACAGCCACCATACCTACCTACCATGGCATTTTCATAGGCATTCCGAGATATATTGCCATACATCATTCATCATCATTATGTTACTTGTCATGCTTCATTGTTATTTTGCATACTGCTACACTGGCAGGATCATTTAGCTTTATTCATCAGAGATATTTCAGTTTGAGTTATGAGTACTAAGAGTGTGTTGATTCATCGTAAAATAGTGTGTTGCCCCTACCAGTGAGGTTATATATCAAAAAAATAAAAAATAAAGAGAAAAATCCCAAAAAAAAGAGGCAAAAGAAAGAAAATAAAGAGAGAGGGGGCAGCACTACTATCATTTATTCCACACTTGTGCTTGGTTAGCATCATTAGTTCAGTTTGGAGAGAGTTTTCATATTATGACTTACATAACTATGTGGGGAACTTACATTATAGAACTTGGCTTGTATATTCGAATGATGAGCCTCCTCAAAAGATCTGTAGGTCTTCGTGAGCAAGCAAGTTGGATGCACGCCCACTAGTTCCATTGGAGAGCTTTCATAGACTTATAGCTCTATGTGCATCCATTGTGTGGCTATCACTACTCCTTGCATAACTTCAATTATAAGACTTCCTCTTGTCTAATGATCACTTTCAGTTGTGTGAGACTTTCTTCCATTGAACTTCCAAACCCCCCATAATGTTCCTTTAGCCATAACATCCTGGTGTCAGGGACCAATACAAAATTCTTGCTTGTTTGAGTGCACAAATATTTTAATGATTTTCCTATGGGCATATTGTTGTCACTTGACTTGATCCTAACAGGAGTTGTTGTGAGAGTTTTATGCCTTGGATGATTATATTGTTGTTCTTGAGGCTTAAATCATCTTTAATAAACTATTGCACGGTTGGTTGTCTTTTTAGTATTGATTCATTGAAAAGTTTTAGTTTGTTCTTCCTAATGGTTTATACATTATTCTATTTGATATCAACTATAAACCACAACCTTTATTCATTTGATACTAGTTTACATGATTTACATTACTATGATTGTCGCACCCTGATTTCTAGGGGATACTCACCGTACGAACTGGATAGCAGATGCTTGGATTATGGGGCATAACTGCTCCCACGTCCCAGCTTCCTGGTAGGCCTGCGCTTATGCGCGACAACACAAGCCCTGCTATTCCATCGTCGATGTAAACTATCCACTAGAGATCAAAGGCACTTCCGTCGACGTACTTCAAACCATACACACATGGTACGTCAACGGCGTTTAACAAGTGATATCACAACAGATCTCTACGACACAAAAGATTGAAATAAGTTGCAAATGGCTCTCATTAGAGCAGAGATAGCAAATACAATCATTCAGAGGGCACATGCCCCAACAATACATCATTACAATACAGCGGAAGCATTCAACATGTCTGAGTACAGACAAGAACCAAATAGGCCTAAGAGGCCGGAAACAAACAGACGGAGCCCATCCACGAAGTCTCGGATCCTGCCCGGGTCCGCTATCTACTCGTCTGCAGTCTCGTCATACTCCACGTAGTAGCCACCATGTAGATCCTCGGAAACGTAGGTCTGCGGAAACCACAGCCCCAAAGGGGTCAGTACATAAACGTACTGGCAAGCAAGACTCACAATTCACCAAAGTGTAACCCGTCAACACCAAGCACAGATGCCTTGGGTTCAACGGAAGAGAGGGGATATAAAAGATGCTGCAACTGGCTGCGCTAACCAACTACAGAGATTCTACCACTTCCGGCTAACAGAAAGGAGATAAGATCGAGTATTGTAACCAACTGAAAGATAACTTCAAACAAACCCATCCTGGATCTCGCCCCTTATCCAAAGAAGCAATCCGAGGATAACTCACACAGTTGTATTAAAGGTGAATCAAGTTATTGTGTCATCAACCTATTACTAGTCAAGTGATTAACCATTGGGTGTAACATGTTTGATCATTATGTTTAAGTTGTTCTGAGTACTTGTTAGCCAGTACTTTCACCAAGTAATCCATAACCGCGGAAAACACGGCTTCTCGAGAAGATTATCCCTGCAGGGTTGCACCAATTTGGCCGTACACGCAAGAATAACCCGCCAGATGGGAAGCTAACCCACCAAGCGGGGTACTCTACACAACCAACCATTCTTCGCATCAAGCCCAAAGCACCTTGGGCGCACGGCTAATCGAGCCCAGAAGAAAATGGACCCTCATAGCACTCTAAGAACGTGTCCCCCTATATGCCGACTACGAAAGTTCCACCCTGGCCTGGGCTCGCAAAAACATGCATGCGGCAAATGGAAAACACGAACTAAATGAGGCGATTTGGACGAGATGCGAATCAGGTCAAGTTGAGGGGGGCGCCCATACTCGCTTCCCACATGCGGTTAGTGCGCTCATCATGGATCAGTAGACAAGACCCTTTTCCTATTAGGGTCGACACTAGCAGGCCTCAAAACCACAAAGGGCCTCCTGCCGGTGCCTTATCATCAAATTATTATTAATAGTAACATTAGCATGATTGATTGATTAAACATCGAGCCCCCACAACGTAATAGAAATAGTAACAGAAAGTAACGGGTAACAGACTCGAGCAAAAGCAACCTAAGCATGCTAGTAAGACACTGGCTCAAACAATGGGTTGTGGGAAGGTAGATGAGGCAATATCAGGTTTAAAGGATTCATGTGATAGGTTCGTAACAGAAACAACTACTACTAAGGCTAGCAGAAAAGAACAACGGAAAGTATCGGTAACCAATGTTGAAAGGAACACAGTGGTTCATGTGAGTGATAACTTGCCTGCAAAACCCAGTAGCCTGGTACTGAGCTAACTCCTTAGAAGGGGTGTCGTAAGTATCGTCGGTCTCAACGTCGTCGTATATCCAGGAAGAAGCAAACAAACAAGGCAGAAAGGTAAACAATCACTATCATGGCATAGGTGCACAAACATGGGATGATGCATGTCATGTTAATAGATGCATCAGAATAAACTACTTGACAAGATAACACAATTTAATTGGACCCATATGCAATTGGATTGCATATGGCAAGAGTCCGTGAATTAAGTGGAAACAAATGATCTACAATTTAATTATTATGTGAGAGTTGTTAGCATGATGCATGCATGATGATAACAACAGAATAACAACAAATAACAATGATAGATGCAAGTGAAAAAGGATGGGAACAAGTTTTGGAAAGCATTGTTTAAGTTTGGAAAGTTTGGTTACTTAAAACATGTCACACAAGTAATTGTTGTTTTCAACAAGTTAAAGTGTTCAAAACAAGTAACAAAGTTTATATTTGAAAAGGTTATGCTTTTATGGTTTGAAAACATATTTTATATGTCCCAAAAGAATTTGACTTGATCAAGTTATGAATTTAGCAATATTAAATGATTTAAACAAGGTTTAAATCATTTAACCAATTTTAATTATTCAAAACATGAAACAAATTTTATATTTGGAAAGGTGGTTTAATTTTGCATGGAAAACATATTTCATTTGTTGAAATTGGATTTAAAATGAGCAAGTTATTATTTTGGCAATTTTAAATGCAATAAACAAGAAACAGTTGTTTTCAGCAATTTAAATTATTCAAAACAGCAAACAAAATTTATATTTGGAAAGTACATGAAAAATTGATTGGAAAACACATTTGGTTTGTGAAATTTGGAATTATTATGAACAAGTTATGAATTTTGCAAGTTTAAGTGAATTTGACAAGTTTTCAAATTTTGCACCAATTTAAAATATCCAAAACAGTAAACAAATTTTATATTTGGATAGATCATTTAATTTGGTATTGAAAACATATAAAAAATGTTGGATTTGGAGTTAAAATGATTTTATTATGCAATTTACAAAATTTGGGGTGAATCTGCCATTTTTAGTGCACTAGGGACTTAGAAAATATTATTTCAGGGGTCTAGATTTAATACCAGGGGCCTAGGTGTGATTTCCTATAAGTTATGTGACCAAAACATTGCAAAACAAAAATGTTTTTAATTGTGCAGGGGGTGGGATTTGATCCCTGCACCTCCTGCTACGCTGGGGGAACAGAACCAGTGGGCTGGTGCGGTTTTTGTGATAGAAGGGGGGTGGCGAGGAGGTTAAGGTGCAGTACTGCGGGATTTTAACTGAAATTACAGATCGTGCGTGCAGGTGCTGTACCTCGAACAGAAACATGGCCAGGCAGCGATCGGCGGTGCAGCAGGGAGCAGAGTGCGTGGGGGTGCGGTTCAAGGGGAAGATGAGGGAGGGGCGAGTGGGGGATAGAGGCCTCACCTTGGGGACAGCAGGGTGGGCGAGTGGGTGCAGACAGGGTCGAGGCAGGGAGCAGCAGGGCGCTGCAGCAGGAGGTGGCCGGCGAAGGAGGAGATGGCGGCAGAGCTCCAGGGCTCCTCGGCCCTCGCCGAGAGGTGGAGGAGGAAGAGGGGGCCGAGGAGTTTCCATTCCCGGCCCCAAACACGGCAGTGGGAGTCCCTAGCCCCGGCGATCACCGGTGGAAGGGGGCTGTTTTGGCGGGTACAGGTTCAGACAACAAAATACAGAGAAGGAATTGGAGGTGGGAGGAGAGATGGCGGCTGGGGAGAGGAAGGAGAGGGAGAAGGAAGAAAGCTAGGGTTGAGGGGGAGAGCTAGGGCAGAGGGGTGGAGTTATAGGGAGAAGGGAGAGGAGCTCCACCGTTGGATTTTCTCTGAACCACGTGGGGTGCCTGGATGTTGAGCCGTACAGGGAAGAAGAAGGTGCGAGGGGGGTATTGGGCTGCGAGGGATGTGGGCTTGGGGGGAGAAAGTTGGGCCCTTCTCCTTCTCTCCCTGCTAGCTTTAAGGTTTTTGTTCTATTTTATTTTTTTTGCTGAAAACCAAAATGGAAGAATTTGATAGATTTTTGTTTAGGAAAAATTGCAGAAAATTTAGGTTAAGATATTTAGGTAATTAGAAACCATTCTCCAAGATTGTATTTCAAAAAGTTGATATTTAAAATAAGGTTTGTATGTGAACTCAACTTGGATGAATTTTAATATTAATAAACCGTTATGAAAACATGCACTTGAATAGGGTTACCCCTAGGGTTTTTAGAATGATTTTAAGAGTACAATTGTGTGGTGAATTTTATGGATTTCAAAAGGTACTGATTTTGAGAATTGGTTTGAATTTGAAAAATGTTTTAGAAGTACTTGATTGGATTAATTGATTGATTAATGGTTTGATTAAAACCAACAAATTAAGGAGTTATTAACATGGAATAAAATGGAACAATTTGGTTGTTTTCACTTGTTATTTTTATTCCAAAAGTTGTAACAGAACAAGTATGAAAACATGGTTTGAGTAAGGTTTGAATTTGAGTTGTGAAAACAGTGGAAAACAAATGCAACAATTTAGAAACAAAAGCAAACAACATGGAAACAATATGATGACATGATGCAATACTTAAATAAACAAGAAATCAATCATTCTAAGGGGAGTTTTCATACTTGGGATGTTACAAAACGCCCCCCTTGAAGGAATCGCGCCCCGAGATTCCTACTGAGAAAAGAAAAGATCCGGACACTTCTTGGGAAGATTCTCTTGAGCTGTGATACGTGAAACACATCGTGCACCTTGGATAGACGTCAGGGAATTTGCAAACCACCGGAACATTTTTAAATAAAGGAAGGTGTTTTGTATTGAGGGTGTATAGCTGAATAGAACTTGATTCATTTGGAGAATAGATTATCTGGCTAGAATGGTGGAACAGAGTTATTGACATCAATCCAACACTAAGAATGACATCAATGTCAGAATCAGCAACATGAGAGAAACGAGGAATATGTGGCCTCCCATTAGAATTGGATTGTTCTTACTTATGTTGGAAGTCAACATTTGAGATCCCGGGGAGTGAACAGAGATTTGATTGCTTAGTGGAACCAGAATTAGGTTGTATGTTGTGGAAAATATTGTTGACACAAAGGAATGTGATGCTCCGGTATCAAATAACACTTTAACTGGATAAGAGTTTACGAGGAAGTTTTGATTATACGCCGGTAGAAGATTTGAAGTGGAAAACAACAACAAGATTTCAACGGACGAAAAGGATGTTGAGAAGAACAGGATATCAACATCGGGGAAAACGAGATCAAAACACTCCTGAGGTACTACGGAAAACCCATCCGGGCTTCTAAAGGATCAATATCTACTGTTTAAGGAATAGAGGATCTGCTTCCGGGGCTTATTTGCCACCGTTCTCAATCGTGAGTAGGCAACATGATAAATCATGTCACAACCACCTCCATTCCTATGGTCTAGTAGATATAACTATCCCAGAGAAACCAGGATACGTGAAATCCTAACTTGAAAGTTTAGATGAGAAGGGAGAAATCAACGTTGCACTTCCTTACCAGAAAAGGGAGGGTGGGTGGGGAAAGAAGAAAAAGAACAGAATTCCTACTCTCACGTTTCATTTTGTTCCTATATAGCTACAAAATAGTTTCTAGACTCAACTGCGACCAGTAAAAAGGGATCCTACAGGCAGACAGGCTCTGATACCATTTGTCGCACCCTGATTTCTAGGGGATACTCACCGTACGAACTGGATAGCAGATGCTTGGATTATGGGGCATAACTGCTCCCACGTCCCAGCTTCCTGGTAGGCCTGCGCTTATGCGCGACAACACAAGCCCTGCTATTCCATCGTCGATGTAAACTATCCACTAGAGATCAAAGGCACTTCCGTCGACGTACTTCAAACCATACACACATGGTACGTCAACGGCGTTTAACAAGTGATATCACAACAGATCTCTACGACACAAAAGATTGAAATAAGTTGCAAATGGCTCTCATTAGAGCAGAGATAGCAAATACAATCATTCAGAGGGCACATGCCCCAACAATACATCATTACAATACAGCGGAAGCATTCAACATGTCTGAGTACAGACAAGAACCAAATAGGCCTAAGAGGCCGAAAACAAACAGACGGAGCCCATCCACGAAGTCTCGGATCCTGCCCGGGTCCGCTATCTACTCGTCTGCAGTCTCGTCATACTCCACGTAGTAGCCACCATGTAGATCCTCGGAAACGTAGGTCTGCGGAAACCACAGCCCCAAAGGGGTCAGTACATAAACGTACTGGCAAGCAAGACTCACAATTCACCAAAGTGTAACCCGTCAACACCAAGCACAGATGCCTTGGGTTCAACGGAAGAGAGGGGATATAAAAGATGCTGCAACTGGCTGCGCTAACCAACTACAGAGATTCTACCACTTCCGGCTAACAGAAAGGAGATAAGATCGAGTATTGTAACCAACTGAAAGATAACTTCAAACAAACCCATCCTGGATCTCGCCCCTTATCCAAAGAAGCAATCCGAGGATAACTCACACAGTTGTATTAAAGGTGAATCAAGTTATTGTGTCATCAACCTATTACTAGTCAAGTGATTAACCATTGGGTGTAACATGTTTGATCATTATGTTTAAGTTGTTCTGAGTACTTGTTAGCCAGTACTTTCACCAAGTAATCCATAACCGCGGAAAACACGGCTTCTCGAGAAGATTATCCCTGCAGGGTTGCACCAATTTGGCCGTACACGCAAGAATAACCCGCCAGATGGGAAGCTAACCCACCAAGCGGGGTACTCTACACAACCAACCATTCTTCGCATCAAGCCCAAAGCACCTTGGGCGCACGGCTAATCGAGCCCAGAAGAAAATGGACCCTCATAGCACTCTAAGAACGTGTCCCCCTATATGCCGACTACGAAAGTTCCACCCTGGCCTGGGCTCGCAAAAACATGCATGCGGCAAATGGAAAACACGAACTAAATGAGGCGATTTGGACGAGATGCGAATCAGGTCAAGTTGAGGGGGGCGCCCATACTCGCTTCCCACATGCGGTTAGTGCGCTCATCATGGATCAGTAGACAAGACCCTTTTCCTATTAGGGTCGACACTAGCAGGCCTCAAAACCACAAAGGGCCTCCTGCCGGTGCCTTATCATCAAATTATTATTAATAGTAACATTAGCATGATTGATTGATTAAACATCGAGCCCCCACAACGTAATAGAAATAGTAACAGAAAGTAACGGGTAACAGACTCGAGCAAAAGCAACCTAAGCATGCTAGTAAGACACTGGCTCAAACAATGGGTTGTGGGAAGGTAGATGAGGCAATATCAGGTTTAAAGGATTCATGTGATAGGTTCGTAACAGAAACAACTACTACTAAGGCTAGCAGAAAAGAACAACGGAAAGTATCGGTAACCAATGTTGAAAGGAACACAGTGGTTCATGTGAGTGATAACTTGCCTGCAAAACCCAGTAGCCTGGTACTGAGCTAACTCCTTAGAAGGGGTGTCGTAAGTATCGTCGGTCTCAACGTCGTCGTATATCCAGGAAGAAGCAAACAAACAAGGCAGAAAGGTAAACAATCACTATCATGGCATAGGTGCACAAACATGGGATGATGCATGTCATGTTAATAGATGCATCAGAATAAACTACTTGACAAGATAACACAATTTAATTGGACCCATATGCAATTGGATTGCATATGGCAAGAGTCCGTGAATTAAGTGGAAACAAATGATCTACAATTTAATTATTATGTGAGAGTTGTTAGCATGATGCATGCATGATGATAACAACAGAATAACAACAAATAACAATGATAGATGCAAGTGAAAAAGGATGGGAACAAGTTTTGGAAAGCATTGTTTAAGTTTGGAAAGTTTGGTTACTTAAAACATGTCACACAAGTAATTGTTGTTTTCAACAAGTTAAAGTGTTCAAAACAAGTAACAAAGTTTATATTTGAAAAGGTTATGCTTTTATGGTTTGAAAACATATTTTATATGTCCCAAAAGAATTTGACTTGATCAAGTTATGAATTTAGCAATATTAAATGATTTAAACAAGGTTTAAATCATTTAACCAATTTTAATTATTCAAAACATGAAACAAATTTTATATTTGGAAAGGTGGTTTAATTTTGCATGGAAAACATATTTCATTTGTTGAAATTGGATTTAAAATGAGCAAGTTATTATTTTGGCAATTTTAAATGCAATAAACAAGAAACAGTTGTTTTCAGCAATTTAAATTATTCAAAACAGCAAACAAAATTTATATTTGGAAAGTACATGAAAAATTGATTGGAAAACACATTTGGTTTGTGAAATTTGGAATTTTTATGAACAAGTTATGAATTTTGCAAGTTTAAGTGAATTTGACAAGTTTTCAAATTTTGCACCAATTTAAAATATCCAAAACAGTAAAAAAAATTATATTTGGATAGATCATTTAATTTGGTATTGAAAACATATAAAAAATGTTGGATTTGGAGTTAAAATGATTTTATTATGCAATTTACAAAATTTGGGGTGAATCTGCCATTTTTAGTGCACTAGGGACTTAGAAAATATTATTTCAGGGGTCTAGATTTAATACCAGGGGCCTAGGTGTGATTTCCTATAAGTTATGTGACCAAAACATTGCAAAACAAAAATGTTTTTAATTGTGCAGGGGGTGGGATTTGATCCCTGCACCTCCTGCTACGCTGGGGGAACAGAACCAGTGGGCTGGTGCGGTTTTTGTGATAGAAGGGGGGTGGCGAGGAGGTTAAGGTGCAGTACTGCGGGATTTTAACTGAAATTACAGATCGTGCGTGCAGGTGCTGTACCTCGAACAGAAACATGGCCAGGCAGCGATCGGCGGTGCAGCAGGGAGCAGAGTGCGTGGGGGTGCGGTTCAAGGGGAAGATGAGGGAGGGGCGAGTGGGGGATAGAGGCCTCACCTTGGGGACAGCAGGGTGGGCGAGTGGGTGCAGACAGGGTCGAGGCAGGGAGCAGCAGGGCGCTGCAGCAGGAGGTGGCCGGCGAAGGAGGAGATGGCGGCGGAGCTCCAGGGCTCCTCGGCCGTCGCCGAGAGGTGGAGGAGGAAGAGGGGGCCGAGGAGTTTCCATTCTCGGCCCCAAACACGGCGGTGGGAGTCCCTAGCCCCGGCGATCACCGGCGGAAGGGGGCTGTTTTGGTGGGTACAGGTTCAGACAACAAAATACAGAGAAGGAATTGGAGGTGGGAGGAGAGATGGCGGCTGGGGAGAGGAAGGAGAGGGAGAAGGAAGAAAGCTAGGGTTGAGGGGGAGAGCTAGGGCAGAGGGGTGGAGTTATAGGGAGAAGGGAGAGGAGCTCCACCGTTGGCTTTTCTCTGAACCACGTGGGGTGCCTGGATGTTGAGCCGTACAGGGAAGAAGAAGGTGCGAGGGGGGTATTGGGCTGCGAGGGATGTGGGCTTGGGGGGAGAAAGTTGGGCCCTTCTCCTTCTCTCCCTGCTAGCTTTAAGGTTTTTGTTCTATTTTATTTTTTTTGCTGAAAACCAAAATGGAAGAATTTGATAGATTTTTGTTTAGGAAAAATTGCAGAAAATTTAGGTTAAGATATTTAGGTAATTAGAAACCATTCTCCAAGATTGTATTTCAAAAAGTTGATATTTAAAATAAGGTTTGTATGTGAACTCAACTTGGATGAATTTTAATATTAATAAACCCTTATGAAAACATGCACTTGAATAGGGTTACCCCTAGGGTTTTTAGAATGATTTTAAGAGTACAATTGTGTGGTGAATTTTATGGATTTCAAAAGGTACTGATTTTGAGAATTGGTTTGAATTTGAAAAATGTTTTAGAAGTACTTGATTGGATTAATTGATTGATTAATGGTTTGATTAAAACCAACAAATTAAGGAGTTATTAACATGGAATAAAATGGAACAATTTGGTTGTTTTCACTTGTTATTTTTATTCCAAAATTTGTAACAGAACAAGTATGAAAACATGGTTTGAGTAAGGTTTGAATTTGAGTTGTGAAAACAGTGGAAAACAAATGCAACAATTTAGAAACAAAAGCAAACAACATGGAAACAATATGATGACATGATGCAATACTTAAATAAACAAGAAATCAATCATTCTAAGGGGAGTTTTCATACTTGGGATGTTACAATGATGATCAAGTTTATGTTGGTAGCATGTAACCTCAGAAATTATTTGTTTTTATCGTTTACCTACTCGAGGACGAGTAGGGACTAAGCTTGGGGATGTTGATACGTCATAAACGTATCCATAATTTCGGATGTTCCATGTTATTTTCATGACATATGCTACATGTTTCTTATCCACTTTTCTGGGACTAACCTATTGACAGGATGCCACAGAGCCAGTTCCTGGTTTCTGTTGTTTTTAGTTTCAGAAAAGTTGTTCTGGAAATATTATCGGAATTGGACGATTCAAAAGCCAAAATTCTTAGAATTCCCGACAAGTCAAGGAAGTCAAAAGGAGACCCGGATGGGGGTGGGCCCCTCGGGCGCCCGCCGCCATCGCCCTTTCGCCTATAAAGTCCCCCCGAGGCATAAACCCTAAATATATCGGCCTCCTTCCACGAAAAGTTCCGTAGCTTCACCTTCGCCACCGACAAGTTTCGGAGGACAGAAATCTCTGTTCTGGCACCCTGCCGGGGCGGGGAAGTGCCCCAGAGCCATCTCCATTGACTCCACCGCCATCTTCATCGATGTTGATGTCTCCCATGATGAGGAGAGAGTAGTTCTCCCCGGGGCTAAGGGCTCTACCGGTAGCTATGTGTTTCATCTCTCTCTCCCATGGTGTGATCTTTATGTGATCATGAGCTTCGTAATCTAGTTGAATAATTAGATGTTACTCTTCATTTGTTGTGCTACTCGAGTGGTTTTGTTATGAGATCTCCGTAAACACTTTGATCATGGTGTAAAGGTGACAGTGTGTGCACCATGTGGTTTAGCATGATATTTATATCTTGTGTTGGATGACCATATGAAATTGTGGCGTTTGTTTAGTACTAATTTGGGGTGCTCATAGTGACAGTGTGGGTGCCCTAGAGAGGGAATACAGACTTGAGGAGTGCTCTTACATCCCTACGCATGGATTGGTGTTCGTTATCCGACCGGAGAGTTGTTTGGAGTAGCATAGTGAAGAGATGATTTTTATGCATTCAGTTATGTTATCATTGTTGAGAGTGTCCACTAGTGAAAGTAGGATCCCAAGGCCTTGTTTCGAAGCATTGAAACATCGTCTACATTCAGTTCTACTATATAGCCCTACACAATGAATTGGTGTTTGTTATCCGACCGGAGATTGGTTCGGAGTAGCATAGTGAAGAGAGATATTTATGCGTTCAATTATGTTATCATTGTTGAGAGTGTCCACTAGTGAAAGTAGGATCCCTCGGCCTTGTTTCTAAGCATTGAAATACCGTTTACAATCAGTTCGGCTACATGTTTGCTTGCTGCCATTTTTATTTCATATTGCTATTATCACTTATAATCATCCATATTACTTGTATTTCACTATCTCTTCGCCAAACTAGTGCACCTATACAACTGACAATTTTATTAGGTGTGTTGGGGACACAAGAGACATCTTGTATCATAATTGCAGGGTTGCTTGAGAGGGATATATTTGACCTCTTCCTCCTTGAGTTCGATAAACCTAATTGTATTAGGTGTCTTGGGCCTCCAAGTGCAGAGGTTTGTAGAACAACAGCAAGTTTCCCTTAAGTGGATTACCCAAGGTTTGTCGAACTCATGGAGGAAGAGGTCAAAGATATCCCTCTCAAGCAACCCCGCAATTACGATACAAGAAGTCTCTTCTATCCCCAACACATATAATACAATTGTAAGTTGTATAGGTGCCCTAGTTCGGCGAAGAGAGAGTAAAATACAAGTAATATGTATGTTTATAAGTGACAATAGCAATCTGAAATAGAAATTTCAGCAAGCAAACATGTAGTTGAACTGATTGTAAACGGTATTTCAATGCTTAGAAACAAGGCCGAGGGATCCTACTTTCACTAGTGGACACTCTCAAAAATGATAACATAATTGAACGCGTAAATATCTCTCTTCACTATGCTACTCCGAACCACTCTCCGGTCGGATAACAAACACCAATTCATTGCGTAGGGCTATAAAGCACACCTTAAAGTCGCATTCCCATGTCTAGTTAACCCCACACTGTCAACTTGAGCGCCCTATAATGTACTAGAAAAACACCACAATTTCATAGGGTCATCCAACACAAGATGTAAATATCATGCTAAACCACACGGTGCACACACTGTCACAATTACACAGTGATCAAAGTGTCTACGGAGATCTCATAACAAAACCACCTGAGTAGCATAACAGATGAAGAGTAATATCTACTTATTCAACTAGATTACAGAGCTCACGATCACATAAAGATTACACCATGGGAGAGAGAGATGAGACACATAGCTACCGGTAGAGCCCCCAGCCCCGGGGGAGAACTACTCCCTCCTCATCATAGGACACAGCAATAGCGATGAAGATGGTGGTGGAGTCGATGGAGATGGATCCGGTGGCACTTCCTCGTCCTGGGAGGGTGCCGGAACAAAGATTTATGTCCCCCAAAACTTGTCGGCAGCGGCAGCGGAGCTACAGAACTTTTCGTGGAAAAGGCTGATTTTTAGGGTTTATGCATTGAGGGGCATATATAGGCGAAAGGGCGATGGCGGTGGGCGCCCGAGGGGCCCACACCACCCCCAGGCGTGGCCAGGGGTCCACCTACGCCTAGGCATGGTGTGGGGGCTCCAGGGCCCCCCTCCGGGTCTCCTTTGGACTTCCTTGACCCCTCGAGACTTCTAAGACTTCTGGCTTTTGAATTGTCCAATTCCGAGAATATTTCCAGAACAACTTTTCTGAAACAAAAAACATCAGAAAACAGGAACTGTCTCTGTGGCATCTTGTCAATAGGTTAGTCCCGGGAAATCAATAAAAATGACATAAAGTGTAAGGAAAACATGTAGCACATGGCACGAAAACAACATGGAACATCAAAAATTAAGGATACTTTTATGACGTATCAAGATCCCCAAGCTTAGTTCCTACTCGTCCTGGACTAAGTAAACAACAAAACAAATAATTTCTAAGGTGACATGCTACCAACATAAACTTGATCATCATAGTAATGTAAAGCATGTAAACTAGGATCAAATGAATAAAGGCTATGGTTTATAGTTGATATCAAAGAGTAATGTATAAACCATTAGGAATAACAAAGTAAAACATTTCAATGAATCAATACTAAAAGACAATCCACTGTGCAAACTATGTTAAAGTTGATTCAAGCTTCAAGAACAACAATATAATTATCCAAGGCATCAAAATCTCACAACAACTCATGTTAGGATCAAGTCAAGTGACAACAATATGCACGTATGAAAATCATTCAAATAAACGTGAACTTAAAACAAGCAAGGGTTCTGTATTGGGTCCTGGCACCAGGATGTTATGGCTAAAAGAACATTATGGGGGGTTTGGATAGTCAACGGAAGAAAGTCTCACACAACTGAAAGTGATCATTAGACAAGAGGAAGTCTTATAATCGAAGTTATACAAGGGGTAGTGATTGCCACACAACGGATGCACATATAGCTATAAGTGTATGAAAGCTCTCCAATTGAACTAGTGGGGGTGCATCCAACCTGCTTGCTCACGAAGACCTAGAGCTCTTTTGAGGAGGCTCATCATTGGATATACAAGCCAAGTTCTATAATGTAAGTTCCCCACATAGTTATGCAAGTCATAATATGAAAACTCTCTCAAACTGAAGTAATGATGCTAAACAAAGCACAAGTGTGGAATAAATGATAGTAATGATGCCCCCTCTCTCTTTATTTTCTCTCTTTTTCCTCTTTTTGTTTTTTATTTTTCTCTTTTGGGCTTTTCCTCTTTTTATTTTTTTCATTTTTTTATATATAACCTCACTGGTAGGGGCAACAATATATTTTACAATGAATCAACACACTTTTAGTACTCATAACTCAAACTAAAATATCTCTGATGTATAAAACTAAATGCTCCTGCCAGTGTAGCAGTATGCAAAAAAACAATGAAGCATGACAAGTAACATAATGATGATGGATGTTGTATGGCAATATATATCGGAATGGCTATGGAAATGCCATGATATGTAGGTATGGTGGCTGTTTTGAGGAAGATAAAATTTTGCTTATGTGTAGAAGAACAAAGTTTTCCCACAGGGTTTGGATGCACTGGCGAAGTTTGCACCAACTCTCCAATGTGAGAATGAGCAATGAACAGTACCGAAGAGGCTAGCAAATATGGATGGTGGAAGCGCCAGAAAACCGCAACATAGAACTCACAAGTTAAAATATTCCAAATAAAATCATGATATCATAAGGCATAATGAAAATCACTCCAAGAGGGTACGTGGAGTGACAAGTCACTGTTAGCTACCCCGACCGTAGCGCGTAACAAAAAGCCATTACGATTGCTATTAGCAAAGGAAGACATATACCATTATCTTATCAACTGGTTATTTGAGTGTGGCACAGTTTCAAGCTTATAAACCAACCATTAATTGTTTTTACTCTACTAAACCAACAAGTTACCATTAAGAAAATTAATATCTCAAAACAACAACAAATAATCAAGTGAACCAGTTGATGTCTACGCACGCTTCTATTCTTGTAGACAGTGTTGGGCCTCCAAGTGCAGAGGTTTGTAGAACAACAATAAGTTTCCCTTAAGTGGATCACCCAAGGTTTATCGAACTCAGGGAGGTAGAGGTCAAAGATATCCCTCTCAAGCAACCCTGCAATTAAGATACAAGAAGTCTCTTGTGTCCCCAACACACCCAATATACTTGTCAGGTATATAGGTGCACTAGTTCGGCGAAGAGATAGTGAAATGTGAGTAATATGGATGGTTATAAGTAATAATAGCAATCTGAAATAAATATGGCAGCAAGCAAACATGTAGCAGAACAGGCGGAAAACGGTGTTTCAATGCTTGGAAACAAGACCTAGATATCCTACTTTCACTAGTGGACACTCTCAACAATGATCACATAATTGAATAACTAAATATCTTCTCTTCACTATGCTACACTTAACCCTCTCCGGTTGGATAACGAACACTAATCATTGCGTAGGGTTGCAAAACGCATTCTTTAAAGTAAGCATTCACATGTCTTGTTAACCCCACACTGTCACTATGAGCGCCCTAGAAGGTACTAGACAAACACCACAATTCATAGAGGAGACACACACGATGTGCACACTGTCACCTTCACACCGCGGGACTAGGTGACTCCAAAGTTCATATTAATAAAACACTTGAGTAGCAGAAGATGAAGAGTAACATCTACTTATTCAACTAGATTACAAAGCTCACGATCACATATAGATCACACCATGAGAGACAGAGAGATGAACCACATAGCTACCAGTAGAGCCCTCAGCCTCGGGGGCAGAACTACTCCCTCGTCATCATAGGAGACAACAACGGAGATGGAGATGGCGGTGGATTCGATGGAGATGGGTTCCGGGGGCACTTCCCCGTCCCGGCAGGGTGCCAGAACAGAGATTTGTCCCCCGAAACTTGCCGGCGGCGGCGGCGGAGCTATGGATGTATTTTGTGGAAAAGGGCGTTTCTCCTAGGGTTGATGCATCAGGGAGTATATATAGGCGAAAGGGCGATGCCGGGGCTCTTCGGGAGTTCTGGATGCTTCCGGGACTTCTAAGACTTCTGGCTTTCGAATCGTCCAATTCCGAGAATATTTCCAGAACAACTTTTCTGAAACTAAAAACAGCAGAAAACAGGAACTGGCTCTGTGACATCTTGTCAATAGGTTAGTCCCGGGAAATCGATAAAAATGATATAAAGTGTAAGGAAAACATGTGGGAAATAACATGAAAACAACATGGAACATCAGAAATTAACGATACGTTTATGACGTATCAAGCATTCCCAAGCTTAGTTCCTACTCGTCCTCGAGTAGGTAAACGATTAAAAAAAAATCTAAGGTGCCATGCTACCACACAATCTTGATCATAATAATGTAAAAGCATATGTAAGCTGAGATCATAGAACTTTAAACACAAACATGATAATAGAACTTCAATAACAGAGCAAAGCAATAACTTTTCATCATGAGTAGTGTCTCAAATAAAGGATCAAGATTAATAAGGCAAAGAAAGATAAACGTTTGTTTCACGTATAGAGAAAGCATGGCAAAGTGATATTTCGCTAGTCCTTAAGAGTGGGGCAAAACATAAATGTCAGGACACCTTCAAAGTTCAAGAGGAAGACTAGAGCAAATAATTTTAGAACAAGTAATATCACATCATGAGGCAATTATTGATGTTTATGGGACAAATGCACATAGAACTCAGAATGGCAAAAATGCTCTCTCAACTGTGCATAAAGTCAGAAGATGGAGACTCAACATAAAAGTAAAATAAAGGCCCTTCGCAGAGGGAAGTAGGGATCAACTCATGTGCTAGAGCTTTTTATTTTATTAAACAGAGGTATTAAAAGTTTGACACTCCTCCCATCCATCTTTCACAAACCATGGCTAACTGAATCCTTGGGTGCCTGCCAACAATCACATACCGTGGAGGAGTGTCTATATTTTGGGAGATGTATGGTAATGTCAACGAATGGTAAACAGAAAATACAGTACGTCACAAGCCAACTGGATTCACAAGAGCGGCTCCCATGTGAAGGACACATCTGGGTAGAAGTTCATCCCTCTTTCTCTTTTGTTTACACAATTATGCTTTGACTGATAAATCAGGGGCAAAAATAGTGAAGATATTTTGTGTGTATTAATTTGGGGCTGGGCACCCCACTGCCAGCTCTTCTATCATTTGGATAAGCGGATGAAGCCACTAGTCCAGGGTGGTAAATCCAATCAACAAGTGAGATAAATATTCTCTATTTACTTCCTCATGAGCAAAAACAGGAACATAAAGCAGGAGTAGTTTTGAAGGTTTTAAAGGTAACACATGAGCAATTTACTTGGAGTGGCAGTTAAATACTACATGTAGGTAGGTATGGTGGACACAATGGGAAAAAATTTGGTTTAAGGGAGTTGGATGCACGAGTAGAGCTCATACTCAGTACAGGTGGAGGCTAGCAAAAGACTGGGAGCGACAAATCAAGAGAGCATAAGAGCCATAATCATGCATAGCGACATAAACCTCATTAATTAAAGCATAAGCGGTATCACAAGTTCAAAAACTAAGTGGTCATGGAGGCTATTTGTGACTGGTTCATAGTCATAAACATGGTGTGAGCATGTGCCAAGTCAACCAAATAAAACAATCGAAAGAGAATACCATAAATTTATGCTTTACTATGACAAGAACAACTCATGAATCTTTCAATGGCATATTAAACACTCTCAGCTATTTGAGGCTATTAATGCTACTCAATAACCACAAGGATTTAAAACTAAAATAACATTTAGCATGTCATGAAAAAGTTCTAGTCACAGTCTATACAAGCTTCTACTTGCACTATTATAAATTCTACTTCAAGCAGCAGTTTCTTTTCCCAACAAGCACCATACAAGATATGTTTTAACAAAAATACTCTACATGATACAGCAAGAAAATATGAGATTACTCACATAACACTACTAAAACTAACAGCTCTGAATAAGAGATGCATGAAAACAAAGGCTAAACGCAGTACTAGCAAAAAGTGAACACTCACAGAACAATAAGAATGAAAACTAGAGTGTTCTAAGCAATAAAAACGGAGCATGTCTCTCTCCCACACAAGTATGATAAAATCCAACCATTTATTATAGCAAAGAAAACCAAACAAACTGAAAAAAAAAAGTCGCTCCAAGTAAAGCACATAAGATGTGACCGAATAAAAATATAGTTTGACTAGAAGTGGCCTGCTAATTTGTTGATGAAGAAAGGGATGCCTTGGGCATCCCCAAGCTTAGACGCTTGAGTCTTCTTGGAATTTGCTGGGATGTACCACCAGGGCATCCCCAAGATGAGGCCTTTCACTCTTCTTGATCACATCATATCATCCTCTTCTCTTGACCCTTGAAAACTTCCTTCACACCAAACTCCTCACAATCTTCATTAGCAACGTTAGTGCAATCAAAATAATAAATTCACATGGTTCAGTTTCAACACAAGCCTCACACTAATAAACACATTAGCTACTGTCACAACTTCTTTTAAGACTGTTTTTCTCAAAAGAACACCAAATGAAAGAGATTAAGAGGCAAATGCAATTATTGGCAGAAATCTGTCAAAACAGAACAGCAGGTAAAGATCGATTTTTTTTCGAAAATCTTATATTCCTCAAGAAAAAAAGTGGTCAACTAAGAAAAGTTGCGTATATAACCTAGGATTACGCACAAAAAAATTCAGGTCATTTTGAATTTTCTGTGATTTTATAAGATTTTAACAGTGGACAGCAGAAATTTGTTTCCTGCGCAGAAATCCGAAATATAGTCTCAGCTTTCCAATAGAGCCTTTACTTGGCTCAACAAAGACACAAAAGAAAAGATACAGAGGGGTTGCTAAGGAAATAGACAACACCCAGGTGCAAAAAAAACAAAAAAAAAACGACGGAAAACGGGTTAAAAACGGAGAAATAAAACGGGTTGTCTCCCGGTAGCGCTTTTCTTTAAAGCCTTTCAGCTAGGCACAATGATTTTTAAAAGATGCTCACATAAGAATAATAATTGAAGCACAATAATAGATAATCAAGAAGGAAATATAAAACACATTTAAATCTAACCCAGTTCCTATGAAAAAGAATCTTGTAGAAAAACAAGTCAACGAAGCACAAAGTGACTAGCATAGGAAGACAAAATAAGTGCAACTTCAAAAATTTCAACATAAAGAGGGGAAACTTAATATTGTTGAGATGCATAGAACCATGTTTCCCTCTCTCATAATAACCTTCATTAGCATCATGAATAAAATTAAGATTATAGCTATCACATAAAACATTCTTATCATGAGCCACGTGCATAAAAGAATTAATACTCTCCACATTAGCATAATCATTCTTATTAATAGTAGTTGGAGCAAATTCAACAAAATAGCTATCATTATTATTCTCATCACCATAATCGTCAAATAGGAGGCATAGTATCATCAAAATAAACTTTCTCCTCAATAGTAGGTGGACTGAAAATAGCATGTTCATCATTGTAAGCATCATATATAGGAGGCAAAGTATCATCAAAGTAAATTTGTTCCTCTATGCTTGGGGGACTAAAATTATCATATTCATCAAAACCAACTCCTCCAATCTTAGACTTTTCCATAGCATTAGCAATAAGGGTGTTCAAAGAATTCATACTAATAACATTGCTACTAGCATGCAAATAAAGCTCCATAGGTTTTTTAATTCTCTCTTCAAACACTTCATGTCCTAACTCAAGATAAAGATTATAAAGCTCTCTCATTTTTTTGTTGTTTTCCATTAATACTACTAGTAAAAAATAAAAACAAGATGCGAGTAAAAATAATCTTAACTAGTGAAAACAAGAAACAAAAAGACAAAATTGCAGAATCTAAAGGAAATAACTTCGGGCACTCACACCCGAGGATGTGAGTACCTTTTACCTTACCACCCCGGAAACGGCGCAAGAAAAGAGCTTGATGTCTACGCACGCTTCTATTCTTGTAGACAGTGGTGGGCCTCCAAGTGTAGAGGTTTGTAGAACAGCAACAAGTTTCCCTTAAATGGATCATCCAAGGTTTCTCGAACTCGGGGAGGTAGAGGTCAAAGATATCCCTCTCAAGAAACCCTGCAATTAATATACAAGAAGTCCCTTGTGTCCCCAACACACCCAATATACTTGTCAGGTATATAGGTGCACTAGTTCGGCGAAGAGATAGTGAAATGTGAGTAATATGGATGGTTATAAGTAATAATAGCAATCTGAAATACATATGGCAGCAAGCAAACATGTAGCAGAACATGCGGAAAACGATGTTTCAATTCTTGGAAACAAGGCCTAGGGACCCTAATTTCACTAGTGGAAACTCTAAACAATGATCACATAATTGAATAACTAAATATCTTCTCGTCACTATGCTACTCTTAACCCTCTCCGGTTGGATAAAGAACACTAATCATTGCGTAGGACTGCAAAAATCATTCCTTAAAGTAAGCATTCCCATGTCTAGTTAACCCCACGCTGTCACTATGAGCGCCCTAGAAGGTACTAGACAAACACCACAATTCATAGAGGAGACACACATGATGTGCACACTGTCACCTTCACACCGCAGGACAAGGTGACTCCAAAGTTCATACTAATAAAACACTTGAGTAGCACAACATGAAGAGTAACATCTACTTATTCAACTAGATTACAAAGCTCACGATCACATATAGACCACACCATGGGAGAGAGATGAACCACATAGGGGAGAACTACTCCCTCCTCATCATAGGAGACAGAAACGTCGATGGATATGGCGGTGGAGTCGATGGAGATGGGTACCGGGGGCACTTCCCCATCCCGGCAGGGTGCCAGAACAGAGATCTTTCCCCCCGAAAACTGTCGGCGGCGGCGGCGGAGCTACAGATGTATTTTGTGGAAAGGGTCGATTCTCCTAGGGTTTATGCATCGGGGAGTATATATAGGCGAAAGGGCGATGCCGGAGGGTGGCCAGGGGGCCCAAACCACCAGGTGGTGCGGCCAGGGGGTGGTGGCGCCACCCTATGGTGTGGCCACCCTCTGGCCCCCCTCCGAGGATCTTCGGGACTTCTGGATGCTTCCGGGACTTCTAAGACTTCTGGCTTTTGAATCGTCCAATTCATAGAATATTTCCATAACAACTTTTCTGAAACTAAAAACAGCAGAAAACAGGAACTGGCTCTGTGGCATCTTGTCAATAGGTTAGTCCTGGGAAATCGATAAAAATTACATAAAGTGCAAGGAAAACATGTGGGAAACAACATGGAACATCAGAAGTTAAGGATACGTTTATGACATATGACCAATTTAATGATCTACAAGAATATGCAAGCTTTTTTCGTTATACCATCTACCACACGTAGCATTTTCTACCAAAAACCAAACAACAAAAACTCTCCCAGAGATATAGCAATGAAACAAGAGAGTACTAACACAACTCTAGTAAAACTAACAGCTCTGAATAAGATATGCAAGAAAAACAGGAGCTAAACATGAATTTTGTAGCGGCTAGAAGAAAAACTAAGAATACAAGCATACCGAGTATTCAAATGAAAAAGCGAGCGTGTCTCTCTCCCACACAAAGAATGCTAGGTTCCAACTATATTATTACAACAAGGAAAACAAAAGAAAAAAACAGACGCTCCAAGTAAATTTCATATGATGTGACCGAATAAAAATATACTTTCACTAGAAGTGACCTCATAAATTGTTGATGAAGAAGGGGATGCCTTAGGAATCCCCAAGCTTAGATTCTTTATTCTTATTAGAATTTTTTGGTATGAACCACGGGGTCATCCCCAAACTTTGACCTTGCACTCTTCTTTGATCACATTATATCACCCTCTTCTCTTGACCCTTGAAAACTTCCTTCACACCACACTCACAGTAATTCGCATTAGAGGGTTAGTGCAACAATAAAAAATTCATGGGTTCTGTATGGGAATAAGTGCTATTGATCTTTTAAACGTTAGCTAAAGCCACTGATATTTCGCGAAGCAAAGAAATCCACTTGACATCGTAAAAGAGCAAATGCAAGAAAAATGGCAGAATCAACCAAAACGAGAACATTATGTAATGACGAATTTTTTCGGGGCACTTAAGTTGCTCAGATCGAAAAACGTAAAGAACGAAAAAGTTTTGGAATTAGCTAAGGAATAATAACAAACAATTTCAGGTCATTTTGAACTTTCTGGTATTTATATGATTGTTTATGGTGGATAGAAGAAATCTTTTTTGTAAACAGAAATCCAAAACCAACTCCAACTTTCGCTAGAAACTTTACTTGGCACAGATGAAACATGAAAGTAAAGATACAAAGGAGTTTCTACATAAGTATACAGCCCCTTGACTCAAATAAATCAGAGAAAAACAGAGAAAAAAATAAAACCATGGGTTATCTCCCAAGAAGTTCTTTTCTTTAACGACTTTTAGCTAGGCATGATAATTTGAGAAGATGCTCACACGAGAAATATGAATTAAAGCAAAATAGAGCATCAAGAAGCAAATGTAAAACAAATTTAAGTCTAACCCACTTCCTATGAAAAAAGAATATTGTATAAGAACAAGTCAATAAAGCACAAAGTGGCTAGCATAACAAGGCAAAATAATAGCAAATTCAAAACTCTCAACATAAAGATGCGAAACTTGATATTGTTGAGATGCATAAAATTATGTTTCCCTCTCTCATAATAACTTTCAGTAGCATCATAAATAAAATTAACAATATAATTATCACATAAAACATTCTTATCATGAGCCACATGCATAAAAGAGTCAATACTCTCCACATAAGCATAGTCATTCTCATTAATAGTAGTGGGAGAAAATTCAACAAAATAGCTATAATTATTATTGTCATCACGATAATCATCAAATATAGGAGGCATATTGTAATCATAATTAATTTTCTCCTCAACAGTAGCTGGAATGAAAATATCATATTCATCATTGTAATCATCATAAAGAACTCCAACATGATAGACAAGTTGTATATTAGGGAGATGGTTTTGGGTAATCCCTCGATAACTATGACAAGTTTCATAAGGATAATTGTAATCATAGCCTATGTTATAGCATCTTTTATAATAGTTATCGAAGACTGGAGCCATAGTATCATCATAAGCAATAGAATAGTTATCTTCCAAAGTGCATTCATTTGTAAACATATCATCATTTTTACTAGAAAGATATGCATCAAGCATATAATCATGAGTAGAAAAAGTATTTTCAAACACATCATCCACAAGCTCAGAGATTTCTATATCATCATTGGAAGGAATATGAATGGTACTAATAATACAACAATTATCATCTTTTTCAGAATTGGTACCAAAGAGATTCTCAATATCAAAAGTAGTGTGTTTATCCCAGTCATGACCACTTTCATAAATAACGGGCATAGGAAAATCATCTAGTTTAGACTCATCAAAAACTATAATAGGAGCAACATGCTTAGGGGGTGATACCGTTACCTGTCTCCTTTCACTCCTCTTCTTCTTCTTCTTCCTATATATAGGAGGGAGAGGCTTGAAAGGAAGCTTCTCCACATACCCAGGTTTATTGTCAGAAACAATAGAAATAACTTTGGAGGATTCCTCCTCTTCATTAATAAGATGAAAACAAATATTAGCCCTGTCATATTTTGGTAAAGACTCCTCTTTTATAATATTTTGTATGTAAGTATTTGTGTGGAAATTATTAACACAATAAAGATGACAACCATGCAGGACACTATTCATATCAAGAGCACTCATATCTACCAAAGAAGTTTTTCTTGATAACTCTTCACACCCCAAAAATAATGTAAGTTCATCATGCTGATTAGGAGTGATCATGTCATCACAATACAAACTTGCAGTATTCGAAAAGCTATTATAGCCCGAGCATTGAAAATTGAAATGACCCACTTTACAACAAAGTTCACAAATAAAAGGATAGAGGGCACAAACGTTTTCACCAATATCATCTAAATCCCTGTACCACTTTCTAGTTTTTTCATTCCTATGATGGATACAATATTCTTCTTCGATTTGATTATTTTCACAAGGTCTAAGTGCTCCACAAAAACTAACATGCTTATAAGAAATAGTACTTTCAGAAGTTTCAGCATGTTCATTGCAATCATTAATAACAATTTCATTTTTCATGCAAGTGTCTTTAAAAGGTTCATGATATATGTCCCATTTGATTTAGGAACATTAATATAAGAAGCAAAGGATCTATACCAATCAACAATCATTTGAGGATCAAGACCATATTTAGGACTAAGCTCTTGAAAATCAGCAGTTTCAGCGAAATACTTAATCTAATCGTACTCATAGTTAATACCTGATTCTTTACCTTTATCATTATTCCAACCTTCATTATTGGTTTGAATTGTTTCAAGAAGATCCCATTTGGCTTCAACCTTCTTACTTGACAAAGAACCCTCTGAACAAGCATCTAGATAATCCCTGTAAGTTCTTGAAAGCCTTGGATAAAAATTAGTAACAATTATTTCCTTAGGAAGCTCATGGTTAGGACATTTGAGTATTAATGTTTTCAGTCTTTCCCAAGCTTGAAAAATGCTTTCTCCATCACAAGGCCAAAAATTATAAATGTAATTCCTATCTAAATACAGTTCATGAGAATAAAAAATTAGAGTAAAATAGAGATTCAAGCTCCTTCCACTCTAAATGACGAGGATCATCTAGTAGCTCATACCACTCCCTTGCTTTTCCCTTAAGTGACAAAGAGAATAACCTCCTCTTAGCTTGGTCCATTGAAATACCCGCACACTTGAACAACCCGCATAAATCATGTATGAGGAGTAAATGATCACTAGGATTGAGAGTTCCATCTCCAAAATAGCAGTTGTTCATGACACGTTCAACAATTTTCATGGGTATTTTAAAAGGAATACTTTCACCAGGAGGATTTAAAATATCACAAGCTTCATTATATTTATCACATATGGGAGATAAATTATCATCAAAGCAAATTTTCTCCTTTAGAGATGAGGAACTAAAAAGTTTATAAAAACTAGCTTCCCCAAGCTTAGACTTTTCCATAGTATTAGAAATAATGGTATCCAAAGAATTATTGCTAATAACATTGCTACTAGCATGCAAATGAAGCTCTCTCATATTTTTTTTGTTTTCCATTAGGACTAACTAGTAAAAATCAAAACAAGGAACAAGTAAAAATAAGCCTAACTAGTGAAAATAAAAATAAGAAACAAAAAGATATAATTACAGAATCTAAAGGAAATAACTTCGAGCACTCACAAAGGATGTGAGTAGCTTTTACCTTACCTCCCTGGCAACATCGCCAGAAAAGAGCTTGATGTCTACGCACGCTTCTATTCTTGTAGACAGTGTTGGGCCTCCAAGTGAAGAGGTTTGTGGAACAACAACAAGTTTCCCTTAAGTGGATTACCCAAGGTTTATCGAACTCAGGGAGGAAGAGGTCAAAGATACCCCTCTCAAGCCACCCTGCAATTACGATACAAGAAGTCTTGTGTCCCCAACACACCTAATACAATTGTTAGTTGTATAGGTGCACTAGTTCGGCAAAGAGAGAGTAAAATACAAGTAATATGGATGTTTATAAGTGATAGTAGCAATCTGAAATAAAAATGGCAGAAAGAAAACATGTAGTTGAACTGATTGTAAACGGTGTTTCAGTGCTAAAAAACAAGGCCTAGGGATCTTACTTTCACTAGTGGACAATCTCAACAATGATAACATAATTGAGCACATAAATATCTCTCTTCACTATTCTACTCCAAACCACTCTCCGGTAGGATAACAAACACCAATTCATTGCGTAGGACTACAAAGCACACCTTAAAGTTGCATTCCCATGTCTAGTTAACCCCACACTGTCAACTTGAGCGCCCTAGAAGGTACTAGACAAACATCACATTTTCATAGGGTCATCCAACACAAGATATAAATATCATGCTAAACCACACGGTGCACTCACTGTCACAATTACACCGTGATCAAAGTGCCTACGGAGATCTCATAAAAAAACCACTTGAGTAGCATAACAGATGAAGAGTAACATATACTTATTCAACTATATTGCAAAGCTCACGATCACATAAAGATCACACCATGGGAGAGAGAGATGAGACACATAGCGACCGGTAGAGCCCTCAGCCCCGGGGGAGAACTACTCACTCCTCATCATAGGAGACATCAACGTCGATGAACATGGCGGTGGAGTAGATGGAGATGGATCCGGGGGCACTTCCTCGTCTCGGCAGGGTGCCGGAACAGAGATTCCGTCCCCCGAAATTTGTCGTCGGCAGTGGTGGAGCTACGGAATTTTCGTAGAAATAGGCTGATTTTTTTTAGGGTTTATGCATCGCGGGGCATATATAGGAGAAAGGGCGATAGCGGTGGGCGCCCGAGGGCCCACACCACCCCCAGACGCGGCCAGGGGTCCACCCGTGCCCATGCATGGTGTTGGGGATACAGGGCCTGATACCTCATTTTGCATCACAATTTCATATCATAATTTTCTGTTATTCATCGATATATTTCATGTTATGATGCATCCCTCATGTTATTTTATCTTATTTTGCATGTTTTAGAATTTTTGGAGAATAAACACCCGGACCAGAAATCTGATGGAAAAAGCACCGTCGAGATACCATATTTCAGAAGATCAGAAGAACAAGGGGGACATCCGGGGGTTCCTAAAAGTCCAGAGGAGGAACTCAGCCAGAAGGAGAGCCGGAGGAGGGCCACCAGGGGCCCACACCTAGGGGTGGCGCGCCCCCTGGCCGCGCCACCTAGGGGTGTGGCCACCCTGGCCCACCTCCGGGGGTCATCTTTGTCCCCCTGGTCCCGAGGGAACCCCAAGCCTCATTCCATCCTCGAAGAATTATTCCGCCGCTGCTGCGGGGTGGAAAACACCCGAGAGAGAAAAACTCTCTAGCAGGGAGAAATCTGCAGGGGAAATTCCTCTCCGGAGAGGGGAAATCGCCGCCATCGTCACCGTCATCGCTCCGGGCATCATCAAGATCGTCATCATCATCGTCATCACCACCAGCACCATCACCCTCAGCATCCACCTTCATCCCTCTGTAAAAATTAGGGGCCTCTATCGTTGTTTTGCATTAGATCTCTCTCCCGGTGTGGATTACTTGTTAGTAATTGATGCTTGTGAGATTTATCGATGTTTGCACTTTATGACCAGATTGTTATCGTCCATTATATAACCTCTGATCATGATCTATATGATGTGTTGTGAGTAGTTCATGTTGTTCTTGGGAACATGGGAGAAGTCAAGTTGTTAGTAGTGAAGTAATGTTGAATAATATTTAATGTTTGATATTTAAGTTGTGGTGTTATTCTTCTAGTGGTGTCATGTGAACATCGACTACATGATACTTCACCATTTATGGGCCTAGGGGAATGCATCGTGTATTTGGCTACTAATTGTGGGGTTGCCGGGGTGACAGAAACCTAAACCCCCATTAGGAAACCATTACGAGAGGGAGCGTAGGATCCCGGAGTTTAAAGTTGTGGTTAGATTTATTTCTTAATTACCTTCTTGTAGTTGCGGATGCTTGCAAGGGGTATAATCACAAGTATGTATTAGTCTTGGATGGGACGGTACATTAGCATAGGTTCACCCACACAACAATTATCAAAACACCAAACATTATTCAGCTGCATGGAACAAAAGCACTTCACAGAACCTCCCGTGTGTCCTCGAGAACGTTTGTTAATCATAAGTAAACTCACCTGTCTTATCCTTTGCTGAAGAAAGGATGGGACACTTGCTGCAATTATTACTACTGCATTTTATTTACTCGCACTTTATTTATCTCTAATATCAAAACCCCCTACAAATCTGTTTTCCAGTTTTTAAAGTGATTCCTTCATCGAAACTGCTTGTCAACACCTTCTGCTCCTCGTTAGGTTCGACACTCTTATTTATCGAAAGTACTACGATACACCCCCGATACTTGTTGGTCATCAAGACTATTTTTTGGCGCCGTTTCCGAGGAGTGAAGCGCTATTGGGAAGTGGAATTGATAAAGGAAGCTTCTGTTGTAAGTGATGTTTTTATTTCTGTATACTGCTTTATTACACTATGTTTGGAAATCCTTTTGAGTCCTGATTTGCGGGCACTGCTGCCACTGCTAGGGTAGTAAGTGACCCACCGCATGATGATTTGGATCCGTATAAAATACCTATAAAGATTGTTAAACATGTTATGGATAACTGCTATTCAGGTGATGGAAATGTCCATCCTGGTGATCATTTGCTCTTTTTACATGAATTATGCGAGTTGTTCAAGTGTGCATGTGTTACAATGAGCCAAGTGAACAGGAAATTATTCTCTATATCGTTGACAGGCCGAGCCTCTGAATGGTTCAAACTGCTAAAAAAATAGCCAGACTATTGAATGGGGGGGAAATTGTTCCTCTCTTTTATTCTAAATTCTATCC
The DNA here is from genome assembly GCA_028641055.1 of Alopecurus myosuroides. Taxonomy (NCBI): domain Eukaryota; kingdom Viridiplantae; phylum Streptophyta; class Magnoliopsida; order Poales; family Poaceae; genus Alopecurus; species Alopecurus myosuroides. Next base: position 39,622,440 of record CM054059.1, on the reverse strand, counting down.
TCCAAGTGAAATCCATAGAGATCGGAATTATATATATAATTTTTGGCCTCATGACGGAGAGAGTATTGCCCAAGAATGGGGGAGGTTGAAGTTACTAATGCTCAAATGCCCCATTCATGATCTCCCCGGTAATATCGTTATTAATAATTTCTATGCAATGCTTCCTCTTCATGATAAGGATTTATTGGATGCTTCTTGTTATGGATCATTTACACGTATGAAGGATGAAGCTAGATGGGATCTTCTTCACCGTATTCAAGAAAACACTAAAGTATGGGAGAATGACAAAGGTAGAAAGTCAGATATAAATAATGATTATGAATGCATTAAAACTTTTATGTCATCCGATGATTTTCATAATGCTAGTACTGAAGGGGAACGTAGCATAGAAAACAAAAAATTTCCTACGCGAGAGATACCCGAAAGGCCAAGATCTAATCTAGGAGACGAAGTGCAACGGGCAACAAGAGGGTTAAGGAGAACACATACCCTCGAAGACTCAAAGTGGTACGAGATCAATTCTCGTTGTTGGCGTAGTCGTACTCACACCGATCCCGATAGCGAGAAGATGGCACCGCAATCCGGCGGTGCATCCGTGATCGGTCACACGTACGGTTGATGACGACCTCCGTTCCCTCGTTCCAGCGGGGCGCGGAAGTAGAGAATCCCTCGGAACTCCAGCAGCACGACGACGTGGTGGTGGTGAAGAATCCCACGGTCAGGGCTTCGCCAAGCCGGAGACCATGAAATGGAGCAGCGGGTGGAGGGAAAGGGAAGTGGTCAAGTGTGTGGAGAAGAGGAGCTCTCACCCTCCTTTTATAGGGGAGGGGGAGGCAGCCCAAGAGGGGGGTGCGGCCAGCCATGGTGTGCCCCCACCTCTTCCCTCTTCATGTGAGTGGAAGCTCCACTCACACCCACTCATGCTCCCATAATTTCCCACTTGGAAAATCCAAAGGTTTTCTTTTAATAAATAAATAAAACCTTTTTATTTCTTTATTTCAGCATTTGTTAATTCTATTAACAAACTTTTGCATATAGCACCTCGAATCATTTGTTAATTCTATTAACAACCATTCGACGAAAAACCCCTTGAACTATTTCAATTTTCCCCGAAACAATTTCGGTGCTGTCCAAAATATTCTTCGATATTCCGTATCCTCTCAAATGCGTCATCGAACCTTAAGTGTGTCACCCTACGGTTCGCGAATAAGATAGACATGACCGAGACTCCTCTCCGATCAATAATCAACAGCGGGATCTGGAGATCCGTGATGACTCCTATATATTCAACGATGACTCTCGTGATCGTGTGAACCAACAACGCCGTGAACTATTCCCTTTGTCTCGCGATATTTTACTTGTCCGAGATTCGATCATTGGTATCAACCATACCTTGTTCAATCTCGTTACCGACAAGTACTCTTTTCTCGTTCCCGTGATATAACATCCTTGTGATCATATCACGTGCTTGCAAGCGGTTTCGATGTGATATCACCGAGAGGGCCCAGAGTATATCTCTCCGTCATTTGGATGGACAAATCCCACTCTTGATCCATGATCCTCAACTAATACTTTCCGAATACTTAACGACACCTTTATAGTCATCCTGTTACGGTGTGACGTTTGATGCCATCAAAGCACCCTTCCGGTATCAGCGATTGACATGATCTCATGGTCTAAGGAATAAGTTACTTCGTCTGTTTGATATAACAATGTAAACTAAATGACTTGATCGCATTGCTATATTCTCTTTGGGTATATGTTCATCACATCATTCTTCTAATGACATGACCCCGTTATTAATAACATCCAATGTTCATGATCAGGAAACCTTGATCATCTATTAATCAACGAGCTAGTTAAAAGAGAGGCTTTACTAGGAACCATTGGTTGTTTATTAAGCACACATGTATCAACGTTTCCGGTTAATACAATTCTAGCATGAGAAATAAACATTCATCATAAACAAGGAATAAGATAATAACCATTTTATTATTGCCTCTCGGGCATATTCCCTTCAGTCTCCCACTTGCACTAGAGTCAATAATCTAGTCTGTAAGCACTTTAACACATATGGCGTACCCGTGTTATTACCATGCTTCGCATGCGGTAAACATCATCAAAAAGATCTGAACTGTTCAGGTCCTATTGTATTTGCATGTTCTTTGCGTCTACACGCATCACTCATTCTCTAATGAGATGGCTTTGTATATATATGGTCAATTGGTGAAAACTTAATTCCTCAGCTTAAACTGATGTCACTAACATTGTGAAAATGTAGCTTCATAGTGTTAGCATTCTTGGAAACTCACCAAGTTCCGGTGATACCTTAATTCCTCAGCTTAAACTGATGTTACTAACATTGTGAAAATGTAGCTTCATAGTTTCAGCATTCTTGGAAATTCACCAAGTTCAATAAAGAACTCCTTGACACAAAATACGCTTATTATCAGTTGTCAACACAACGATATACTTTAGCCTTTGTTGTAGTATCTGTCACAATATTTTAATTTTGAAACTCTTTCAAATCCAGCATGGAACTTTCTTCCATCCTATTGTGCTACCGTTCATCACATATTTTAATTGAGATAAAATTACTTTAATAAATGACAAGACTATTAGTGTAACATATTACAACTAATATTTTGTCATTACTATATAGGAAAACATATCCTTAGCATTTCTAAAATGACACAAGGATCTCTCCCACTGTTGTCTAATCATCATATGAATTATCCTACTATAACATTTTATAGCATAGGACTCATCTGGTTGTGTACATAGCATGGAAACATGACTTAGAAATCTCAATTTCAATGATGCTCATCATGTGTCAAAATGCATGAATCTTGCTCAATTATTTTCCATGTGACAAGAACTCCTTCTTGTCAATTTTATATTGACTTACTTCAATATTTCATCTATGTAATTTGGCTTCAATCATATCAGGCGCTTCAATCCATCTTTTATAGATATCGATGCCCAATATCTTCTAAGCCTTTCATCAATATGAAAATCTTAACCGTGTTAATTTAAAATACATATTTTCCAATCAACCATATGTCATCTACATAAAGTATTGGAAATATGTCATAGCGCTCCCACTTAATTTCAAGAATCTTTATCGTTCATGATGGAATCAAACTCCTTTGATAACTTCATTAAGGTAAAGATTTCAACTTCGTTATGCTCACTTCAACCATTGAAGTGTGCATGCCTTTCTAGCAACCTTTTGAATTTTACAAAACTCTCAGACTGTGTCAAGTACACATCCTTGAACAAACTTCCTCGAGAGGAGAATTGGTTTTGTTATTCAACATCCATATCATAATATGTAACTTTGCTAGAACTATCTGCAAAGACTAAGCATCACTTCGGAAGATCAAAATCTTGTAGTAGTGAACTTTTGAACTTCGTCGAAAACAACTTTTCGATAAGTACAACTTTCAAAAGATGTAAAATCTATGTCTTTGTCGCTATATAGACCCTTTTGCTATCGTTAGGCATCAAGCCTATCGAAAGGACTACCAAGTCACATACTTGATATTCATACAAGGATACTATGGCGGATATAATGACTCATAGTCAATTTTACGAAGTAAGGGCCCATCATTTGCTTCCTTTATAAGGTCTAGGTCCTTTTGTTGTCAAAACAACACTTTACACTTAAACCACAAGTTGTTCTAAGTACAAAGTTTTTGGACTTTTCTGGTACAGTTCGCAAACTCATTTGAAGTATCTACAACATTTGTAGTGTCTTCTACTTAATCAAAATAGTAAACCCCGGAACAACTTCCAGTGCTGCGCTACTCTTGACATGATAACGAAGATTCTCTAATCTTGTTGAGTTTGTACTGTGCTCCCACTCACTTGTTTCGCAAGAACTACTTTCTCAAGAAATCAACCCTTTCTGACAAACAACATTTGTCTTTTGGTTCGGTGATAGGAGAAATACCCAATGTTTTATTTGGGATAACCTTATAAACATATATTTATCCTATTTTGGTTGTAAACATTTTACACATGCTATGCATACCAAAACTTAAGAAAAATGACAATTCGGGTCACTACCCAAACCATATCTTATATGTTGTCAATTTCAACGGATCATGATGGTGCTCTTTTCAGTGGGAAAAACGGTTGTCACTAATGTATAAACTACAAAATTATAATGGCAATTTTATTAATCTTACCATGTCAAACAGGGTTTGATTTTGTCTTTTGAATACTCCAATCTAATGTGGGGTATTTGAGAAGTATAAGTTGTAGAACAATTCTGCAACTTCTCAGATGTTTTGCTAAACTTGTAACTCAAACTTTATCCTTTATGATCCAATCATAAATACTTGATTATCTTGTTACATTGATTTTAACTTCATATTAACAACCTTTTGAACCAATTCAAAATGTCAAACTCTGTTCCCTTTAAATAGATATACTCACATATCTACTTAAATCATCGACATAATTTTATGAAGGAAAAATTAATCCACCATACATGACTACACATAATGGACTATATACATCAATATGTATAATCTCCACTAAATTAGTCGTCCATTCTACTTTGGCCTAAGAACGGAATTCTAGTCATGTTTTGGAAGAGGTCTCACAAGCGTCAATAAAATGACTCCGGAAGTCCATCAATATGGAGTTCCTTCATGTTTTCCTTTCCGATATGAACTAAAATGGTGGTGTCACAATTTAAGTGAAACTCTTCAACGTCTTGCAACGTTTAGCATTTAGTCTTATAGATGTTTACTTTACCAATATGATTTATATTAACATATCCATCAATTATGGAATATGATCATAGTTTGAACAATCTCATTTGTTCTCACAAAAGACTAGAACAAAATAACAAATTATTAAGTTCTTCAAATAAATCTTGACTGGTTGGTTCGATACGACAATGAACACAATAACACTTTATTTATGTTCTTGTCATAATCGATTCCACATCTATTACTAGTTCCTTTTAGGCCCTTGTATTTCTTGCATTGCGTTGCTTTGTATGACAACTCATACCAACCAATGTGGTATCAAAATACCCAAAAATACTTTGTTAACTAGTAATACATCTATAACTTGTATATCAAGCATATACTCCTGAGCTGGACTTTCCAGTTATCTTCCTTTTCTGCCATATATCTATTTGCAATTCTATTTTCAATATTCCCTTTCCTTTACAGAAGAATCATTCAACATCAAACAATGCTAGCCGTACTAGCTCATTTTCTTTGGCGTGTTAGTCATATACTATCACCCATTGAGTCATACTTTGAGTTTGATTGTTCTACTAATATCACCATATTAATAGAATTCTTCTATATTCCACTCTTAGCAATCTCCAAGTAAGGTAAATGACTTTACCCATACTTTTAATCCATCCTATCATAACAATTTTATGATTAAGTTACTATAGCTTGAAGGAAGGGATTTAGAGGATAATTTTGAGCACCCAACTTCTTGGAATATTCAAACGCCTAGCGTCTTCAATCATTGCATATCTTTCACTTGATTGTTTCTGAAAACAACTCTTTTCAGTTCCTAAATCACCTTGATCAACAAAACATTCTTTTGAAGATAAAGTAATACGGAAGCAACCATGACTCTGGATTCTAAGTAGGAATTATTTGCTCTCTAGATTAATCAATCATTAACCACATGGAGCTAGGTAGGAAATACCAAAAATCTACAATAGGACTCAATTTTAAATTTCACTAATACGGTACCAATCTTAAATGGTTTTTACCAGATCATAACAGTTATATCTCAATTAACAATCTAAGTGTAAGGTAATTATAGATGCCAATGAATACTACAATTTGTGCAAATTCACTTTGATTGGTTGTTCATGATAAATAAGTTCAAGTTAATTCAAAAATTAAACCATGAACTCCCACTCAAAAACAACATCCCTCTTAGTCGTCTTTAGTGATTACACGAACCAAATTCACTACACCAAAACCGATCATCACGTGAGATGATGTAGTTTCAAAGGCGAACATCGACATGTTCATCATATCATCCATATGACTCATGCTTTACCTTTCGGTTACGTGTTCCGAGGCCATGTCTGTACATGCTAGGCTCGCCAAGTAGAACCGTAGTATTGCGTGTGTTTCAAGGCCATGTCTGTACATGCTAGGCTTGAAAACACCCGTTGTATGCGAACGTTGAGTCTGTCACACCCGATCATCACGTGGTGTCTCGAAACGACGAACTTTCTTAACGGTGCATACTTTAAGGAAGAACACATTATTATCTTGATATTAAGTGAGAGGGATCATCTTATAATGCTACCACCGTTATCTAAGCAAAACAAGATGCATAAAAAGGATTAACATCACAGACATCACATGAAAGGATAACGTGATATGATATGGTCCTCCTTGCACTTGATCTCCATCATGTGCATTATGGTATGATCTCAATCATTCCACCGGCGTGGTACCAAGTACCACGGTACCCCAAACTTGATTGTCCATCAATAAGAAGACAACCATATGGATACCTTCCGGTATATCAAAAATTTACAAAATAGATCATCTCATAATCAAATTTGTAATATTGACCATATCTCATCACATGCCCAGCAAAAACTAGTTAGACGCCTCTAATTTATTTTTGCATATTTTACGTGGCTTAGGGCTTTCGATGATAGAACCGTTCATACCTACGAACATCAACCACAACATTGATAAACACATTTTTAACAACCCTTCATAGATTAGATCTTAACTATAGTAGGAGAAACAGACACCCGCAAGCCACTTATGCAATACAAGTTGCATGTCAGTTGTGGAACAAGTCTCATGTACGTGGACATGTAAGGTTAGTCCGGGCCGCTTCATCCCACTATGCCACTAAGATCATAAAATAGTCAAGGAGGTAATAACATGATCATCAACGCCCACATACACCTATGTGTTCTACCCGTACAAAACATCTACGCATAGATCCGGCTCTGATACCACTGAAGGGGAACGTAGCATAGAAAACAAAAAATTTCCTACGCGAGAGATACCCGAAAGGCCAAGATCTAATCTAGGAGACGAAGTGCAACAGGGCAACAAGAGGGTTAAGGAGAACACATACCCTCGAAGACTCAAAGTGGTACGAGATCAATTCTCGTTGTTGGCGTAGTCGTACTCACACCGATCCCGATAGCGAGAAGATGGCACCGCAATCCGGCGGTGCATCCGTGATCGGTCACACGTACGGTTGATGACGACCTCCGTTCCCTCGTTCCAGCGGGGCGCGGAAGTAGAGAATCCCTCGGAACTCCAGCAGCACGACGACGTGGTGGTGGTGAAGAATCCCACGGTCAGGGCTTCGCCAAGCCGGAGACCATGAAATGGAGCAGCGGGTGGAGGGAAAGGGAAGTGGCCAAGTGTGTGGAGAAGAGGAGCTCTCACCCTCCTTTTATAGGGGAGGGGGAGGCAGCCCAAGAGGGGGGTGCGGCCAGCCATGGTGTGCCCCCACCTCTTCCCTCTTCATGTGAGTGGAAGCTCCACTCACACCCACTCATGCTCCCATAATTTCCCACTTGGAAAATCCAAAGGTTTTCTTTTAATAAATAAATAAAACCTTTTTATTTCTTTATTTCAGCATTTGTTAATTCTATTAACAAACTTTTGCATATAGCACCTCGAATCATTTGTTAATTCTATTAACAACCATTCGACGAAAAACCCCTTGAACTATTTCAATTTTCCCCGAAACAATTTCGGTGCTGTCCAAAATATTCTTCGATATTCCGTATCCTCTCAAATGCGTCATCGAACCTTAAGTGTGTCACCCTACGGTTCGCGAATAAGATAGACATGACCGAGACTCCTCTCCGATCAATAATCAACAGCGGGATCTGGAGATCCGTGATGACTCCTATATATTCAACGATGACTCTCGTGATCGTGTGAACCAACAACGCCGTGAACTATTCCCTTTGTCTCGCGATATTTTACTTGTCCGAGATTCGATCATTGGTATCAACCATACCTTGTTCAATCTCGTTACCGACAAGTACTCTTTTCTCGTTCCCGTGATATAACATCCTTGTGATCATATCACGTGCTTGCAAGCGGTTTCGATGTGATATCACCGAGAGGGCCCAGAGTATATCTCTCCGTCATTTGGATGGACAAATCCCACTCTTGATCCATGATCCTCAACTAATACTTTCCGAATACTTAACGACACCTTTATAGTCATCCTGTTACGGTGTGACGTTTGATGCCATCAAAGCACCCTTCCGGTATCAGCGATTGACATGATCTCATGGTCTAAGGAATAAGTTACTTCGTCTGTTTGATATAACAATGTAAACTAAATGACTTGATCGCATTGCTATATTCTCTTTGGGTATATGTTCATCACATCATTCTTCTAATGACATGACCCCGTTATTAATAACATCCAATGTTCATGATCAGGAAACCTTGATCATCTATTAATCAACGAGCTAGTTAAAAGAGAGGCTTTACTAGGAACCATTGGTTGTTTATTAAGCACACATGTATCAACGTTTCCGGTTAATACAATTCTAGCATGAGAAATAAACATTCATCATAAACAAGGAATAAGATAATAACCATTTTATTATTGCCTCTCGGGCATATTCCCTTCAAGTACTGCTTATGGTCTTAATTCTCAAGTTGTTGCAAACTTATATAAGGCTTTTGCTTCTTATTTTGTTATTCCTAAAAAGGAATGGGACAAGTACCATGCACCTTATAAAGATACTATTAATTGTGTTCCTGCTAGACATATAGAAGTTCATACTGTTGATTCTATTGTGCCTGAACCTTATATTGAGAAAATGCATTTCCCTGCTAAGGTAAAAGAACACTCTATGTTAGCTAGTGTGGTTAATAAAAGTGCAAGGAAACCTGTAGAACCTGAGGAACAAATAACTGTAGAACCTACATTAGCAATAGTAAAGGACCTTGTCTCTGAAAATGTAGAAGAGGGACACATTATATTTTGTGAAGATGCTTCTAATATTTTCTCTCACCCTAGTAAATCTAGGAAACCTAGTGTTCCTGTGCTATCTGTTAGGATAGGTGATCATTGTTATTATGGTTTATGTGATATTGGTGCTAATTCTAGTGCTATTCCTTATGATCTTTATAAAGAAATCATGCATGAAATTGGTTCTTGTGAACTTGAAGACATTGATGTGATTATTCAACTTGCTAATAGGGAAACTATTTCTCCAATTGGTATTGTTAGAGATGTGGAGGTCTTATGTGGTAAAACTAAATATCATGCTGATTTTCTAGTACTGGGCACTTCTGCTAGTGATACTTGTCCTATCATATTTGGTAGATCTTTCTAAATACTTGTGGTGTTGTTATTGATTATAAAAAGGAGAAAATTCTTACAAAGTTTGACGGAGAGTCTTATGAATTTAATTTCTCCAAATTTGCTAAAGCACCTTATGAAGCTGAACTGCCTAATGAAAATTATAGAGTTGAACAGTTGGCTGCTATTGCTCTTGCTCCTAACAATCCTTTGCAGCAATACATGGAAGACCATGAAAGTGATGTCTTTATGGAAGAAAGGAATGAAATTGATGAGATTTTTCTACATCGGCCAGCAATGCCGAAACATAATTTACCTGTGGAAGACTTGGGTACAACATTACCACCCAAGAAGGATCCTATTTTTGATTTAAAGCCTTTGCGAGATAATCTTAAATATGCTCATATTGATGATAAGAAATTATATCCTGTTATTATTAGTTCTCAACTTTCTAATAAAGAAGAGGAGAGATTATTGGGGATATTGAAGAAACATACAGGTGCTATTGGTTATACTCTTGATGATTTGAAAGGGATTTCCCCTACTATTTGTCAGCATGCTATTAATATTGAACCTGATGCAAAGCCAGGTGTTGAGCATCAACACCATTTAAATCCTAAGATGAAGGATGTGGTAAGATATGAGGTATTGAAACTCCTTGATGCTAGTATTATTTATACTGTTGCTGATAGTAGATGGGTTAGTCATGTGCATTGTGTCCCTAAGAAAGGAGGGATGACTGTTGTGCCAAATGAAAATAATGAACTTATTCCTCAAAGAGTAGTAGTTGGTTATAGGATGTGCATTGATTTTAGGAAGGTTAACAAAGTCACTAAGAAAGATCATTATCCTTTGCCTTTTATTGATCAAATGTTAGAAAGGTTGTCTAAGAAAACTCATTTCTGCTTTCTTGATGGTTATTCTGGGTTTTCTCAAATTGCTGTTAAAAAGCTTGATCAAGAGAAAACAACTTTCACTTGTCCTTATGGAACTTATGCTTATAGACGTATGCCTTTTGGTTTATGTAATGCTCCTGCTACTTTTCAAAGATGCATGTCTGCTATCTTTCATGGTTTTTGTGAAGAAATTGTGGAAGTCTTCATGGATGATTTCTCCATCTATGGAACTTCTTTTTATAATTGTTTGCAGAATCTTGATAAAGTTTTGCAGAGATGTGAGGAGACTAATCTTGTTCTTAACTGGGAGAAATGCTATTTTATGGTTAATGAAGAAATTGTTCTTGGACATAAAATCTCTGAAAGAGGTATTGAAGTTGATAGAGCTAAAGTTGAAGCTATTGAGAAAATGCCCTGTCCCAGGGATGTTAAAGGTATTCGTAGTATTCCTGGTCATGCTGGTTTCTATAGAAGGTTTATTAAAGATTTCTCTAAAATATCAAAACCTCTTACTAATCTTCTTCAAAAGATGTACCATTTGTTTTTGATGAAGATTGTAAAGAAGCTTTTGAAATTTTAAAGAAGGCTTTAATATCTGCTCCTATTATTCAACCACCTGATTGGAATTTACCATTTGAAATTATGTGTGATGCTAGTGATTATGCTGTAGGTGAAGTTCTTGGGCAGCGGGTAGATAAGAAGTTAAATGTTATTCATTATGCTAGTAAAACCCTTGATGCTGCTCAAAAGAATTATGCTACCACTGAGAAAGAGTTCCTTGCTGTAGTTTTTGCTTTTGATAAATTTAGGCAGTATATTGTTGACTCTAAAGTTACTGTTCATACTGATCCTGCTGCTATTAGGTACCTTATGGAAAATAAAGATGCTAAGCCTAGGCTTATTAGATGGTTGCTTCTCTTACAAGAGTTTGATTTACATATTGTGGATAGGAAGGGTGCTGAAAATCCTGTTGCTGATAATTTGTCTAGATTAGAATATATCTCTGATGACCCTATTACTGTTAATGATAGTTTTCTTAATGAACAGTTAGCTGCAATAAAAGTGAGCTCTCAAGAGAGTCCATGGTATGCTGATTATGCTAACTTTATTGTTTCCAAGTATTTGCCTCCTGCCTTTACAGCTCAGCAAAGAAGAAAATTCTTCTATGATTTGAGGCATTATTTTTGGGATGACCCACACTTATATAAAGAAGGTGTTGATGGTATTATGAGAAGATATGTTCCTGAAAATGAAAAACAAGAGATATTGAAAAATGTCATAGTAGTGCTTATGGAGGACATCACGCTGGAGATAGAACTGCACATAAGGTTCTAAAATCAGGTTTTTATTGGCCTACTCTCTTTAAAGATGCTAGAAATTTTGTTTTATTTTGTGATCAATGTCAAAGGGTTGGAAATATTTCTAGACGTAATGAAATGCCTACGAATTATTCTCTTGTTATTGAGCTGTTTGATTGTTGGGGTTTTGACTTTATGGGCCATTTCCCTCCTTCAAAAGGCTATACTCATATTCTTGTTGTTGTTGATTATGTTACTAAATGGGTAGAAGCTATACCTACTAAAAGTGCTGATGGTGAAACCTCTTTAAAAAATGCTTAAAGACATTATTTTCCCTAGGTTCGGTGTACCTAGATATCTTATGACTCATGGGGGTTCTCATTTTATTCATGGTGGTTTTAGAAAAACCCTTGCTAAATATGATGTTAATCATAGAATTGCTTCACCCTATCATCCTCAAACTAGTGGGAAAGTAGAACTATCAAATAGAGAAATCAAATCTATCTTGCAAAAGACTGTTAATAAATCTAGGAAAAATTGGGCTAAGAAATTAAATGATGCTCTGTGGGCATATAGAACTTCTTACAAAAATCCCATGGGAATGTCTCCTTATAAAATGCTTTATGAAAAAGCTTGTCACTTTCCCCTAGAATTAGAACACAAAGCTTATTGGGCAGTGAAAGACCTAAATAGATATTTTAAACTTGCTGGTGAGAAAAGGCTGCTTGACTTAAGTTCTTTAGATGAATGGAGGAGTGAAGCATATGAAAATGCTAAGCTCTTTAAAGAGAAAGTTAAAAGGAGGCATGATAAGAGAATTATTAAAAGAGAATTTCATCTTGGTGAGAAAGTGTTATTGTATAGGTCTCGTCTCAGATTTTTTGCAGGAAAATTACTCTCGAGATGGGAAGGACCTTTTGTTATCGAAGATGTATATCGTTTAGGGGAAATTAAAAAAATTTCCCTTGAATACAACTTTTCACAAGTGGTGAATGGCCAAAGACTCAAGCATTATATCTCCGGAGATCCTTATAATGAAAATGTTGATTGTATTCAAGCCATGATTCCGGAGGAGTTTATTAAGAAGCATATTTCAGAAACTGCAGAGTCAGTTTTCGAATAGGTAACAATTTTGGTAAGAAAATGTTCACGAAACATCTTCCAACTTATATTTTTGCTGTTTTTAGAAAATATGAAAAATTATGAGCCGGAAACAAGAGGGAGACGGAGCCCCGAGGCTCCACACCATAGGGTGGCACGGGCCCACCTCTGGCCGCGCCAGCCCTAGGTGTGGGCGCCCCGGAGCCCCTTTCCGACTCGTTTTTGACCTGGACTTTCCTTTCATTATGAAACTTTTTGCTATATAATCCCCCGGACCCCGCGAGGTCCGTATATCGTTTTCTCGTCGTGTTTCTGTTGGGAGCTGTTTTCCTGGCAGGAGTCCGAAGTTTTTAGGTCAAGGTGTCCTCTTTCAGCTCTAGCATTGAGGATTATGCTGCACGTCGTCTTCAAAAAATCCAGCAAGACATCCATGATGGTGCTTTCGCGGGATGGGCGACGGAGGAAGAGAAAGATGCAAGGAGAGAAGACATGGTTAACAGTTTGAGGGAAGAGATCCGGAGGGCTGCACCAGCACCAACGAGGAACCCCACCTTTGTGGGATCCATTAACCCTCAGCGTCGCTACTCTCATAATGTGTAGGGGACCGTGCCTCATGATCAAGAACCCAACGTGTTCCCTGTGATAGCTGAAGCAAACCAGGTTGCCGATCAATTCTGCGAACAATATCATATTCGCAAGGCCAAGGTAGCAATTCTGGAAGAGGAAAACATTGAGCTTTGTCGCATCACCACCGGAGAATTGATTCGTCATTGGTTTGGCATCCCCTCGGCTTGTTCCAAGCTTGGGGAGAGTCTGCGGTATCACATCACTATCTTTCATCTTTTTACTTTTTCAGTAGAGTCATATCATGAGTAGAGAGATTATCATATAGGATGGTTTGCAGTATGGAAGTGTCTCTCCCTAGTTGGTTATCATTGTATCCGTTGGTGAGAGTCGCTGGTTTGAAATATTAATGAGAAGTTTCATCATTTACTGTCTATGCACATGGTTTCAGTTTTCAACTTCTATCATATGGTTGAGCTTGTTATTAGTATTTGGTATCACTCTAGAGATCATCAAGTTAATCTAGTTGGTTTTGGCAAACTTAACTTGGGTCAGCAGAAATAATAATTTGAATTGCTAGTATAAGAAAAAGGAATTTGCCTATTAGCTCATAAACTTAGTATTCACAAGTTAAGATCGTTTGTGTTTTCAATGAAGATTGCATGATTGGTTTCATCATATGTATATTTGTTTGTTTTCCTTCAACTCTTATGCTTGCTACCCTTGCTAGCCAAAAACCCTGTACTGAGAGGGAATGCTTCTTGTGCATCCAAACCTAGAACCCAAAACCTTTCCATTCGTGTCCACCATACCTACCTACATGTGGTATTTCACCGCCACTCCAAGTAAATTGCTCATGTGCTACCTTTAAAACTTTCAAATTACTCATGTTTTGTGTTCCTTTTTTAGCTCATGAGAATGCAAATAGAGAATCTTTATCTCACTTGTTGATTGGACTCACACACCTAGACTAGTGGCTTCATCCGCTTATCCAAATGGTAGAAGAGCTGGCAGCGGGGTTCCCAGCCCCAAATAATAATACAAATTCTCTTCACTCTTTTTGCCCCTGATTTATCAGTCAAAGCATAATTGTGTAAACAAAAGAGAAAGAGGGACGACCTTGTATACCAGTTGCGTCCTTCTATGGGAGCCGCTCTTGTGAGTCTAGTTGCCTTGTGACATACTGTATTTTCTGTTTGCCATTCGTTGACATAAATATACACCTCTCAAAATTTAGACACTCCTCCATGGTTTGTGATTGTTGGCAGGCACCCGAGGATTCGGTTAGCCATGGTTTGTGTAAGATGGATGGGAGGAGTGTCATGCATTTTATAACTCTGTTTAGTTAAATAAAATCTCTAGCACATGAGTGGTCAATGCTTCCCTATGCAAAGGGCCTATCTTTTACTTTTATGTTGAGTCAGTAAACCCATTTCCTTCTGTCTCCAGCAAGCATTTGAGTTGTTGTGATCACATCATCTATATGTTGATTTATTCAATCATGTTTTCTATCATTCTTTGTTTAGCACATGCTTTATTATCTGAATGAATATTACTTTGAAAGGTATGAATCACTGTAAACGAGTTGTTATAATTAAACAAGTTAATCTCTACAATATAAACCTTGTTATAAAGACTTCACCTAAGATAAGTATAATTTCATTAAATCTTCTCTCACCAAGAACGAAGTTTGCCATTACCAATTTTGATTCTTTGTTTGTATCTTTGTTTGTGACTCCCTTTACTTGTTTCAAGTTAAGTTATATGAGAGGAAGTTGATGTCTGTAATGATTGGTGCATAGGTAAATGTGATGCTTCTTGTCCGTATTTTATTTATCGACTCTTCACTCCATAAACCTGTGGTCATGTTTTCTAGGTTCAGTTTCGCTTGGGGACAAGCGAGGTCTAAGCTTGGGGGGAGTTGATACGTCCATTTTGCATCACTATTTATATCATAATTTTCTATTATTCATCGATATATTTCATGTTATGATGCATCCCTTATGTTATTTTATCTTATTTTGCATGTTTTGTAATTTTTGGAGAATAAACACCGGGACCAGAAATCTGATGGAAAAAAGCACCGTCGAGATACCATATTTCAGAAGATCAGAAGAAGAAGGGGGACATTCGGGGGTTCCTAAAAGTCCAGAGGAGGAACTCAGCCAGAAGGAGAGCCGGAGGGGGACCACCAGGGGCCCACACGTAGGGGTGTGGCCACCCTGGCCCACCTCCGGGGGTCGTCTTTGGCCCTATGGTCCCGAGGGAACCCTAAGCCTCATTCCATCCTCGAAGAATTATTCCGCCGCCGCTGCGGGGCGGAAAACACCCGAGAGAGAAAAGCTCTCTAGCAGGGAGAAATCTGCTGTGGAAATTCCTCTCCGGAGAGGGGAAGTCATCACCATCGTCACCGTCATCGCTCCAGGAATCATCAAGATCGTCATCATCATCGTCATCACCAGCAGCACCATCACCCTCATCATCCACCTTCATCCCGCTGTAACAATTAGGGGCCTCTATCGTTGTTTTGCATTAGATCTCTCTCCCAGTGTGGATTACTTGTTAGTAATTGATGCTTGTGAGATTTATCGGTGTTTGCACTTTATGACCAGATTGTTATCATCCATTATATCACCTCTGATCATGATCTATATGATGTGTTGTGAGTAGTTCATGTTGTTCTTCAGGACATGGGACAAGTCAAGTTGTTAGTAGTGAAGTAATGTTGAATAATATATAATGTTTGATATTTAAGTTGTGGTTTTATTCTTCTAGTGGTGTCATGTGAACGTCAACTACATGATACTTCACCATTTATGGGCCTAGGGGAATGCATCGTGTATTTGGCTACTAATTGTGGGGTTGCCGGAGTGACAGAAACCTAAACCCCCGTTAGAAAACCATTACATGAGGGAGCGTAGGATCCCGGAGTTTAAAGATGTGGTTAGATTTATTTCTTAATTACTTTCTTGTAGTTGCGGATGCTTGCAAGGGGTATAATCACAAGTATGTATTAGTATTGTATTGGACGGTACATTAGCATAGGTTCACCCACACAACACTTATCAAAACACCGAACATTATTCAGCTGCATGGAACAAAAACACTTGACAGAACCTTCCGTGTGTCCTCGAGAACGTTTGTTAATCATAAGTAAACTCACCGGCTTGTCCTTTGCTGAAGAAAGGATTGGGCCACTTGCTGAAATTATTACTGCTGCATTTTATTTACTCGCACTTTATTTATCTGCAATATAAAAAAAACCTACAAATCCGTTTTCCAGTTTTTACAGTTATTCCTTCATCGAAACCGCTTGTCAACACCTTCTGCTCCTCGTTGGGTTTGACACTCTTATTTACCGAAAGTACTACGATACACCCCCCCCCCATACTTGTGGGTCATCAGGCCCCCCTCCGGGTCTGCTTTGGACTTTCTTGACCCTCCGGGACTTCTAAGACTTCTGGCTTTTGAATCATCCAATTCCGAGAATATTTCTAGAACAATTTTTCTAAAACTAAAAACAATAGAAAACATGAACAAGCTCTGTGGCATCTTATCAATTGGTTAGTCCCGGTGAATCGATAAAAATGATATAAAGTTTAAGGAAAACATGTAGCATATGGCATGAAAACAATACGGAAAATCAGAAATTAAGGATACGTTCATGACGTATCAGTGGTGGCCGCTATTCCTCGTCGAAATCGAAGGAGGACGACCCCTCTTGCTGGCGCCTCTTCGCAATGGACTCCTCCACCGCGCAATGCTCCTCCATGATGGTCCCATTGTCGTGCTCGAGCATGGCTTGTATGGCCTGGTCGGCCTCCTCCTCCTCCTGCCCGGCCTTACGCTCAGCCAACTCCCACCACTCGAGACGCGGCGACTCATCCTCTAGCGTCATCGTCGCAGCGTCCTCGTCGAACTCAAGATTAACCTCTTCTCCAGGCGACTCATCCTCTCACACCTCGTTCTCCTCCGGGCGCGCGTGCTCTATGTGGCGGCGGCGCGCGGGCGGGGATGAGTTCCTGGAATCCGATGACGGGAAAGAGTCGCCAGAAGCCGGCGCGGGCGCCGAGACCTTGTATTGAGGCACACACGATAGCCGAGCGGTTTTCTTTTTGTGAACCATTTTGCATCGACTGGATCTAGGAAATGGAGGTACTGTGTTCACTAGGACTACTGCGGCGAGGAGCAATATATACCACTATCAATCCAAGAGGGCCGGTGCGGCGGCGGAAGTTCCTCACCGCTGACGCGTGGCAGGTAGGACAGAAGACGAGAAGGCTGCAATTGCGTGCGAATGGCGGCGTTGGAGGCAGTTAATAAGATCAGCGTAGTAGGAGGCAGTTAATTTTCATTGATGAAGAGGCGGTAGTTAATAGAATAAACCGGCGCATCTCTCAAATATTATTTGCGTCCTTACGAAACAATTGGATCCCTTTTACTTAGAATAAATCCAAACAACATATTTAAGTTTGAGAATAATATGAACAAAATCATGTATGAGAATGATACATTTTACTAACATATATACGAAATTTCAACTCAATAATTCATATTATAGGCTGCACAAATATGACAAAATCGGACATATTCAGTATGCCCAACTAGATGCATAAACCTTTACCTATATTATTATATTAAACTAGAAGGATACCCCGCGCGTTGCCGCAAGGATCGCTTTAGAAACTACATTATATTATAAACTATAGTATATCATAGATATATTTTAAATGGTTAATATGAATAATTGGATGATTTAAGAAATTGATGATGTGTAACTTGGATGCAATGTTAATAAATATGAGTGGAGATGACATGGACAATTGATTGGTTAAGAGAGTGGATAATGTGGATATGTTGCATGTTGAGATAGAAAAATCATTAATGTATGTTAGTGCAGTTTTGCTTTATGAAAAACAAACATGATGTCTTCTTCATTTAATTGAACTAGAAGGATACCTCACGCGTTGCTGTGGGGATCGCTTTAGAAACTACAGTATATTATAAACTACAGTATATCATAGATATATTTTAAATTGTTAATATGAATAATTGGATGATTTAAGAAATTGATGGTATGTAACTTGCATACAATGATTAATAAATATGAGTGGAGATGACATGGACAATTGATTGGTTAAGAAAGTGAATGATATGGATAGCTTGCAAGTTGAGATAGAAAAATCATTAATGCATGTTAGTGGGGTTTTTCTTTACAAGAAGTATAGATATATATATATATATATAATATAATATATATAATAATAATTAATAATATGATAATAATAATAATATAATAATAATAAAGAGTGGAAGACTTTCTTCCGGTCCAACTTGGCGTTTTACTGTTTTGCCCTTCCAGTAAAATATCTATTCTATATCTTATTATATAATAATAATATAATAATAATAATAATAATAATAATAATAATATAAAGGCGTTAAGACTTACTTGGTTTGGTTTGGTACGTCATTGAAACTTCCCCTAAAATTAGTGACAAATTACTCACCCTACCACCGATAAGTGAAAAAACCTTTCGTCCGTCATGTTTCTTCTCGTCTGTCATGTTTTAATCTGATTGCTACGCCTCACCATCCCGATTGATGGCTATTGTTTTTGGAGCACAGACCCCATGTGTGTTACGTGCTAATTGTAACTCTAATCCGACTCAATCCCCACATTGACAGCGTCCTCCACACCCACGGTTCTCGTGTGTGACCTTACGTGAAATAATAAAACCGATCACAGTCTATCGGTTGTACATGACTTGCATGGAAAAAAGGATCTGCAGTATATTGGATGGTATACAACTAGGAAACTAAGAAACCAGACGCTATAAAACTGGAGCCCTTCGTCGCCGTGGAGCCTGTCAAGGTACCTAGGCCACAGAGCTAGAACCTGTCATCGCCGTCGAAAGGTCACCAGAAAACTGGCGAGGTAAGCCCATCGTCGTCTTCGTGGCGTGGTCAATCCGGAGCCTGGGAAGTATGCCAAAACGAGGCAACGACAAGGGCCTCGTCACGAGGGGCCGGGCGTCAGGGCAGTGCAAGAGGGGATTGACCACGAATAGAACTGCCCAATATTCGCAGTAACTCACGAGTCACGACTATCGATCGAAGACGCCACGTGCAGCGAGTTCATGTGCACGGAACCTGAGGCTGTGGTGCGGCAGGCCGCGTCTGGCCCGTCGTCACGAGCGCGGTGGTGCTTGGATCTAAATACGACGACCATAAAGGTGGCCAGCCTGGTGGGGCCGAGACAGGTGGAGCGAAGGAGTATACCGTGGACGCATAGAACGAGACATAGAATGACATGTACATGGCGTTTGTGCGCGGGCGGCGTCGCGGTGGACATGTCGCCCGACGAGTTTACCGTCGTCGTGAGGACGCTCTGCGTCGATGTGGATTTGTGTGCGGCAACCACTACAATTGCCATGCGACCCGCCGGAGGTGAATGCCTCGGCAAGCGACGGTCGGTCCCTGAAGGGGAGGCTCTGTGCCATCGGCTTGGGGAGATGGCACGATGAGAGACCGAAACGGTGCAGCTGCAGGGGTACTCTGACCTAAGCCGCCCCGCGCCTCGGCGGTCCTCTGTTGGGCGCTTGACGGACAAGCACGCACCCCAATCGCGGCCTCCAACCCCCGACAGGACGTATACGTACACATCCCTGCTCATGATGTGCAGACCTCCAACCCCCGATGCTGCATCTTGCATCTGTTAAAAGTTCGGTTTCTTTTTTGCAGTTCAGTTCTTTTGGCGTCTGAAGACTGAAATTATTTTAGTTATGTGAGCAAGTTCAATGCATCGTCAGTTCAGTGGCTGTGGCTCGCGAGGTTTGCAATTCAGGGTAGCAGGCCTGACTCGGACGCACTGGATTACCCCAAGTCGCCTCTGACTTCCTGCGCCCTGGCGCTGCACCGGCCTCCGATCCATGAGCTCCGCCCCTCAGCTCACGCATGCACCCACATGGAGTCATTCGTCGGGGACAGCCCAAAGCATTTTTCAGGCAGGTCACCGCTCTTGTCCTCCCTCTTCAATTATCCAAAGCAAGTGGTTTTATGTTACTACAGTACAAATTTTTATTCAATATCCATGCATGTTCCTGCAGTGTATACATTGCACATGAATACATAAATCTGGGGCATACTTTCACTAGCTTCTGTTCCTTCAAGGCTTATTTGGAGGGGGATTTGACGATTTCCCATGTTATACCTTGCAATTTGATTATTTGCCACATCCTGTCTCACTGACATGTGGTGGTCACAAGGCAAATAATCAAATTTCGCATGCAAAGTGTGGCAAATCATCAAAAATCCATATTTGGAGTGTGCACAATATACCGTAAATGTCTTATAGTTTTGTTTTCTTTATTAGAGATCCACCCACTAAACTGATTGGCAAGTAAAACTCATCTTTCACCAATTGCAGTTCATCGGCAATCCTAGAAAACTGATGGAGTTTCTGCTTATACTTTATGAACAACCATAACTTATATATCTTTACTATTAAGGTTGTTGTGGTGATGGTGTCACACTTCAACGTAATTACAGAAGAAATGCCACCCCACACGAATTACAACACATTAATTACATCACTAATGACACCGCCCTCAATTTGCTCCAATCCAACCTCCGTTCCCCATAATTATCTCGCCCCTAAGGGCATCTCCAGCCGTGTCGCCCCCCCCCCCCAGGGCCCAAAACGCCGCTGTTTTGGTGGCGCCGCGGCGCCAAACGGCGCTAATCTGGAACCTGGGGGGCACGGTTTCGGGTCGCCCCCAGCCCAAGGCTCGGCCCAAATTAATTCAAAAACGGGGAATTCGTTGAAATAGGCGCAAATTCATGGATTCGACGATATTTTTACAGAAATACGGCATAATTTAACTAAAAACATTAAAAAACATAAAAAACGTAAAAACTACGTCTACGGCAGGCCGAGGCTAGCCGCGATCTCCCGGCTGTAGTCGTAGTCGTCGCCGCCGTCGTCGTCCGAGCCGTCGTCGCTCCGGGCAGCCTGCATCGCCTCTCGGCTTGCCCGCGCGTCGTTCAACTCCTCGTGGGCAGCACGTCGGGCAGCCATGATCGACGCAGACTCGCCCTCGTACCGCGCGACGAGGGCCTGCTGCTCATCCGACGCCGCGTTCGCGTTTTGAGCTGCTAGTAGACCTGGCGCTCCACCTCTATAAAGGCGCGGACTTGCTCCCCTCTGATGGGTCTCCAAGGATGCCCGAACAGCGGCAGCCTCGGCCACTGCCGCCGCCTCCTCGAGGCCAGCGCGGACCCGGCGGAACGCCTCCTCGTTGCGCCATGTGGCGAACGAGTTGCACGCCATGACCTGGTCGGGCCAGACTGGAGGCGGCAGTGGCTCCGCCTGCTCCTGCGCCGGCAGCTCAGGCTCCATCGGCTCCTCCTCGTAGTGAAACTCGTTGTCGCTGTCGTCGTCACTATGGCCACGCGTCGCGGCTGCGGGTCGGCAGTACAAAGGCGAGTTGTGGCAGGCCTGGAGCCGACGCGGCATCGTCTCGGGGTGTTTAGTTGGAGTGCGGAGAGGGCGATAGGAGTGAGTGCGGTGAGGGCGATGTGAGCGGCGAGGGGATGAACGTCGAGAATGGGGGAGAGTGGGCCGTCGGGGGCGCGTTTTGTAGCTCTGGTGGGGCCATTTACTGCTCCGCGTGTCGTCGTTGCCGCTCTCCACGCCATTACTCCTGCAGCCTTTGACTGGGGCGCATGCACTGGCCGCCCGCCACGCCATAAACGTCGGCAGCCTTTGACCGACGCGGGAGCCGTGATGGGGGGATAATAACCCGGTAGGCCAACTCCAAGGTATAACCCGGCCCAAAGGACGCTGCGCAGGATCCGGCTAAGGATAAAGAAACTTCTGGAAGGCCCAAAGTATGTAGGCCTCGTAACCCGGATTGTGGGTTGCAGTAAGGAAAGCTAGGGTTTGTAAGCGGTGTTCGGGTAGGACTCAAGCTGCGCCTTGGAGGGCAAGCCAGGTAGGGGGACGGGTGCTTTATAAACCGGCCCTATGCTTAGTTTTGCAAGAGATCCAAGTAGTAATCATATCGCCGAATATCGAGTATCCATTGTACACAAGAGATCGAGTTAATAAAGTGAGATCGGAGACTCGGCGACTTCATCGCCGGCTACCAGATCGAATTCCATCATGTTTTCCTCTGAGCTAAGCCCTCTCCAAACGCCTGTGTCGACTTGCCCCAAGATCAGTTACCCCTGGTAACATCTGCCGTGATCATCCCACGACAGTTGGCGCCCACCGTGGGGCCTGCGTCCAAAGGTGTTTACATCACGGGAGAAGCTCGGAAGAGCATGGGGAACCTCGTCGTTGGTGAGATCTACGACAACCACGAAGGAGAGAAGGTGGTGGACGATTCCGGCTGGGGGCCAGAATCGGATCACCTCGAATCCAGATCTGTCGTGACAATCGGTCGGATCAGCGTCTTCATCGGTATGGTATGTACTTCTGGCTCGGCTCCTGACAATTTTGGATCTGATTCTGTGTCAGGGGAGGCTACCTACGCCCAATCAGATAGAGAAGAATCAGTTGGAGCAACAGACCAGATAGAAGAATCCATCGCGCAGTGGGAACAGCCGGAGGAGCCGGCATGACCCCGCGTGACCAGGACAGTGGAAAGGATGATACTGAATCTATCCGGGACCTGCTAGAAGACCGGTACGAAGAAGATAACAGCGGAGAAGAACAGCATGAACTCACAACAAGCGTAATACGCCGAGCGGCGGTCTACACGGCTCCCGCAGCCAACCTCAATCAAGGGAACGTGACCACGGCTCCGGTCGGGGCGGCTCAGGCATTGGCGCAGCGGCAGGATGCAGCTAACGGAAACCCGATCCTGGCCCGGGTCGATGGAGAGTCGGCATCAGTAACTAGCCGTGCAGCGGACGAGGAGTTGCACGCAAATACGTTCGGATTCCTGGGAAACCGGACACCAGGGGAGGGTCCTTCAAGCCCGCGCCACCCGGCCTTGTTCGACAATAATCTGATCCTAGACCCCACGGTCCTGGCTACGGTTATCACTCCAGAAAACGCAGCTGAACGTGTCAGGGACCTGGACGTGGCCTGCCGCGCGTTGGAACAGCAAAGAAGGCAAGTGGAAGCGGAGAAACAAGGGATGGCTACACGTCAACGCGAGCTGGATGCGTTGGAAACCCGGCTCCGAGAGGAAACATCCAGAGTACACCAAAGACATCAAACCAGACTACCAGCCACGGGTGGGGTCATTAACCCGGCGGCTTTGTTTATTACGCCTCAGGATCAACCGATCCCAGTGGTAAACCAGGGAACTGCACCTCAGCCGGCAACAGCGGAAGCCCACGCGGCAAACGTGTAGGCCGAGTTACCCCCACCACGAACCAGAGTCACAACCGGCAACGAGTTACCGCCACCGCCACCGTCACGGTTTCGCACACCAGCAGGCCACTACAACAATCCCATGGACAACGTGTATGCAGCAACACTTGCATTGAACCAGATCCCGGTAGGAGAATCGCCCCATGCAGAAAAGACCCGGCAGGCGATCGATCTACTGCACACTGCAGTGGCGCAGCAGGCCAATTACCCGGACCACAGAAGCGGGATGCATGGGACGCCATACGCCAGTCAACAACAAGGGAATATTCAAACAAACTCGGCACGGCGGAGGGAAGAGCAGCAGCAAATGCCGCCTCCTCCCCGCGTCCCGGCAGCATCAGTGGCACAGGCCGTTGTGGATAGCTCCAGGGCTCGGAGAGCCGGGGCCAGGTCTGCTGCACATGGATTGCCTGCAGCACCGCGCCCCGCTGCACCCCCGGCTGGATCGCACGTTTCCCGAGTAAGGCCAGCCTCAACCGTCCTCGCAGGACCCAAGTGTCTCTCGGACGACATCAGAGCTGAACCTTACCCGGAAAAATTCAAAGAGCCAGGAAAATTAGTGAATTATGAACCGACCATGGATCCGGAAACATGGTTGAGCAGTTATGAGATGGCAATGTCAATCCGCAATGCCTCCGAAAATCTTCAAGCCAAGTTCATGTACTTGATGATGTCAGAAGGAGCAGCAAAGTTATGGTTCACCAACCTGCCGGAAAGATCGATCAAGTCCTGGGAAGAACTGAAGACCGCGTTCGTCAAGCACTTTCATGGAACGTGCAGAAAGCTATTCACTATTGATGATTTAGAACGATGCGTTCAGAAGAAGGGAGAATCAGCACGCAGTTGGGTACGCCGGGTTATGGAGATACTTCACTCATCCACAGATATTCAGCCCAAAGATGCGCTACAAGCTATGGCAAAAACATGCAAGTATATTCCTTTAGTACAAAAGTTAACTCGCATGAAGTCCAGTAGGAATGCATCGGAGGTTACGATGGGAGAATTAATGGATGCGTGCAACAAACACGCCGCAACAGACACTACAGAGGAGGAAATTGATGACAAGAAAGCGAAAGCGAACACCAGTAATAGTGGAAGAACCGGCAATGGATCGGCACCGAGTAATAACGGAAATAGCCAGAACAAGCGCCCATTTGAAGGAGGCTCCGAGTTTGTAGCTAATACTGAGGCCGGGTCTTCGAGACCCAGATCTGAAGGGAATTTTAATACCGGAAATCACAATGGAGGACATTATCAGGGACCTCCGAGGCCAAGCAACAGTTGGGATATATTCAGAATGGCGTGCCCGAAGCACAGCAGGAACGGCAAGCCGGCTAATCACTCCTTGGAGCAATGCGCCGACTTACAGAGATGGAAGAACGAGGAAGTAAACAGAGCCATGCGAGGTGCGGGTCGAGGAGGAGGCCCGGGTCCAGTGGAAATTTGGGCAACGGTCCACCCCCAGCCGGTAACCCGGCAGCAGGAAATCCGGGCAACAATCAAGGGGGAGCGGGAGGTTTCCAGGCTAACCCCAAACAATTGGGTCAATATCATGTGCATACTACGGGAGGCTCTAACAAGGATAAAAAGATGCTAAAGCAGGCGGTTAACTCAGTTTCTTCTGCTGTTCCGAGGTATTTGAGATGGTCAGAACAGGAGGTAACATGGAGCAGGAGGGATCACCCGGATAGAGTGGATCACCCGGGAGTCTTAGCATTGGTAGTGGCACCACAGGTCAATGGGTATGAGCTGAAAAAGTCTTGATGGATGGAGGAAGCAGCATCAATATCCTATACTGGGAAACTTTTCTGCGCATGGGTCTAAAGGAATCTCAGCTACAAAAAAGTACAACAGTTTTTCACGGGATAGTGCCGGGTCATTCAGCGTGCCCTGAAGGAAAAATTGCGTTGGAGGTAGCTTTTGGGGAATCAAAGGACAATTATCGAGTTGAGTGGCTTACTTTTGAGGTGGTTAAGTTGCGCAGTCCTTATCACGCATTGTTTGGAAGACCGGCTTATGCCAAATTCATGGCAAGGCCGTGCTATGTGTATCTACAGCTGAAAATTCCGGGTCCTAAGAAGACCATTACCATACATGGAAATCGAGATATAGCGGCTGAGTGCGATGAAGGAGATGCAGCAATGGCTGAGCAAGCCTGTAGGAAAGAGGAACTCAGGCATTACCGATCTCAAGAGGACCTGGAGGAAAGGGCAACTTCAAAAAGGCCGAGCTCTGAGGAAGAAAAAGCAAAACCCAGGGCAGAGCAAGATGCTAAGATGGTGGCCTTCATCAGGAACGATCCCTCCAAATTGTCTGGCATAGAAGAGGAAATCACATCGCCGTCTACGGCTAGCAGCGCTGCGATAACGACACACCCGGATTGGCTAGCAAACTCGGCACTCGTCATGAAAGGGTCTAACAAGTGGAGAATGTGCATCGGTCGCGCCAGCCCGGGACCGATTATCGAAAAGAACAACGCCAGCCCGGGTCTAACAGTGTAACGGGCAGCAGGTTTCAGACGCGCTCTTTTCCTACCCAGGGTACCTAAGGGGACTGGAAGGTTTTTAATGAGGCGGCTTGCTGACCCAAACTTTATCGTATCAATAAAAAGAGATGGTTTTCAAGTATTGTCATGGTCTTTGCTTCGATTACAGGTAAGTGGTACTTGTTATTATCAATACATCAGTATCATTAAAATACATTGCACATACATAGGTCTTTGGGGGCTGAGCTGCTTAAATAGCAGTCACGAACCCAAATACCCGGCCTTGATGCCTATGAGTTATGAGGGCCGATTACTCGCAAGATGAGTACGGTTGCAATCTTATAACCGGACGAAGGAGCCAAATTTCTTGGTTATTCTTACTTAAGCTCGATGTGACTCGCACTAAAGTGGCATGATCTGTTCGCTTACGATTACAATCAACCACGCAGCCCAATGGGATTTGCTTGACCCTGTTTTTCGTATAGATGTAACAACATGGTATCCACGCGAAAGCCGGCTTACAGTACAAGATAATCAAAAGGGTCATCTAAACCACAAGTCTATGCAGAGTACAAGGCTAATAGCCGGAAACTCAACGAGTATTAAGCATGACTTCAGTATTTACGCGAACGGCTATTGGTTTTCGGCTTGGTAAAGAGCAATTTGTCCTCTGAGAAAGGCCGCACCCCCCAGGCTCGTACTTTGGGTCATGGGGACTGGGGACTTCGGAACAGAAACAAATTGTTTAGCTATTGAAGCTCGAGAGACCCTAGCTTCCGAGTCTTGGGGACTTAAAGAAAAGTCCACCTATCAAAACCCGTGATGCTCGGAAAACCGAGTCTCGCAAAGGGAATCAAAAAATAGTCGAGTATCGAGAATAAGTTTAAAGAATAAGACAAGTGTCAAGATTATCAAAAGCCGGGAGAGGCACAAATATATCACGAACTAAAAGTACGTTACAAGTGATGGTACCAATATCAAGGGTGCACAGGCGCACCATCAAAATCATATTAGTTTTAAACACAAGAGTACCAGGTATCGCCCTACTCGGCTTCCTGAGAGCGGTCTTCCGGGTCTTGGTCCTGGATCTGCTCCTTAGCCTTTCCAGCAGCATTACCCGGACTTCCCGCGTCAGGACGGATAGGCGGAGGGACAGCTGGTGTAGAGGTAGATGGCCGTAATCCTAGCTCGGCCTCTCTCTTAGCAGTTTCTTCTTTTCTCCTGGCCAGATCAGTCGCCCATTTTTCCAACATATCAAAGGGAGGGGGTGCCTCTGCCAATATGGTTTTTCCTTCAGCATCGTATGAGCTCATAATTGTGTCCAGGTCCATCTTGTCGGCCAAAGCGGTGGCCGAGTGGCGTACGGCGGATTGTATGGCCTTGAAGTCCTTGGGTGTAAACTTGGAGCCATCAGCCTTTAATTCTGGAAACCCGGATATTACCTTTGTCGGGTCAAGCTTAGGAAAGTAAGCTTTCGCCAACGTAAAGGCCCGGGTCATACCGATCCGGCAGGACGAGCGCTTCCATATCTCAATCCATCCAGGCACCGTCGAGCAGGCTTGCATAAGATTCTCCTCACCCGGGTATACCTCGGAAGGCCACTTCACGGCGTCCAATATAAGCTTTGTGCCGGCAAAAAAGGTCCGGAGCACAGTCTTCAATGTTTTTACCTTGGCAATGGCATCGTCCTCTGGAGCAGCGAGGTTCGCACCTGCAGTTGAAACAAAAGGAAAGTATATCAGTCATCCCGATTATCATAACGATAAAGTAGAGGCAATTAAGTTAGTCGAAGGCAAAAACTCACTTAGCAAGATGCGATAAGTATCCGCAATCTGGTTCGATAAGTTCTTCAGCGCGGATTGGGCAGTGTTGTACTTCTTCTTGTATTTGGAAACGTCTTTTTTCAAAGTTTCCACGTTAGCCTCAAGGGCTTCTCTTCGTTTTACCTCAGCAAGCAGGAGCTGTTCGGTGTTGAGTAACACCTCATCGGACCGGGTCACTTCCGCCTGTAAGGAACAAGGAACGAAAGTGTCAGTCGGATATCATGGAAAACCGGGTATTGCGTGAAGTACCGAGCACAACTTCGGTAAGTTATGCCCGGAACTTGGGGACTAGGTATATACCAGGAGATATCAAGTGTCGATTACCTGATGCGCTGCGGACATACGCTCTAGGATGTTGTTCTCTGAAGCTTTCATGGTGAGGAGAGCGCTCATCAGCTGGTCAAAATTATCGTTACCCGAGTTAGAAGTCTCGGGGTCGCGGAAACTTGGAGAAAAAGTTTTCCTCTTAGCAGGAGACGGCACCCGGGTCATCCGAATGTCAGGGTCTGCTCCTCCTCTCGCGCCCAAAGTGGCAGTATCTTCTTTCTCGCTTGCATGCGAGGCTATTGGATACCCGGCTTCTCGCCCAGCCGGGTCTGTCGGTGACGTTTGTTCATCACCAGCTGCGGCAAACACATCATTAGTTGGCTTCTCTTTGCCCGGGTCCTCGGTTTCCATGTCTTCTTGGTCACTAATAATGACCGCGGCCCTGTGAAAAGTGTGAAGGCTCAGTTAGCACATAGCCGTGAAAAAGACGGCGAAAGTATGGTATAACACTAGGAAAAGAACTTTACCCGGGATTCATCATAAGGTCCGCAGGGAATTCGCTGCTAGAACCGGATGAAACTGAAAAATACCAAACGAGGCGTGAGGTTACCTTGCGAGGGAGTGTTTTAGAGGGATCTTTATGTTTAAAGAAGGGTACGGTCAGTACCAGTGTGCCGAGTTGGAGGCGATGAAATACCCGGGTTAAGGGCATCATTGCCCGGGTGGTTCCGAGTCGCCCTGCGCTTGGTCATAGGCGACTCCTTCATGTATGGCCAAAGGGGGTAATGCCATGGTCAGCTCAGGAATATTATCACAGGAACGCGAATTAGATGTGAGAAATTGATGCAAAACCTTGAAGACGACCCCTTGGGGTTTTCTTTTAGATCCGGCCTTAATTGCCGGCTCTGGTTCATCTTCATCGCTGGCGGACTCCACTTTGCCGTCAGCTTCTTCTTCCTCGTCTTGGTCTTCTTGTTCTGAAAGTTACCACGGTTACAATAGGAAAATGAAAAGTGGAATGCGACGAACTCAAAGGAACTGGGCATGTACCTTCATCCGAGTTAACGGCATCCTCCTTCTCCTCCGGGTTTTCAGAGTTAGGAGGAGTGTCTATATTCCAGAAATCATCATCGGCCTGAAGTGAAAGCATAAGAGCAAGGGTTAATGGTTGTATCAAGTAAAGAAGATAAAGGTGAAATCGTGAAAGCCAGGTCCTTACCACGGGGGCCGGGTTCTCGAGAGTGAAGGGCTCTAATCCGGCTATATTCCGGATTACCTCGAGCTTCTCTGTCAGAAAGCCCTTGATTGTTTTGTTGGTGTCACTAGGAGCGAAACTGCTGGTGGAGTATCGGATTGGGTCCGTGGCTTGCCCCGAGTATTCGCACATCAATTTTGCGCGAATGGAGTTGGGTTGAATGCGGAAATTGACCCAAGTCTTCACCAGGTTAAGCCCGATGAGGCCTTGGGCAGAAAGGATGGAGATTTTAGCCAATAGAGGCAGAATTGCTTCCCTTTCCAAGTCAGGGGCAAACGCGTTGAAGGTTTCAGAGATGTCAAGCTGACCCTCCGAGTAACCCGGCAATTTCTTTTCGCCGGGTGGGGAGGTGTCCTGGCAGTAAAAGTATGAGAGCTGCCAATGCTTGACGTGGGAGTTGAGGGTGAGAGGAGGCATTAAAGAGTTCTTGCAGCGTTGGATAGAAACCCCGCCGCAAGCAAGAAGTGCACCGTCGCCGCTTTCGCGGCACGGTTTGCACTGGAAAAGTTCGACAAAGAGAGCCAAACTTGGCGGAGTGCACAAGTAAGACTCGGAGAGAACGATAAAATGGGAGATGTTTAGTACAGAGTTGGGTCCTATGTCGAAAATGTGAAGGCCATAATGGCTTAAAACGTCGCGGAAGAAAGGGTGACCCGGAGGCCGGAAGCCCCGGGTCACGTGTTCAACAAAACAAATTACCTCATTTTCTGCTGGAGTGGGCCGGGTTTCGTTACCCGGTACCCTCCAGTGGATAATTTCTTGAGAGGGAAGAACCCCTAGCTCGACCAGTTCCTCCAGTTTGGCCTTGGTGACGGAGGACCGCGCCCAGTTGGCGGATATGGAGTTCGTGGTTTTGGCTTTAACCGGCTGCTTTCCCTGTTTCTTGGGCGCCATGGGGTTAACCTGAAAAAGCGTCAGAAAAAGGATGTGAGAAACGAAACTCGGAAACTATCAGTTGACCGAGTATTGACAAGTGGTGTCAAGTTAACCTGGAAGTTAAATATGATCCGGGTATTACTTTGCTAAGCAAGGTACGAATTGTCCGGGTATCGCGCATTATTACAAAAGTTGTAGAATTTTATGCATGGATGAGCGTTTGGGGATGATACGTGGTTGTCCGTACATCTATTGTGAGCAAATGAGCCGGAGAAGGAGGATTTTCCGGGTGATAGGAACAAAGGCGGAAGATTTGGGCGGCTCGAGCCCAGATTGGGAATTCCATTTCTTGGTTAGTAGTAAAATTAATGATTACAAGTGGTAGGAGAATGAGTTGAAGGGTATATCTTACCTATTGGGTGGGCTAGAGTGAATACTAGTGACCTAATTCGGCGTGACCCGAGAAATCGTGGGCGGCTCGATTCAGATCCAATCTGAGGGGGAGTTAAGAAGTTGCGAGGGTAAATTAGAGGATGTGAAAGACTTACCGGAGGAGATTGAAGTGAAGCTTTGCGGAGGCAAATGGCGCAAGCTTGGTGCCCCTTCGCGATTCCTGGCGGACAGGTTGGGGGTCTGGCGGCGGATCTGGGCGGCGGGGCGGAGCGAGCTGTGGCGGAGCGCAACCGGCAACGGATGGGCTCCGGTGATGCGCGCGAGGCTTCCGTAATGATGCTCTGTGAGCTCGAGCTTGAAAGAAGGAAGGAAGAGGAATGGGGGAAAGTGAGCCGTTGGAGTTAGGGTTACCTCTAAGGGCTTATTTATAACGGCCGGGGTGGAAAAACTCAGCCCACGGGCGGGACCCGGAAATTACGGGGTAACGGCTATCTATGTGAAATCTGCGAGATACGCCTTAAGTGTAGAGCGAGGTCTCCGAACGAAAAAGAGAAGGAGATCCTCTCCGCGGTATCAAGATAAATTATCGAGAAAAGTATAAAGTTTTGCTATTCTTATCAAGTCTTAGACCCGGGAAGTTGAGCAAGGCATCTGGAGAAAAGCCGGGTTACTATATGGCCACCAGGGAGTTGGGCCTAGTCATTTCACAAAGCATTTCAACTCGGTCTCCACACATTCGTGCGGTTGATATTTTTTGCAGGGAATAGCCAGCGCTTCAAGGAGGGATCTCTGAAGCCCAAGCTATTCTGGGGACTACTGATGGGGGGATAATAACCCGGTAGGCCAACTCCAAGGTATAACCCGGCCCAAAGGACGCTGCGCAGGATCCGGCTAAGGATAAAGAAACTTCTGGAAGGCCCAAAGTTTGTAGGCCTCGTAACCCGGATTGTGGGTTGCAGTAAGGAAAGCTAGGGTTTGTAAGCGGTGTTCGGGTAGGACTCAAGCTGCGCCTTGGAGGGCAAGCCAGGTAGGGGGACGGGTGCTTTATAAACCGGCCCTATGCTTAGTTTTGCGAGAGATCCAAGTAGTAATCATATCGCCGAATATCGAGTATCCATTGTACACAAGAGATCGAGTTAATAAAGTGAGATCGGAGACTCGGCGACTTCATCGCCGGCTACCAGATCGAATTCCATCATGTTTTCCTCTGAGCTAAGCCCTCTCCCAAACGCCTGTGTCGACTTGCCCCAAGATCAGTTACCCCTGGTAACATCTGCCGTGATCATCCCACGACAAGCCGAGAAGAAGCTCACGGACGGGGGTTTCTGTTCCCGCGTTTTTTCCACGCGTCGCTGACAGCGCTGGCCCGCGTCGCCTATCCCGCCTTTTCGCCCCCCCCCCCCCCAAGCTGAACCCAGCGGGCTGGGTTTCGCCTGGGTGCGCCAGCGCGAAATAACACCGAAACGATGCTTTTTGCTTCCGCCGGCGCTAAAAAGGCCCCTTGGGGGGCTCTGGTGGGGCGGCTGGAGATGCCCTAACGTCCTCCCCTGTAAAATCAAAGCATCAATCCGCAGTCCACAATATGTCGCCCTGCCAGTCTCGCACGAACACACTCACGCCCCTTCCCCCGTCCACATCGCCATCTCCTGAGGTACGTACCATCGCCGGAATCGCCGCCCCACCTCGCCGAAAAACACGCCCTCCAGCGCCGACCGCCACAGATCGGTCCTACCCTCCCGATGCCTTCCCTTTCTCGCGGAAGTGGCAGCGTCCGAGGAGAACGGGCCCTGGATCGGGGAAAGACGGCATCTCGCCGGGTCTGCGGTCAGGAAGAGGAGTGCTTCACACCTCCCGTTCTCTCTCCACCTACATCCTGCTTGTGTGCTGACTTCAGCCCAAGCATATTCCTAGCAGGGGAGATTGGCGGCAGCTGGTGCAACCGGCCTTGCTTAGCCTCCATCTCAAATTGGTTTTCCTTTTGCACATACGGTATTTAAGATGAATGCTGGAAGGAGACGCCGAGTGCAAGCATGATTATCATGCACGTCACGCCAAGAAAAGGCCACGGCTGTCATCTTCTTGGACGTAGCTAATGACCGCGAGGATTGACAGTAAGGTTGCATCAAAGTCACCGGTCCATGTGTACAGTACTGCACTTTTAAGAACAATGCCACCTTCTAATTATCTTTCGTTTATGTTTGGAGCAATTCATAGTTGATGCAGTGTCCAGTAGACAGGTACTCATCCATTGATCCCTTCTGTTCCTCATGGCTACAATTTTGATTCCCATTTTTTTAACTGATGATTGATCTCTTTGATCTTTTTTTTTAGATATAAGGCATCACTGCACTGCCTTAAATTAATAAGACAACAAGGTTCACCCACAGACTGTTACAGTACCCATACAAGACCTGAGGCCTACAGCTTGCCGAAAGGAAAAACATGATAGCGAAAGGGAGTGCCCGCAGGCCTACTCAGCAGAGATAAAAGCAGTACTACTCGGGGGGCCTAAAGGGCGAGGGGGCGACAGCTCCTGGCAGATAACCCTAAGATCTTGCGCCAGGAGTAGCAGCAGCTCGCGGTCTTGCGCCTTTGCCTGAAGGGCCCAAACCTGCAGAAATGACAGCATTTTGTAAAGTAGGTCAGTCGGCTATCTCAAAACAATAGATTCCATTGTAAGTTTATTACGGCACCCCCAGAGAGCCCAACAAAGCGAAGCGAACAGCACCCAACTGGTTCGTCGCTGGGACCCTAACAGAGCTTGGTGAAGAACAAAGAATTGAGAAAAATTTGCCGGGCTCCAGGCACAACCGAGCAATCTGCGAAAAACCCCCCAACCCAGCTTCGCAAGAGCGCAAGAGAAGAAAATATGGGGGGCATCTTCCACTTGGCCGCAGAGCGCACACGTTCCGTCAGAGGGGCCGAATCGATCCGCCAAATTCTTACTAGAAGGTAGACGGTTGAGAGCGAGCTGCCAAAGAAAAATCTTGATCTTGAACGGCAGTTTGGCCGCCCAGATTTCCTTACAGTGGGCCAGCTCCTCCCCTTGCGAGAGCTTAAGGTAGGTCGAAGCCACTGAGAACCTACCCGCTGGTTCTAGCGCCCACCGG
The DNA here is from genome assembly GCA_028641055.1 of Alopecurus myosuroides. Lineage (NCBI taxonomy): Eukaryota > Viridiplantae > Streptophyta > Magnoliopsida > Poales > Poaceae > Alopecurus > Alopecurus myosuroides. The sequence continues at coordinate 39,588,676 of CM054059.1, read as the reverse complement.
ACAGAGTCTGCACCGTCACTCAGCCCCACCGAGAGCAGTTCGGCGCAGAGACCGTCCCACTGAGCGGCGGCCTCCGGAGAGAAGGAACGCCTGAACTTTACCCCATCCTCTACAAAAGCCTCTGAGACCAGCAAGTTTTCCCTCTCGCAGATCGCAAAGAGGCGAGGAAAACGATCCTTAAGAGGCCCGGGCCCAGCCCACCAGTCCAGCCAGAATAACGTTCGGGACCCGTCCCTTATGCTAAACTTGGCTCCCAGCTTGAAAAGATGCTTGATCTTATGGATGTTACGCCAAAAGGGCGACCCCCCTTGGGTCTGCCCCGCAAAGATGTTTGCGGCTTCAGGGTACTTGGCAAGCAGAATCGATTTCCATAGCGACGAGCTCTCATCATACAGCTTCCAAATCCACTTAAGCATAAGGGCTTCGTTCATGGTTTTGGTGTTAGTCAGTCCAAGCCCCCCACACTCGCGGGGGCGGCAGACCGCAGGCCAGTTGACCCAATGGAATTTGCGGTTAGAGCCCGAACCTTCCCAAAAGAAGCGTGCTCTAACCGCATTCATTTTCACGTGAACTCCGTCAGGCAGCAGAAACAGTCCCATGACAAAGGTGGGGAGGGCTTCCAGGTAGGAGTTCGACAAGATTAGCCTACCCCCCGAGGATAGTAATCTGCCCATCCAAGTTTCCACCTTCGCGGCGAGTTTATTGATGAGGAAAGCCCATTGTTCTATGGTCAGTTTGCGGTCGGAGATCGGCAGACCCAGATAGAGGAAAGGCATCGATCCCAGTTTACAATTCAGCATGTTGGCCACCCTAAGTTGCTCAGCCTCAGGTTGGTCGAGGACATACACTTCGCTTTTGTGGAAGTTAATCTTCAAGCCCGACATGTTTTCGAAGCAGAGAAGCAGGAATTTAAGGTTAGCAATGCCTACGTCGTCGTTTTGAATCAGGATAAGAGTATCGTCCGCATACTGCAGATGGGAGATGCCCCCTGGCACAAGGTGCGGGACCACTCCCGCGATATGGCCGGCCTCCCTGGCAGCGGTTAACATGGCCGCAAGGGCTTCGGCCACAAAGTTGAATAAGAGAGGGGAGAGTGGGTCCCCTTGACGCACTCCCCTCTTGTTTCTAAAGTAAGGGCCGATCTCCCCATTGATGGAGATCGCAGTTTGGCCTCCCGAAATTAGCTGGTCAATACGGTGGATGTAGCCTGCGTCGAACCCCTTTCGACGTAGCACTTCAAGCAGGAATGACCAGTTTACTCGGTCATAGGCTTTCTCGAAGTCTAACTTGAGCAGTATCCCTCCTAGTTTCTTGGCTTTCAGCTCGTGGACGATCTCCAGCAAAGCTAGCGGACCATCGAGGATGTGTCTGCCCTTGATAAAGGCCGTCTGAGCGGGGCTAATCACCTTATTGGCCACCGGATCGAGACGGGAGGCAAACGCCTTGGAGACGATCTTAAAGATCACGTTAATCAGCGCTATGGGGCGGAACTGCGAGATGTGGTCCGCCCCAGGAACCTTTGGAATTAAGGAGAGGACTCCGAAGTTTAAACGCGAGATATCGATCCTCCCTAGGATGAAATCATTCAGGATATGGAGGACTCCAAGTTAACACATGGGCCAAAACTTCTTGAAGAAAGAAACAGGGAAGCCGTCTGGGCCAGGGGCCGTGTTGACGCGCATATCCCAAACAACTGCTTCCAGCTCCGCCTCCGAAAAGGTACGCATCAGCGAGGCGTTGTCCTCCACCGAGACCCGAGCCCCCTCGGACCAGGAGTTAGGGGAGAGGCAAAGATGTCTGGGGGCCACCGAGCCCAGCAGATCACGGTGAAAGGCATAGATGTGTTCCTGGATTAGCAAAGGAGCCGAGATTGGGCCAGAATCAGACTGCAGAGTAGTGATCAAACATTTACGCCGCCTTCCATTCGCCACCGCGTGGAAGTAAGCCGTGTTGGCGTCGCCCTGGAGCGCCCAGCGGACTCGTCCGCGCTGCCGCCAGTAATCCTCTTCCATCTGGTAGATCTGCAGCAGTTGATCCTCGAGGTGGTAGCGGAGGACCCAATCCTCCTCGTCCAACCCATCGGAATCTGCCCTAGCATCGAGTTCCTGAATCTGGGACAGCAGGGAGAGTTTGCTGGCCTTAGCCTCTTTGCCCAGGTTGGCACTCCAGCCTCGAAGGAACTGCCGAAGACCGACACATTGGTGGTGCCACCAATCGATAATGTCGCGGCCCGCTGCGGACGACATCAGCAGCAGCCACCTATTGGAGATCAACTCCGTGAACCCCTCGACGTTGAGCCAGCCCAGCTCAAAGAAGAAGCGCTTGCTCCTCGGGGGTGGCCCTCCACCCGAGTCAAGAATTAGGGGCGTATGGTCGGAACCCAGGGAAGTTTCGGCCCGCACCACCGCGAGCGGGAAGGCCGCCTCCAGTTAAGGGGCCAAAAAGACTCTATCAAGCACGTAGCGGACAGGGTTCCGCTGCTTATTGGTCCAGGTATACCTCGCCCCCGAGCAAGGTATGTCGATAAGGGCCCAGGTCGCGATGCAGTCGTTGAACATCTCAACGCGCGGCCAGTTAATACGCTCGTTATTTTTGTCCTCCGCGCCCCGGATGAGGTTGAAGTCGCCTCCCATAAGAACCGGGAACCAGCTGGACTCCACTTTAGAAGTAACCTCATCGAGGAACGCCCTAGATCCCGCGTGGTCCGCCGGGCCATAGACCCCTATAACCGTCATAGTACGTTGGAGGGCGCGGTGGTAGCAGTTGGCGCTAAGGAAGAACTGGCCTTTATCTGTACTCTCTACCTCAAAGGTACTGTCCCGGAGACCGATAAGCATCCCACCGGACCTGCCAGTCGCGGGTAACCAAGCCCAATTGAATTTTTCGTCTATCTCCAGCCCCTGGAGCTCTGTATCAGAAAACTCGTGCTTCATCGTCTCTTGCAACACCACTATGTCGATATGATTATTGCGAAGGTACTCCCTAAGAAGGGTCCGGCGCCCTTTCCTGCCGAACCCTCGGATATTCCAAAACAGTACACGCATTTAAAACTCGATACCCTCGGCCCGTGCTTGGCGGGTCACTGGGCGCCGCCCCGGCGGCGCCGCAGATTTTGAACGTCGTGAGCGTTTGGGAAGAGCAGGACACGGAGACAGGGCCACCACGGTGGCATCAGCAGCAGGGTTTTCCGGCAGCAAAGGAGTGGCCGACGCCGCCCCCCCCCCCCTGGGGGTTGGGCTCAATGGTTGTGTCCTCGGCAGCTCCCGAAGCCGCGGCAGGTTGGGCTACTGACAGTTGGACCTCGAGCTCGACGCGTGCCCTTGCCTGAGCCAGAGAGGCTTGCGCTAATTCGTTGGCGCGAAGCAGCGAGAGAGCTTCGGCCGGCGAACCCGCCGCAGGGAGAAACGACACGCAGCAGTCTGCTGCGACCGTCAGATGGTGGGCGTCGGGTAGGTCTTGAAGAATGGCAAAGATGGGGTCGGGCACTGTACCTGGCACGACTTTCTTGGAGGAGGAGGACGGCGTGTGCTTGTCAGCAGCGCGACGCACAGCGCGGTTCACCATCAGACCCTCCGCCTCGTCCGCGCCCCGTGCGCTCTTGCGCAGGACCTCCACCGGCGTGGCCTTGGAACGGAGACCGCGCGCCACCGGCGCCGTCAGCGCAGGGATGGAGGGCGCTGTCCAGAAGGCACCCAGCGCGGAGGAAGGTGAGGGAGCCGGCCGAGACCCCTCCTGTGAGTCTGCAACCGAGTCAAGGGCCGCAATCGCCCCAAGCACCCTGGCGGGACGGTCATGGTTGGCCTTACTGCGGCGCTCCCGCGACTTGGCCGCCTCCCGATCCTCCGCAGAGACCGCCTGCTCCAGGGACTCGAAGCACAGTTTCCTAGCTTTGCTCTGCTCCCCGACGCCGGTGAAAGCGGCCGAGGAAATGTCGCCTCCCAGGCCTGGCGAAATGAGGCTGGAGTCGGTAATGGAGGAGTTAGGGGGTGCATCCACGGGGGCCGGAGGGGCCACCACCTACGCTGCGGCCACACAGGAGCCAAGAGTCTTGAAGACGTCCCCGTCCTTGGTCAGATTGGAGCCATACTGAGAAAACATGGAAGCAGGCAGGATAGGGGGCGGCGTAGCCACCACCGTGGCGGCCACGGCCACCCGGGAGGCAAGGGTCGACGATGTGGGCGCAGAGAGCGCCAAGACAGAGCCACCCGAGGCCTCCTTGGCTCGCACACCCTCAGAGCCAACACCATCCGACAGGGGCTGCGACATGGACTTGGACTTGGCGCGGTCGCGAGCCTTGCGGCTGTCCCAATCCTCCCCCTCATCCTCAGAGCTTAGCGAGTGGTCATCGTCGTCATCAGCACCACCGTCGAAGGGGCTGGGCGGAAGGGCAGGGCTCGCCTTTGCCTTGGGGGCCTCTTCACGGTCGACCCGGATGGGGTATCCTTGCAGGTTAACGAAGACCCAAATCGGGCTCTTAAGGCACACCGGCGCGCGGCAGCCCACCTTCAGCCTAACCGGGGCACGGGGATCCGCGAGAGAGACGGGGTCAACCTCAAGCGGGATGCCCAGTTCCAGGGTCGAGGCAAGCAGGAGACGGGAGTCGCGCAGCGGCGCCGGGACATCGTGGAGGCGGACCCATACCACCTCCAACACCTCAGCAGCGAGAGGGTCGCCCACCAGCTCCGAAACCACAGCTCGAAACGCAGTGATAGGCAGCGTCAGCCCGCCCCCTCGGCAGGCCATACGCAAGAGTTCCTTAGACGGAAAGACGAGTGCGAACTTAGTCGGACCCAACTGCCTAACTTGCCAATCCCACGCGTCATCAGCTAACTCCTTGAACTCTTGCTCCACCTCGTCAACAGAGAAGTTCCCTTTTTCAATCACCACACGTGCAACGTTGGAGGTGGGCTTCGCAATCTGGTCCGCCGGGATGGAAACGTGGAAGAATCCTCTGCCCTCCGTCCCAAAGCCAACCCACACCGGCATTTTGGCCGACGAGCCCGGGCACATGGCCGAGAGGTGGCCTTTGGTATCACACTTCCAGCAGAACGGCTCCCCCTCACACTCCGCCTGGACATGGCCGGTTTCCCCACATTTGTAGCATGTGAGCTTGGACGGCGCGGCACCTTCGGAAGAGGCCCCCCTCCCCGGGTTCGAGTTGTTGAGGAACTGCCCCGTGGACTTGGAACGTCCGCCCTCACCCGGCCCCGTGCGCCCTCGCACGGGGGGAGGCGGGAGTTGAATCTGTGCCTGCAGGCGGTCCTCCTCCCGACGATCTTCCTCACGGCGGGCCTCCTCACGACGGCGCGCATCCTCGCGTTCGCGCTGCTGGCGGCGGCCGAGATCCCCATCCCGGCCGAGGCGCTGGCGCAGATCTCCACCGCGGGGTCGGTCCACGTTGCGGCCCCCATCGTCGAAGGGGCGCTTCCCTCTTCGGTCTTCACGGTCCCTCTCCATGGGCACGAGCAGAGGGTGCTCGCAGGAGGAGGAGGACGGAGCGAATCTCTTCGCGTGGCGGCGGTGGCGGCGGATGTCTTCACGGGAGGCGGGGAACCCTAACTGGCAGTTTAGGGTTTGGGAGGGGATCCACCACCATTTATGTAGACGCCGTAGCCGGGCCAGCAGAGGTGGGCCGCAAGCAGGCTCCGCACCAAGGGCGAGCCCAACTAACGCAGCGCCCGCTGGAACATTACCCGAAGCGGTACGCAACAGCTCCGGCCCACGGCCTGGGCCCAAGACGCGCGACCCCTCGCGCGCGGCCAGGCCCAACTCGAACGAGGCACCCGTGGGAAACCCTAGATCGCACGGTCCTCTCTCCCCAACTGGCGGCGGCGGCGGCCCCGCCGGCGGCCGCCCCACCGGGATCACGAAGGAGCCAACCTGGAACGATGAAGCGCCAGACAGCGACGGCCCCTCGTCGTCCACCAGAGATTGTCCTACAGAGATTGTCCCTGGATTCATCGTCAGCTGAAATGCTGCTGCAGGGATACTACTTCTACTTCGTGGTGAGTGTGAGAAATGGTAACGCAGGCTATGCTCATCATCTATCTTCATATGTGTACATGTGTGTAGAGCTTACTTTTGTTAAACCATCCAACTCTAATCAGTGTTCATTTTTCCAGCCAACCTTGAGGCCTCCACGTAAATAATAAGAAAAATGTCTTGAGCAGTTTACATGTGTATCTGTAAGTGCATCTGATCAGAAATCTCTTTGTGCAACACATATGTATTTTTCTGTCGTGAAAATTTCATAAGTCTGTTCCAACACATATGCAGGCGCATCGAGCGTCTCCACTTCCCCTTCCTATTGTGACCTTGCGGGATCCGGACGTTGCAAGGGTCATCCCCCTCTTCCCACAATGGCTTCGTACTGAATTATTTTGGGACTAAGGAGGAAACCTGCGGACCTTAATGGTAGTGTGTTTATTTTCCAAATTACTTGCTAACAATGGATACTTCTGATTGTGGATAAGAGAAGTGTACTGGCTTGCTATTAATTTCTAGATTGTGTAGTTTTGTCGTTCTTCTAATGTAATTTGTTAATTTTGACTACACGTCTGTCAAGCTTGATGAATACAGTTGTACATTAGTTTCATGTATATGGGTTGTGGGTGATGTTACAAATCGGATTAATCTTACACCAGTTGCTCTCATAGTGGATACTTGCTTTTCTGTAAATGGTGGCTGTAGTAATTTATCCCTTCACCTTAATTGGTCTTGACATTCTTCTATCTGTCTTTCTTGTATTTAATCGGCACCAATTATGCTTATCTTTTCATTGCAGGAAAATGTGTTTGGTGGACACACAATTAAGCTTGATTGAGATGTACCTTCTATTCGTTTCTCGTAAGTAATTACCTTGATTTCTTCGAACAAGCATTATTTTGTACATAAGATATCATCAATTAGTATTAAGCCTTTAACCGAGAAACTGGTGGTTTCAAACCATGTTAATGAATTACAATTGGGGAGTAGAATAAAAAGACTACTCCTTCGGCATCCATGAAACCTTATCTTACCACTGGATTCAAGTACCATGTCCCTGGTCTGATGCATAGTTTGAGCAAATTAAAATAATATATTCTGAATTAGAAGTAAATCCCCTTTACCTGTGTAAATATTCCTGAAAATTATGGCTTTACAACTTTTTTGGTTCCGGTAAACACTTCAATTTTCCATTTTCTGAAAGTACCTAATGTGTTTGGTGCCGTATTTACAAATGGGAAAGCGTACGGTTTTCACTATAATTCTAAGCTAGGCCTAATTGTTTTGTTTTCTTTTAGCGGATTACATGTCATTATAATTTAAAGCTAGGCGTAAGTATTTTATTTTATTTTGGAACTTCACACAAACAATTGAGCCCAATAGGAAACCAGCAGGATCAGTTACTCTCCAATGTGAATGGCAGAGCGTGCCTGATGTCCACACAGGAGTGGAGCGAGCAGTGATATTCGAGCATCTGAGTGTTCTCAAGGAGGAAGGAGTAGCATGACAAATCTTTCATACTAATTTGATTGTTGACTCATAAATATATGTGCGATAAGGTTCATCGTTTTTTATACCATAATATGTAAACACAAAAGATTGGAAAATAAGTGGCAACTATTTATTTCTCTTTTCATAAAAATTGTTGTATAGATGTATGGTGGAACATGTCTAAAACAACCGTGGGTGTAACCAATATAATTTGAAGGATAAATTTGATATCACTGTAAACTTCTAAATTTGATCCGTTGTAACGCACGGACACTTTGCTAGTTATTCTAAAAGGCCATAGATGTGCAAATTGTCCTATAAACTGCTGGAGTGCATCAAGGTGTCTCAGCTAGTTTCTATAGAACACACCATGTGCAAGGGTTGAGAGGGGTCGTCGTGGTAGTGGCTGAGGTAATGGATTGGTGGCCGTTACGGGGAAGAGCCAAGTCATCCAATGTGTGATCAAGAACTTGACGCTGAGTTTGAAAAGTACCATGTTGATACTAATGTGATGTCAAATCTGATGTAAACTTAAGTCACAATGCTTGAAATGTGCGAAATAATTTTTTCTCCCGTTACAACGCACAGACATATTTGCTAGTAGATATACATAGATATCTCAATATCAAATCCATATTATAGGCTGCATTAATTGAAGAACCAAGTATATATATTACATGGATCGGTCGATATCAAATTACATGTCTAAAATAACATAAATGTATATAGATACATGCATGCATGCTACCCCATGCTTAGTGAACGTCCTCCTACGTCTTCTTCTTAGAGGACGAAACCTCATCGCCTTGCGACGACGCTTGGCGCCGAACTTGGGCTCGTCTGCCTCGTCGTCTCCATCGTGGCCTCGTCGTGCTGGGATGGCGCGGACTCATCTCCGCCATCGTCATCATCATCATCGCCGTCCTCCTCCTCCTCCTACTGCTCTTCATCTTCATTGTATTCATGAGACTCTTCACTCCTCGGGTCGTACCCGACATTGCTCCATGGGAACTCATTAGGATATTCTTTATTCGGCTGGTAACGACCACGGAAGAAATAATTGATACCAAATTTGATATCTTCCAGAGAATTTTCTCTCCCATCAAGCACCTAGAACTCCTCGTCTAAGGTCGTGATTGTGTCGAACCATCTCCTACTTCCCATGACCGGAGTCCTAACGGAACACAAACTCTCGCCGACAGACAACGGGCCGGTGGAGCCGTTGTTCAAATCGTCCGACGACATTGTTGTGGTGACGGTTGTGCGATCGCGCGCGCGCGCGCGCGCACACACACAGAGAGAGAGAGAGAGATGTGCGCGTGTGTGTGTTGTGGTAATGCGTCTGTGGTGTGCGAGGAAGAACGGGGGTGCCGGGCGAAATGGATTTATGGGCGCACTTAGGTCTGTTACTGTTCCGAAATAATGCGCCGCATTCTCGTTCCCACTACGAATTCACTGAAATGCAAGTCTCAATATAATGGTTAATTTTGCAGTTACTATTGCTTCCGAGAACTTGCAAGTCCAAGGTTATCTGGACCGTCCAACTACCTCGGGAAAGCCCTAAAATATAATGCAGCAGAAGGCCACAATCAAACCCATATCAGATTTCGACGTTCGTAGAGCAGAAAACCGTCCCTAAATGTGTTACGTGGACGAGCCGGTTGTCTATTTGAGCCGACGCACAATATTTATGAGGTCGTCTGTCATACAAACCGGCTCTACCGGTGCATCGTGCCAAGCGGATATATTTCACACCAGCCTCAGGAATTTGGGGAAGAGGGGTTTATTTTGGGCTGCTACGGATGTCATCTTATTAGAACCGGGTTTTTCTTTATATGCGGCTTATCTGTACAAACCGGCTGAGGGGTAGCGTTTCGAAGCTCGTTATTTTTTTTTCAGGTGTAAAACCGCCTCTAGTAACAGTCTCTAATACTTAGTTTTCTACTAGTGTATCAACTTGTCTTTCAAGAACGGACCTCTTTGAGCGTTGCATGTTTATGTTGCCATCATACATCTCAATTATGCAATCCCATGAATCTTTGGCATTTGTGAAAGGTCGGATGTGCTCAATTCATTTATTTTTCATAGCCTTCTCTAGAATGCATGTGCATGGCATGAGCATTGAGTTGTTGATCTTTTATATCACTTGAGCTTAAGTTCTGGGGGCCCTTAGGCGCGTATCCATTCTCAATGATTCTCCATATTTGCATTGAGGATCTACACACATAAGACTTCATGGAAGCTTTCCAATTAGTAAAACGAGACCTATCTACTAAAGGAGGAGCACCAAGATTGTTTACATGTGGATGTTGAACATTAGGAGCATTGTTGTAAGCAAAACCAAAAACATTCTCATTTATTTTATCTTTTAGCTTAGATGCTTCAGTATCTTCCTTAGAGGGTATAAGTTATCCTTCATCATCTAAGACAACATTTTCAGACAAGTGACTAGATGAAGAGGTCATTTCTTTAATTAGTCCCTCCATCCTCTTTTCCGACTTGTCAAGCATGGTTTGAATCAGCTTTTGAATAGCATTCATGGTGACGAGCTCTTCCATCCTCTCTTTAGGCGGTGAAGCCTTTATAAAAGAGACAAGGCTCTAATACCAATTGAATGATCGAGAGGGTTAACTAGAGGGGGGTGAATAGGTTAACTACAAAATTTACTTGTTTTTGATTAAAGGTTATTGCTCAAATATAGATTGTCTAGATTATGCAACTAGGTGAACAATCCTATATGTTGAGCAAATAATACTAGCACAATATATTTAAGTAACTAAGCTAGTAGTACTAAGTCAAGGTAAGTTGAGGAAGAACCGAACACAATGACGCTGAGATTTATCCCGAAATTCACTTCCCAGTGGAAACTAATCTCCGTTGGAGCGGTGCGGTGTCACCAAAGTGGAGCACCGAGTAGCCGTCAAAAGGCACACCATATCTCCTTTGTGTCCAATCACCAAATTAGATGGGGAAAATGTTCCCGTTGAGGTTGAAAACTAGAACCTTTACAAGGATGAGGCACATCCACAATTTGGAGGGTCCTCACCAAATATTTGAAGCCTCCAATACTCCAAGCAACAAGATCCATGGGATCTCAAAACTTCGGGGACACCAACAAGGTTGTAGGCTCCAATGAACGAAGGGAAACAAGATTCTAGGTTCCAATGAACCAAGAACTTTAAGATCCCTAAATGATTAGTGTGGTGGGAATGAATTGGTTTGGTGGAGTTGTAGATCTAGTGGTTCTTCTCCCTAGAGATCAAAGGCTTTGGTTGGGTATTTGGGGAGATCTATGAGTTTTGAGGTGGTCATAAATGGTGGAGATTGGTGGAGAGAGAGAGAGAGCTTCAAGTGAAGCGTTCTAAACATAGAAGAAGATCCTTTTGATAGTGGGGTGGGGGGGAGTGGCCGTTTGAAGGGAAATATTTCCCTACAGGAAACTCGGCCTTGGACCAGCCTGGCCGGCTTGGAGGCCGGCTAGAGAGCGTAGAGGAGCTCGGCCTGGCTCAGAGAACCCGGCTCAGCCCGGCCTAGGCCGGCCGGCCAAAGGACCCGGCCTCGCGTGCAGGTAGCCCAGTCTAGGCCGACTAGGGGCCCGAGCAGCCCGGCTATCCCCGCCTGTAGAGCATCAGCCCGGCCTAGAGCCCGGCCAGGCCGGCTTGGCAGACCCTTCTTTTCTCGTTTCTTATATCTTTGTTTACTTTACTCCATTTATGTTTTGATGGAGGCATTTCAACCATTTGCAGCTTCCCATATTTCCTAAATAATACTTTAAGCAAATGATTAGATCTTCCTAGTGTTGTAATCAAACACCAAAATAAAATTAGGTGACAAATGTTCTTTCAATACTGTATTAGGTTTGACAATGACGACGTCAGGCGGAAAGGGTTCCCTCCATAGGTAAGAAGAACCACCAGCGACACACCATGCACTACAAGAAATATGTTGATACATAACCCTTTTATAATGACCGTGGATGAATTGGTCATATTTCTATGACCATTTTAAACCAATTGGCCGTTGGCTGTTTGGAAAGGTCCAAAGCTGAAAACATAACGACTATTTTGGTGGGAAAAGTCATGATTTCATTAAACGAATTGGTCATAAGCCGATAGCATTGTGCTGCATTCCATCACCTCATCATTTTTGCTTATGTGTCATCCTAGTTGTCTCAATTTAGCTTACATGGTGCTGAGTTGTCGTGCTTACGTGTTAATTTATCTATTGATATTTTGGACATGTAAGCAACCTCCACCGAACAGCCAACAACCCACACCATCGCGCAAATAAGGGAAATAAGGGGCGGACGGAGGGATCGATCCCACGCCCTCGCGCGCACAACCTAGCGCACCCACCAGTAGACCACAACTTGATTTTTGATAGTACAAGACATTAACGTATTTTATAGATTATATCTCGTCTTGGGCTAGCTGTTGGGCTTGGCCGTCCGTGTAGGGAGCGATCTGCGGCGCTGCTTGGATGGGCCGGTCGCGCTGGCAGGGCTGGCCACGCTGGTGGCTGGGCTGGTCGGCTTGGCAGGCTTTTTAGTTTTCTCTTTTGGCATTTTTCTTTTTCTCTTCTTTTATAACTTTTGGTTCTGAACTCTAATTTTAACCAAATAAGTTTTGATTTTTTTTAAATATTTCTTATGTTTTATAGACTATTAAAGAACATTTTGAGTCAAAATAAAATAAAAAATACTCTAATCTTTATATGTTGCTTCATATAGGGTTGTGAAGATTCTTAATAAAAAAATTGGATCACTCTTTTAAATTCAAATGCAAAATAAGAAATGCAAGATTTAAAAATTATTCTAATTTTATTATTTTTTATGATTACTAGGTCACATATGATGACACATTGCGAAGGTTATCCATTATTTATTTTTTTTTGAAACTTTTATGTCGATTTCGGAAAACAGCCCAAACGGGGGACATGACCGTTCGTATCTATATGTTGAATATCGTGAAACTTTTGGCGTATCTGTGATGAAATGGGTACTTTTGTACCTAAAAATGATTTTTAGAAAAAATAACAAGCAAACTACAAGGCACCTGTAGTTCAAATTTGGCCCGGTTTCAACTAAATCGGCAGAAATTTGTCTTTTTCAAAAGACGCGTATGAGAATATATTTAGAGGATGCAATTTGGTTACTTGTAGATCAAATATGACATATTTGCTTTATAATTTTACTTTGCACAATTTTGTGTCACATTTTGTTATGTGCTTCACAAAAAAGCCCATTTTTTACACTCCAAAAATAGAAAATGATGTTTTTATTCAAACAAAAATAAAATTTCTTCGTCAACATTGTTCGTTGTTCCAATATGCATGTTTGTGTGTAATATGGGCACATTTAAACAAACTATGCCATGAATGTGGCCATAACATCCGTCATTTGGACCGAAAGCCACGAATCTTCGTAGATGATAGCTCATTTCTGTGAACACTTTTTCGCGATAATTGGCGTATTCCATATTTATTATTTTTCATGGATACCAGGACATATATAACAACACCACGCGAAGGTCTTGCATCATTTCGACTTTTTTTGAATTTTCTGGAATTTTCTATGCCGGTTTTAGGAAAAAGTCAAGACGGCGGGCATTAACTATCGTAGCTAGAGGATGAATATTGTGAAAATCTTGGTGTATCTATGAAGAAATAGGTACTGGTGTATCTAAAAATGATTTTTACAAAAAAATTATGAGCAAACTACGAGGCACCTGTAGTTCAAATTTGGCCCGGTTTCAACTAAATCGGCAGAAATTTGTCTTTTTCAAAAGAGGCGTATGAGAATATTATTAGAGGATGAAATTTGGTTATTTGTAGATCAAATATGACATATTTGCTTTATAATTTTACTTTGTAAAATTTTGTGTCACATTTTGTGTATGTTCTTCACAAAAAATCCCATTTTTGACACTCCGAAAGAGGAAAATGATGTTTTTATTCAAAGAAAAATAAAACTTTCTTCGTCAACATTGTTCGTTATTCCAATATGCATCTTTGTGTGTAATATGGGCACATTTAAACAAACTATGCCATGAATATGGCCATAACATCTGTCATTTGGACCGAATGCCACGAGTCTTCGTAGATGATAGCTCATTTATGTGAACACTTTTTCGCGATAATTGGCGTATTCCATGTTTATTATTTTTCATGGATACTAGGACATATATAACAGCACCACACGAAGGTCTTGCATCATTTCGAGTTTTTTTTTGAGTTTTTTGGAATTTTCTATGCCGGTTTTAGGAAAAAGTCAAGACGGCGGGCATTAACTTTTGTAGCTAGAGGATCAATATTGTGAAACTCTTGGTTTATCTCAGAAGAAATAGGTACCTGTGTATCTAAAAATGATTTTTACAAAAAATCATGAGCAAACTACAAGGCACCTTTAGTTCAAATTTCGCCCGGTTTCAACTCAATCGGCAGAAACTTGTCTTTTTCAAAAGAGGCGTATGAGAATTTTATTAGAGGATGAAATTTGGTTATTTGTAGATCAAATATGACATATTAGATTTATAATTTTACTTCGTACAATTTTGTGTCACATTTTGTGTATGTTCTTCACAAAAAAGTCCATTTTTTACACTCCGAAAAAGGACAATGATGTTTTTATTCAAAAAAAAACTTTCTTCGTCAATATTGTTCGTTGTTCCAATATGCATCTTTGTGTGTAATATGGGCACATGTAAACAAACTATGCCATGAATATGGCCATAACATCCGTTATTTGAACCGAAAGCCACGAATCTTCGTAGATGATAGCTCATTTATGTGAACACTTTTTCGCGATAATTGCCGTATTCCATGTTTATTATTTTTCATTGATACTAGGACATATATAATAACACCACGCGAAGGTCTTGCATCATTTCGAAAAAAAAAAAATTCTGGAATTTTCTATGCCGGTTTTAGGAAAAAGCCAAGACGGCGGGCATTAACTTTCGTAGCTAGAGAATAAATATTGTGAAACTCTTGGTGTATCTCTGAAGAAATAGGTACTTGTGTATCTAAAAAATGATTTTTAAAAAAAATCATGAGCAAACTACGAGGCACCTGTAATTCAAATTTGGCCCGGTTTCAACTGAATCGGCAGAAATTTGTCTTTTTGAAAACAGGTGTACTTATAGCTATTGAGAGGTAGTAATTTAGTTATTTTTAGAGAAAATATGACATAATAGCTTTATAATTTTATTTGGTACAATTTTGTAACATATGTTTGGTAGATTCTTCACAAAAAAACCATTTTTGACACTCCAAAAATGGAAAATGATATTTTTATTCAAAGAAAAATAAAATTTGTCTTCATCAAAATTGTTAGTTGTTCCATTATACATGTTTGTGTGGAATATGGGCACATTTAAACAAACTATGCCATGAATGTGGCCATAACATCCGTCATTTGGCCTGAAAGCCATGAATCTTCGTAGATGATAGCTCATTTTTGTGAACACTTTTTCGCGATAGTTGTCCTATTCCAAGTTTATTATTTTTTGTGGGTACTAGGTCACATATGATGACACATAGTCAAGGTTATCCATTTTTTTGAATTTTGTTTGAACCTTTTATGATGGTTTGAAATCATGGTCGAAACGGAGGACATGACCGTTCGTAGCTAGGTGAAGATTTTTTCAAAAATATCGGTGTATCTGTGATGAAATAGATACTTATGAAGCTAAAAATGATTTTTTGAAAAAATCATGAGCAAACCGCGAGGCACCTGTAGTTCAAATTTGACCCGCTTCCAATTGAATCATCAGAAATTTATCTTTTTCAAAAGAGGTGCATGTGAAGCTTTTTAGAGGAAGGAATTTGATTATTTGTAGATAAAATATGGTATATTAACTTTAGAATTCTTATTTATCTAGTTACTGAACATATTTTTAGTAGGTGCTTCACAAAAACAGCCATTTTCGGCGCTCGAAAAATAAAAAATGATGTTTTTGTTCAAAGAAAAATAAAACTTTCTTCGTCAATATTGTTCGTGGTTCCAAGATGCATATTTGTGTAGAATATGGGCAAGTTTCAAGAAACTATGCCATGGATGTAGCCATAACATTCGTTATCGGGGCTGAAAGCCATGGACGGGGACAAGGTTTACCATTTGATGGCGATTGAAAAGTGTGCAATATATTTCAGCGTAAGACCAATTATGGAATGTTTTATGAAATGATCTCCAAATACAAATTTCATTCTGTGTACTCCGAAGCCGCAAAGGTCTCCTTGCTTCGCGCAACCCGAGACATCTTTGTAGCTAGGGATGATGGGCGGTGTTTTTGTCGTTTCTCGATAAAAAAAGTATCAATTTAAAGAAATATAAATTTTTGTAACTTATTGCATGAGTACAGCTTAACTTTATGCCGATAAGAAGTTTTACATTAAGTAGAAAAATAATATACATCAATATTACACCTAGCTCTAAATAAGGCACTCAATATGGGACCTCAAAGCCTCGGGCCCGGTGGCAGCCACACTAGTTTGCTAGGTGGAGAGTAAACCTGCTTGCAAAAATATGCCCGCGGTGAATTGAGCGCCACCCGCCCGTTATCCGCGCGGCCGCGCCTTTGCGAAATTTAAAGGCCCACTCCCCTAACCCTAGTCGCACTGCGGGTACTTCCCATCCACGCCGCCACTTCCCCTCCCCTCCCCATCCGCTAGGCTCTGGTACTCCCATCCCCTCCGAATCCAACCCAGATCCTCCAAATCGCATCGCTAGCGCTCCGTCCTTCTCTCTCCCACCACCGCAATGGCCACCTCCCGGCGCCCGCTGGTCTCCGTCAAGGCCCTGGAGGGGGACTGATGTCTAGGTTGAGACTCCAAGTGCAGAGTGTGTAGCTAGTGGCAAGCCTTCTTCCCCACGAGGGTGACTCGAGGGTTTATATCGAACTCTTGGGGAGCCAGTATTTCAGCAGTTGTCTTCCAAGCTTCCTCCAGGATCCTGCAAACAAGTAGAGAATTTTGTGCCCTCAACCTCACCAAGTGGTTGTCAAGCACAAGGTGTGAGACTTCTAAATTGCAATGCAAAACTGAAAGTAAATGTGCAATAATTAAATCTACTACTAAATGCAAATGAGAAAATAAATGTGCAATGGATTGTTTTTGTATTTTTGTGATGCAAGTGGTGATGGAGATAATGTAAATTCGAATTGGAGATGCAAGTAAAGTAAAGTGCAAGTAAAGTAAATTGCAGCAAAGTAACTAGAGTGTTTTCTTATATTTAAAATAGGACCGGGGTTCATGGTTTCACACTTGCATTCTCTCAAATAAAGTGGTAGACGGTGGACATAAAGAATTACATGTGATATTACAATAACATGTTTAACATTGAGTACTTTCATATGGGCATCACGTCCTAGCATAGAGATCTCTACGGTCATATTGATCCCTCTTATACTCCACCAAGATGCGAAATAAATCATAACACCTGGATCATTAAGGAAAAACCAGAGTATAGCTTTAAGCAATGTGACATGAAGTTGAAGTAAGAACTTGCTAGATCTAGTCATGGAGATTGATTAGTGTCACTTCAAATCCCCGGTAACAAGGTACTCCTTTTTATCCCTAGTGAGGTAACTAAGAAAGGTTTAACAAAACCTAAGTGGATCGCTGAACTTCTGTCACTTTCACAGCACTAGCCACCCCCCGTTACTCCAACTAATGCACCCATCACCCCACACACGCTCTCAAGAACTAGATTGATCAAAGCTAGCAAATAAGAACGGGGTACATAAGATACATCTACTCAAATAACTCAAGAGAAACAATTGCAATCTCAGATTCAATAACTCATAGAAAAGATCCACCACATAGGAATTACAACGGTGTCCGTAATCATGTGAGGCAGCTCATACGGATCTAATTAGTGAAGCACATAGAGAGAGAGAGATACAAGTGCTACTTCCACAAACCCATAGCCCTGGGGTGGACTACTCCCTCTTCATGGAGATGTCGATGGAGATGACGTTGGAGGAGTAGGAGATCACACCGGCGGCGCCCAGCCGGAGTTTTCCCCCTCCAATCTGGAACTCCAGGTCTCTGTTTCGGCGTTTCGGTGGCGCTCTTCTCCGTAAGGGTACGGGGGACCCTTTTTATAGTCAGTTTTAGGTCAAGACGGAGTCGGTAAGTCGAAGATGGAAGGAATTGGGGCCATAGGGGCCAAAAGAGGGCATCTCACGCGGCCAAGGAATCTGGCCGCATGGAGGGTCCTCTTTTGGGCCTCCTTGCCCAATTCTCGTGGATCCTTCGCCCGCAAGTCTCCTCCTTCCAAAAAAATGACCCCCGCCGTTTTTTCAGGTGATTTTGCGGAAGTTTGCCCCCTGAAACGTCAAAAATATAGAAAACGGGGTTTCTGACAGGCAGGGTTAATTCCATAAAAGTTGGGGGGACTTTGTAATTTAACCCCAAAATACTATAAAACATTGAATTATACCCTTATATGATGCAATATGTAATAGAAAACCATGTGAAAATATGCAAAATTCATCTATGCATTTTACATGCATCAGGGACATGTCCACGGACTCGACCGGCGTCCCGATGTCGCACGTCTTCCGCGCGCCCAGCCGCCCCGACGTCAACGTCTGCCTCCGGAGCATCGTCGTCGCCCCCGCGCTCGCCGCCACCGCCGTCTCATCCCTCGTCCTCGCCCGCTGCGACCGCATCGTGTCCGTCCACGAGTTCCCACTCGTCGTCTCTGACTCCTCCGAGGGCATCGAGAAGACCGCCCAGGCCATCAAGGTCCTCAAGCAGCTCGGGCATCCTGGAGCGCCTGCTCTGCATCCCCAAGGAAAAGTTGATCCCACGCCCGCCTGACGCCCCCTTGCATCCCCCATCCCTCTCACGCGCGTCCCCGGCCACCATCGCCGTTACCAATCTCCCTCGCCTGGACACCGCGTCCGCGCTGCTGCCTCCACCCCCGTCCCAGTCGCCGGATGACAAGTTTTGAGGTACGAGGCGCTTTCTTCTCCCGAGGTATGATGAATCCCACCATCCTTCATGATTACTGCGTGCGCACCATCTAGATCCGCCCCATGGACCAAACCCTCCGTGCAATAAGCTGAGATGATCATCGAGGAAACGTACTGTATCTGGTCTGGTGTCGTTCCTGATGATTCTGCAGTGTAATCAAACGCGCTTATTGTCGTGGTCTGGAGGAGAAATATCATGGTATGGACTTGTAGAATTATTTGGGAACGTGTGGTGTGTTCTTTTGTTATTGCTGCCTACTTAATTGACTTGCAGTGTATCCAGCCAGATTTCAAGCTTTCATCAGACTGCCCACTTGACACTAACAAAATAGCAGTATCTTCTTTAGCATAAGAACAAGCACAATTGATACATGCTTTTACTCTGAAACTGGACCATCTAATGACCGAATGAAGATCCGGTTACCTCATGCATTTCCATTGTAATGGTTTATTTTACTTAACTGCATCTTTTGTGTTTATCATTGATCCTTGCATGATATTGTTTTTTCTGGTGCAGGGGTGGGTGAAGCGGCATCGGGGGCTATGCGGTGCGGTTGTCTCTGCAGCTACACACAGTCGGGTTACCGGCACGTGAGGTTTTAGAGTAGGTAGGACACATAGAGATTACTTTTGCTCTTGGTCTCTTGAATATGAGTCGATCTTCGAAACAGATTTAGGTTGCTGTTAGTGATGACTGGATTGGGCACTCCTACTTCAGCGTTTGTATTTTCTTCTTTCAGTTATGATGATTTACCCCAAAGATTCATTACTAGTTGTTTAATCTACTCGTTGACTGCCATAGCAATTACTAGTTTGTTAGTAAATGAATTTGGGAGTTTGGAAATTTGGCATAAAGATTCTCAGTTTTTGCAACTTTATTGAATTAAACCTGTGAATGTGCTGATTGGACTCTGTTCTGAAATATTGTCATGTAGTGGGATAAATATTTAAAAAGTTGTGTTGTTGTATGTGCCTACCTGGTTATAGCATTATTAAGAAGGCTTTCGTAGAATGCGGATGATTGTTGGTACTGGCAGTCATACGGTTATGTATACTTGTGGCGCTTGTGGCCCACTTTGTGTCACAAAGCTTTTGTAGATTGTACTGGAAATTGATGCTCAAGCCTGAGTTCTGCAATCTGTGTGGTTTCTCTTGCCTGGTAGCTAGATCCTGAATAGCACATGGAACATTGGAATGCTGCTTGTGACATCTATGCTTATACGAATTTGCTAAATTGAATTTGTATGTGCAATATTTATCCAGTCTGAATCCCAAATTTAGTAATTCACACTCCAAATTAGTAAACCTTGTTCTCTAGCAGTGCTACTGTGTTTATATATTGTTTTTGATTCTCTGATTGTTCAGTTTTTCTCTAGCTATTCCATTGTTCTTAATTGTGTATTTACCATTTTTAGGATTTTCTTTTGTGTACTTTGAGGATGAGCTTTATGGTGATGATGCCATACAAGATCTTGATGTTTATCTCTTAAGCCCTGAGTGAGGTAGGCTTTCATTGCAGATGTAGAGTAATTTCTCTTGATGCTGTTCTAACCCTTCCATACATTAACACATCAAAGTATCTTGGTCGCTGGTTACAAATGATTACTGTTACATGAATACTTTTGGACTTGTTGCTAGCTTAATACATCATATACTGGACACTAAGTGTGGATATCACTTGTTCATGTGGGAGGATTATTTGATTGGCTTAACTTGTATTTTTTCTTAACAATTAGCTTAGAATTCCTGACCCTTAACTTGTCAAATTAGGATGACCAGATTAGGTTACTGCTGCTTCAACAACTTCACTAATCCGGCCATTGTCATGTAAAGCATTAAGATAATTTACTTTAGTGATATCCACTGATTCACTATCCTAAAGAACCTTTTTAGGATTGTTTGCTGCTAATATATCCACTGGCTACCTATTCTTATTATTTTTTCCTTTTGTCCACCACCAGGGATTCGGCATGGAGGATAGCGTGTTTGATGGCCACGACAGGTTTGGCGACTTGATCGGCAAGATGGTGAGGGTCTGCCTCCCATTCATGGCGCCGAGCCACCGGAACGCGCTGTTCCTGGCTGATGCTGACGCCGACGATGTGTTCAGCGAAGTCTCGCCATCCTCATAATGTAAGCAGTCTGATATGCAACTATTTGATGATATCCAACTAGCTAGTCTCATATTCAGCTACTGCTAATAATTTGACCATTTCTTGTAGGTTCGGAAGAATTTTGCCCCATCCGACAAATGAAGAAAGGTAGAACTATTTGAGCTTCGGTCATGAGTTTTTCTTGCTATTGTTCTTACTGTTATTGTCTACATTCCCACACATGTTGGGACAAAAGAGAACTCTCAGATTTATTTTGTCACGTTTGCATCTCATCTTGCTCTGTCTCATTGCTAAATTACCTTGTATACTGTTTTTTTAGTTTTCTCAAAGATTGACATTTGGTTACAGATTGTCTTCATACTTGGAGATGATCGAAGAGAAAACCTGCTCTTTGGATACCTGTTGCGGGCTGAGGCCATGCTCGGCACCATAGTCCCTGGAGAGTCAGGGGACCGAGCGAAGAGTTATGTTGTTTGCCTGTAGTCTATCTTCATTTGAGTGTATGGATTGTAATGTACGGATTGTAATAGACCAAGTCTTACTTAATGAATTACATTTGCCCAGTTATGTTTGATATAGATATATTCTGTGTGGGATTTGTATCCGTGTGAAATAAATATCTGATTAGTTTGACCCATTGATGAATATGAATACAATACGAGTGGTTTTGAAAATTTCTGATGTGTGGGGACAACAAATTGGATTATAACAATATGTATCTATCTGACTAGTGGGACCAGGTCAGAACTCTATTTCACTGTAAAAAGGCCATGGGCCCAAAATATGAAAAAGGCCAATATGTTGGGCTTGGCCCATGCTGCTGGCCGAAAATGACAGAAAAAGAAGTATAAACAAGTTGAATTTTTGGGCTTGGCCCATGTAAAGCACCGAATTGGGCTAGGCCAAATCTCAACCATGACCCACTCTTTTGGTCATAATTTTGCCATGTAGGAGGTTATCACTGAGTTCACATTGTAAAGCCTTCAGCTTGCGTGAAGCATTAATCATTCTCAGTACATGACTCCTTATTTAACCATCACATTTATACTTCCCAAGGAGCTTCTGAAATTGCTCAGTTGCATAGACCTTTTCAAAGCCTTTGAATTGCTCCTCCAAGGTTGCCATGAATTCCTTAGGAGTATCTTTCTTGGGGAGAGCCCCAATAATCTCAGGTGAAATGGATGATCGTATCAGAAGCATTTCTACATGACTTGATTTGTTCCACTTCTCCATTTTGGAGTCATAAGTTTTCTTAAGATCATCATACCCCGCGACACCATTTTCAGGCCGTGGGCTTATCCCCCCTTAAGGCATAATCAAATTCGCTGAAAGTCAAACTTAGCTCGATCGGATTCTTCCAGCGTGGGAGATTACTCCAGTCAGTTGCTCGATAGTGTCGTAGCGTATCGCAGTGGAAGCTAAAAATTTTACATGGACGTTAAATTTTTTGCATGAATACAAAACTTCATGTTGGTAAAGAGGAATAAACATGCCATAATCATCAAAACAAATTTCTAATTCTATGCCAAAACACCGTTGGGCAGAAATGACACAAAGTTAGAACAACATAAGGGGATGACATGCAAAATTAACACAACGTTGGTCTGAATTAATTTTACAGTCATGACATTATCAAAACAAGCATCAAAATTAATAACATAAGGAAACCAACATTATTTGATGCTTAAATTGATTATACAACATAACAACATATTAAATATACTAAACAAAAAATCCCGTTGGTTCATTTTTATTTAGAACAATAACATGTTTATTATCATGATTTTAGGCAATTATTTTATGTTCTTTAAACAGTGCACAAAACATAATCATGAAACTTAAATAATGCACTAAAAAAGAAAACAGAAACTGTAAAAAGAAAAAAAGGGACAAAATCCAATTTTCTTCTCCGCCTGGGCTGTATCCCAGCCGTTTTCTTCACGGGCTGTTAAGGGCAGCTGCAAAGCAGCCCAACAAACTAGCCGCGGGGCCTAACAGGCCATCGAGGCCCACATACCTTCCCGCACCGAGCTTGACCGTTGGATTCAATCCAACGGCTGTCCTTGCTTCTTGGTGGAACAAAAGAGATCCCCGGTCAAATCCCGAAACCCTAGCCCCATTCTTCTCTTTTCCACCTCCCCGTCTTTGGCTCCCGTGAGAGAGAGAGAGAGAGACCGGCAGTGGTGGCGCGAGCCTCCCCGTATTTCCGCACGACAACGAAACGGCGCGCCGCCCTCTCCCGCTATTTCCGCGCGGATGCAACTAAGAGGCGGCGCCCGAAGGCGACCGCGCGGTGCGGTTGCAGTTTCAGCGGCCAGAGCTCGCCCTTTCCCGGTGGCGCGGTGGCTCGCCAGTTTCCGGCGGCTCTGAGGCCTCTCTCGGTGGAGCAGCATGCCACGAATCGAATCTCGCGCGTTGCTCTGTCGAGCGTGGCTTTTGCGCCGCATCAGCTTCTGCAGGTGGGAGGAGAAGGTGTGCGACGGCTAGCGGTGGTCTTTAGAGGTGACAGCGGCGAGCCTAGAGGCCCTACGTCGTCTTCATCATCTCGCGCGAGCTCCTCTCCCGCGCGCCCCCTCTAGCGGAAGATGGAAGGCACCCGATACTCACCGTGCATCATCGCCCTCGCACAGCGGGCCACGGCTGTGCGTGCCACGAAGGGAGAGGAGACCACGCGGCCATCACAGTGAGTGCTCCTCTTTAGGGTTAGGGTTCTTGCAAAAAAATGGGGATTTTCTTTTGCAATTTTTCTATGTTAAACATATTCCCAGATCCTAATTGATAAAACATGCTTGACTTATGATCAAAATAACTAACAGAGACGTTGGTTTGCATCATTAGGAGCTCAGGTAGTTAATTACATTTGATCTGAGACATAACAATGCATATTTAGGACTTAAGAAATTTGATCTGGGGCTAATCTGAGCCGATAACAACATGTAAATTGCCTAAAACATAAACTTAATCAAACCAAAACTTGATCAAACAGATCCTAGTTAGGATTCTAGTGCTATCACAGTGGTGACTGATACCAATGTTAGACATTAATCTATCTAGAACCAATTTAGATCAAAGAAGTGAGAACAATCTAGAACACAAAAGGGACCTGATCAATAAAATGGAGAGGGGTTTTAGAGATCATTACAAACTTCAGCACTTGAAGACATCGTTGCCTGCTTGGTGCAGGCGAGATTGAGGGTTGGTCTAGATGTTGCAGGGGTCGATGAAGATCGATGGATCACGCGGTGACCCTTAGGCCTCCACGGGCATTCTCCGGGGACGGCACGGCGAGGTTCCATCTCTTGTCGTTGCTTGTGCGCAGCCTGCGATTAGGGCAGAACCTGGGGATAGTGGGGGAGTAGGGAAACTAGCGCTAACCAGGGTAGTTCGCTAGCTGCCAGACTCCTCCTTTATATTTGTGCATGTAATGGAGGGCCAGAACCACTTGTTGGTTTGGTGCCCCTGGTCAGGGTGTTTTTCTAGCGTACGAGGAGAGGACCGAACGTTGGTTCGGTGGGCATCCCTCTAGATTCATTCTGAGAGTTATCTCTTTATCTTTTTAACTTGTCCTTTATCTCTTTGACTTGGTTCTGTTTGAACCGTAGAGATCAATCAACACCTAACACTAAATTATATCTAGATACATCCACTTTTGTCTAAGTTTGTGACAATTAATTTGAGATGGAGGGAGTATATATAGCAGATTCCGTCTTTCTAATATGTTTTGCTATCAGATGCAAAAGTAACTCTAAATGGATCGGTTACGTTGGGCACACTTTTCGACATGCCAGACATAGACGAATTTTTTATGTCCACGCTCGGATCAAAACAAATAAATACGGAATCTGCTCTTAGATGTTATTATAAATTGCTTTATTTATAAAGCGACGTGTAAAGCCTGTTTCGAGGATGTTATTATAACTAAAAAAAAGTCGAATAAGTGGTTCACGTCTATATATCCAGTTGACCACCCAAACGTAGGGGTGTAAGTGGGCAAACTCACTTAGCCTACTTATGTCCAAAATTGAGATGTCCATACTTCAGTGGATATAAGTGGGCTAAGTGGGTTTGCCCACTTAGGGCATCTCTAATAGTTGTAAGATAGATGTTGGTAGATTTTGCCACATAGGATTTTTAATGATGTGGCATAGAATAAATGAGGTGAGAGAGTGAGGTTGTATGTTTATGAACCAACAATCTTTGCACAAGCTCCGAGGTAGAATAAGAGAGGTGTTACGCATTCTCTCACCTCCTATTGGACAAACTATATACAACCCATTGAAGTGGTTGTAAAATATGTTGTTGGTTGATGACATGTCTAATTTTAGAAACAAGCTAACCAACAACTTGTTAAAGATGCTCTTACACACACCCCCAACCGGATCCAAGGGGACTCGTTCTGTGTATGTTTTAACTTCCCGTTGGCGTTGGCCTGGCCCTCTGGGACGCTGATGCATAATAAAGTGCAAGACGATGAAAGTGGTCAGTTGGATGATTTTACTCGGCTGCTATGCATGCAAAACTCCAGTGTACCCGCACATGCATGATTCGGCAGGCATGGAGATCGGAGAGGGGTGAATCACATGCATGATGAGAGATAGATCGACACACGGACCCGCCCGGTGTACCATGATCTGCACTAGGTCTTGAATGCTGTTACAGTATCACGAATCATGCATGGGCCCGAAATAATTATCAAGTTAGTTCTACATATAGATATACCGAGGTTAGTACTGTACTACATATATATATAGATATAGAGAGGTGGTGGAGTAAATCCCGCAGCAATCAACACAAAACACCGTAGTAGCAGCGACAAACTCAATGAGTGCACATACTGTAGCTAGTTCTGCACAACACTGTTGCGCCGCATTTTCATGGGATATCCTCCGGCACGCCGCACGCGAAAGCACGTGCCTTGGCTTGTCACGCACCCACAATTCTAGTGATTTGTGTGGGGGGACCAACGCGACTTATTAGTCAGCCTACGAGATTAGAGCAAGCTCCCAAATCAGATCAATTTTGGTTCTCTTGAGCACAATGCCACCGCCCGCACCATACTCGCCCACGTCGAGGCCCTTCGCGGCATCCGTGGCCGATGCCGTAGCCCCGTCGTCGCCTACTCGAGGATGACGTATTCGGGCTCCGGCCAGGGAGTTCAGGCCTGTCCCGCCACGCGATCCTCCCACGGAGTATATGGGACAGGAGACTCGGCGGCGGAGGTCTAGAGTGCAGACTCTAGATCCGGCCACATCTCGAGCTCCTTGCGTGGAGGGCGCGGCGAAGGGCCTCCTCGTTCGGTTCCTACGGCTGCTCCGGTGCGATGGGCGGCGCATTCTCCTGTTGCGCGTCACCGGGCGCCTCCTCCTCCTGCTGCTGCTCCTCCTCCACCTCCTCCTCCTCCTCCTTCTCATCGAGGTTGTCTATGTACTCTCTGAGGGAGTCGGAGGACTGGTCCTCGATGTCGTACAGTTGGGGCACCGATGGCACGAGGATACGCTGCGCGCTCAAGCGGTACCCCACTAGGAGCCTCACCGCAAGCCACGACATTGTGGTGCGCTCCTGCAAGAACTGCACCGCCGTGTGCAGGGAAATGTGGACCGCCCCGTCGCATGGCCACCAAAACGCCGGTTGTCGTCGCTCACCATGTCTCCGGGCGGAGAGCTAGGGTTTCGTCTAGGGTTTGAGTTTTGGACGAAAGTGGAGTGGACTGCAGTGGGGACGAAAGCAACAAGGTCCCATTTAATAGGACCGGACAAAGGGAGAAGACGCAGCGTCGAGAGGCTTTAGTCTGCGGACTCGATCAAACATGGACGAAAACTTGGGGCACGTTTGGTCAAAAGTTGACATATCCCCATCGGACCGTTTGGCGAGGGCCATTAGGATGGATTTTTCGACCAAATCCCGGTCCGCGGACCAAAACAGACCAAAATGTTCGATTTTGGGGCCGTTGGGTTTGCTCTTACGCAAAATAACCATTCTTAGATCTTGCTGGAGAGGGCTAGCCTCCCAGTACGCACAAGATCAACTACTAACGTGTGTCTTTGGTCGTTGGGCGCTCGATGGTATAACTATTCTGCAAGGAGTTCCCAAATTCCTCGTTGCCAGACCTGTAAAATATAGAATTTCATCCTCAATTTCGATCGGCGAGAGACCATGGTCAGCTTTTGTTTACTTGAACTCCTATTTTTCGCAAAAAAAAGACAGACAATAGGTAAAATACAACGCTACTATTTTTCTCGTTAGATACCGTTGTAAGGGCAAACCCAGTGGCCCCCCTATTTGGTCTGATTTGGTCCTCGCGGACCAATTTGGGTAATAACACCATCCCAAACGGCTCCCAAACGAACCGAGGGCGGGAGGGGGGGCGAGTTTCCCCCAAACATGGTCCACGTTTGGGGTGGTCCACGGACACCATTTTGCCCTCCCTGGCACGTCCGTCAGACACACTATGCCATTCTTCCCAAATCCTTGCATTCCCCACTCCGCTCCCAACCTTCGCGCCTCTGTCAGGGTAGCCGCTAGGGGCCGCTAGCCGGTGATGATGAAGACGAATAGCGCCGCGACGCCCAAGCCAACCCCCACGCCACGGCCGTTGCCCAAGCCGGAATCGAAGAAGCGGCAGGGCCGGCGGGTGAGGTAAAAGAAGACCCTGAAGTAGGAGGCCGCCATCTCCCGGCTCCTAGCCGCGGCAGGACCGCGCCGATGTCAATGTCGATGCCACGACCTTAGGAGCCATGGGCGTCATCATGCTGAAGGGGGGAGACGTATGGCGTCATCCTACCCACGACGTCCCTCCGTCCGTACGTGTTGGTGCCTTCGTCGAGCTCGGTTGCGTCCGTGGCCAGGCCGCCACTCTCGGGGTCGCAAGCGCTATCGTCGGCCTCACTGGCGTGCGTATTCCTAACCACGCCGCCGTTGGGGAGGTTACTTTGCGCCACGGAGTGTCATCGCAAGACACCTTGCCATAGATCGCCTCTCAGCCCTTTGGGACCGCGCTGTCGGACATCAATCTCAACGTGACCCCCGTGTTGCTTGAGGTGACTCCTCGGGCCCTGCGGATCCATAGCAAAGCGCTGTGTGTGGTGCCTATGGAGAACATACCCCAGGGCTGGCAACTGTTCGACGAATTGCCCGCCATGACCAGAGCCGACCCGGTATGGGTTTCATGTTTGCACGATTCCATCATTTGCGCATTGCATTGTTTGTGATCAACGTACAACTGCATGTGTACCATGGGAACGAGGAGAACATGGGCGACATCATCATGGAGTCAACCGGCGGCTATGACGGCATAGCCATCTAAGATGCCGAGACCCAACCGGGCAGCCAATATGGAGCCATTTCCATCGATGGGGTGCCGCTATTTGGTGATGGCGACGGGGATCAAGAGATGGAAGATGGGGACGACAATGTGGAAACAGGAAAGAGGCCGAGATCCAGCAACTACTCGGAGACCAAGGATTGTGTGTTGTACGGGGCTTGGATGATCGAGGGCTAAAACCCCGTTACTGGAGCGCATCAAAAAAGAAAAGCTTATTGGAAGAATGTTTGGCGATGCTTTCATGAACATCGCAAGTGGAAGAAGTGGAACATTGATAGTGATCAGAACTTTGACTCTCTCAACAAGAGATTGGTACACATCCAATTGGAGTGCAACAAGTTCTTGGCGCCTATGAGAATATCATTGCTAGCCCGAGAGCAGCCTTGGTGTCCATGACGTCATTGTTCAAGCGGTGAAATAGTTCAAGGCTTCCACGACACCAAGTTCACCTTTCTCCATTGTTGGGAAGATATTAAGGATTGTTCCAAGTGGAAAAACCTCTACAACTCCTTGGAGAAGGGGCCCAAGTCTTACATTGGGGAGGAGGGAGTGTCCGACGATGAGGGGTTCTAAGAGCCACGAGTCCGAAGGGGCACAAAGCGAGCAAGCTTGAAGCAAAGCGGGAGGCCTCGACCTTAGTGTTGGAACAAACACTCAAGGGATGCTCGCCGAGAAGGAGAAAGTAAGTGCCGAGAAGGAGGAGCGCAAACGGAAGGACAAGG
The DNA here is from genome assembly GCA_028641055.1 of Alopecurus myosuroides. Classification (NCBI taxonomy): domain Eukaryota; kingdom Viridiplantae; phylum Streptophyta; class Magnoliopsida; order Poales; family Poaceae; genus Alopecurus; species Alopecurus myosuroides. The sequence goes on along the minus strand of CM054059.1, from coordinate 39,560,064 downwards.
TTGAGGCATTGCAGACCTATCTTGATGCTCAAAAGATGAATCTAGATGTGAATGTCGCCACGGCCGAAGTAAGTAAAAGTGAGATTCATCTTACTTTGGTGTCCGAGAACAACTGCATGAAGCTTGCAATGAAGGCCGAGGAGAACCGGCACCAGCTTTCTATCATGGCCGAGGAGAACCGGATTATGATGGCTGATTTGAAATTCATGGACTCGGAACAAAAGGATTGGATGATCAAGAGGCAAAAGGAGATTCAGGAACGGGATGCTTGATCTTCGTGTGGTTCGTTGTGTGCATGTTTCAAATTTGAACAATTCGTAAGTTAAACTATTTGTAGTTTAAATGTTTGTGTATTTTGAAATCTTGGTATGTATATTGCTTTTATTATTTTATTTTCTATCAAGTAGAGATGAGAGAAAGAAGAGAAAAAAACGGAGCACCGAATTTGGGGGTCCCGTTGGGATGGGTTGATCCTAACTCGGTTGTCCGGCCTAGTTTTGGTCCGTGGACCACACTAAACAGATAAAAAACTGACCAAAATTGGTCCTATTTAGGGGGGCCGTTGGGCTTGCCCTAAGATATACTCCCTCCCTATTGAAATGTAAGATGCTTTAGCGTTTTCTAGACAAAACGTATCTAGACACGTTTTAGTGCAAAATACACATGAATCTAGACAATAAACCATGTCTAAATACATGTTGTCTATTTTTTCTACAAGGTAGTATGTTCTCGTTCATAAAAAAATATCGGGTTCCAAGACACGTAAACATCGACATTACAGTACTGAAAGGTTAGGGTAATTCTACGCAACAAACCAGCTCATGTCCTTCTCCTCGGGCACCACCGAAACGACCACCAAAAGGAGAGGAGACAAATCACTGATACGTCCTAAACGTATCTCCTTTTCCAAACACTTTTCTTATTGTTTTCCTCTAAACTTGTGAGTTTTGGATACCACTAACATGGACTAACGTTGTTTTCAGCAGAATTACATTGGTGTCTCGCTTTTATGCAGAAAAATCAACTTTCGGGAAAATGCCCAGAAAAGATCCCATTGGCCCTAAAACACCAGAAGACCCTAGGAGCCAAAGAGGGACCAGGAGAGGAGCCAGGAGGGGGCCACACCACCACCCCCCCTTGGCTGCGCCACCAGGTGGTGTGGGCCACTCCCTCACCCCCTCGGACTCCCCTTTCGACTAAATATGCCCCGTAACCTAAAAACCGAGGGGGTTTGTCATATTCCACATAAACACAACAGAGCACCGCCGCCACCCCGAACCTCGATTTAGGGATCAGAAGTTCATGTCCTGGCGCCCTGTCGGGACGGGGATTCGAAGGAGATCATCGCCATCGACACCGCCACCTCTTCTCCATCAACCATCCATGATTCCCCCGTCTATGTGTGAGTAAACACAGCTGTAGGCTGAGAGGGGTGGAAGGGATTGGATGAGATTGATCATTGTAATAATGCCAGATTGTTAGGGCATAGTGCCTAGTATCGATTGTTAGTGATTTCTACCGTTGTTGCAACTTGTTATGCTTAATGTTTGTCACTAGGGCCCGAGTGCCATGATCTCAGATCTGAACATGTTATTGTTTCATGAGTATAATTATGTTTCTTGATCATATCTGCAAGTTTTTTACACATGTCATTGTCCGGAACCCGGTGCCCCAAAGTGATATAAATTGGGACAACTGGAGGGGACGGCTGTGATGTGAGGATCACGTGTGTTCACGGAGTGTTAATTCTTTTCTCCGGCGCTTTATTAAAAGGAGAACCTTAATTACCAGTAGTTTTCCTAGAGGCCCCGCTGCCATGGGCTGGTAGGACAAAAGATGTTGTGCAAGTTTCTCATTGCGAGCATGTACGACTATATTGGAACACATGCATATGGTTTACCTACATGGTTGATGCTTTATATTATTATCTGCTATGCCCGTGTTAGATTATTACATGACCTATGGTATCCATGCAACGCCCGTCCATCCATTCCTTCTATGCTTACGGTACTTCCCATCCTGCTGTTTTCCGCGATTGTTGCTGTTGTTACTATTTTACTACTGTTGTTATTTTATTTCTATTGCTGCTATAAAACTATTACCACTGATAAATTGTTGAGAGCAATTCTACTTTCAGGTGCAGGTGAATTGAAAACTCAGTTGTTAAGGCATATAAATATTCTTTGGCTCCCCTTGTGTCGAATCAATAAATTTGGGTTTTACTTCCCTCGAAGACTGTTGCGGTCCCCTATACTTGTGGGTCATCAAGACTATTTTCTGGCGTCGTTGCCGGGGAGCATAGCTTTATTTATTTGCTCACTTGATCGTGATATAGTTTTCTGCAAGCCATTCATCATGGGTAAGACTCGTGATGGAAAAGTTCTAATATTACCATCCACTACAAGAAGAGGTACAACTCTGAACGCCTCTGCTGCTCTTGATTCACCGTCTGTTATGAGTAAGCTTCTTACTCCACCACATGCTACACGTATTGTTACTTCTGCTAAGTCTGAGAATGTTTCTGATGCTTTTGATGATGCTTCTATTGTGCTTGATGATACTGGTTCTCTAGGTCCTTTCCTAGATGCTACTATTGCTAGATCCAAACAAATTAAAAATGCTGAAATTTCTGTTGAAAAAATTGGTACACCTGTTAATTCAACTGAGCTTATTGATGATCTTGATGAAACCTATATTGAACGTAATGATGATTTTATTGAAGAAGCTCGTGCTACTACTGGTGCAAGTGCTCTTAAGAGTCTTCTTGCAAGACATGATGTGAAATATAAATCTTCTCTTGATGCTAAGTTTGCCACATCTCCCATACACATTATAGACAAGGATTATGATTTCTCTGTAGATTTATCTTATATATCTATTGAGAAGGAACCGTTTTGTGGAACTGAAAGTAAAAGTGCAATGGAACACATGAATGAGATTTCATCTTTGAGTAGTTTATTTTTTGATGATACTAAGCTGCGTACTTATTTTGTTACCAAGATCTTCCCTTTCTCATTGAAAGATGAAGCTAAAATTTGGTTTAACAATCTGTCACCTGGGTGTATTACTGATCCTATGGATTTGGTTAATGCTTTCTTTTCAAAATATTTTCCTGCTAGTGCCTGATACGTCTCAAACGTATCTATAATTTCTGATGTTCCATGTTGATATTATGCCAATTGTTACATGTTTTCTGTATGTTTTCCTACGTTTTCTTATGTTTTCCGGGACTAACCTATTAACAAGATGCCATAGAGCCACTTCCCTGTCTTCTGCTGTTTTTAGTTTCAGAAAAGTTGTTCTGGAAATATTCTCGGAATTGGAAAATTCGAAAGCCAGAAGTCCTAAAAGTCCCGGAAGCATCCATAAGTCCCGAAGAGCCCCGGAGGAGGGCCACAGGGTGGCCACACAATGGGGTGGCACAGGTCCCCCTGGCCGCGCCACCTAGGGGTGTGGGCCCCCTGGCCACCCCCGGCATTGCCCTTTCGCCCATATGTACTCCCTGAGGCATAAACCCTAGGGGAATCGACCTTTTCCACAAAATACATCTATAGCTCCGTCGCTGCCGCCGACAAGTTTCGGGGGACAGATCTCTGTTCTGGCACCCTGCCGGGACAGGGAAGTGCCCCCGGAAGTCATCTCCATCGACTCCACCGCCATCTCCATCGCCGTTGTTGTCTCCTATGATGAGGGAATAGTTCTCCCCCGGGGCTGAGGGCTATACCGGTAGCTATGTGGTTCATCTCTCTCTCCCATGGTGTGATCTTTATGTGATCATGAGCTTTGTAATCTAGTTGAATATGTAGATTGATCTTCATCCGTTATGCTACTCAAGTGGTTTTGTTATCTCCGTAAACACTTTGATCACGGGAAAAGGTGATAGTGTGTGCACCGTGTGGTTTAGCATGATATTTATATCTTGTGTTGGAAGGTGAACCTATGAAATTGTGGCGTTTGTTTACTAATCTATGGCGCTCGTAGTGACATTGGGGTGCCCTAGAGAGGGCATATAGACTTGAGAAGTGTTGTTAAAGCCCTACGCAATGGTTAGTGTTTGTTATTCGACCGGAGAGTTGTTCGGAGTAGCATAGTGAAGAAATGATATTTATGCATTCAATTATGTGAGCATTATTCAGAGTGTCCTCTAGTGAAAGTAGGAGCACTAGACCTTGTTTCCAAGCATTGAAACACCGATTTTCCGCCTGTTCTACTACATGTTTTCTTGCTGCCATTTTTATTTCAGATTGTTATTATCACTTATAATCATCAATACTACTTGTATTTTACTCTCTCTTCGCCGAACTAGTGCACCTATATACCTGAAAAGTATATTGGGTGTGTTGGGGACACAAGAGACTTCTTGTATCTTGATTGTAGGGTTGGTTGAGAGGGATATCTTTGACCTCTACGTCCCTGAGTTCGATAAACCTTGGGTGATCCACTTAAGGGAAACTTGTTGCTGTTCTACAAACCTCTGCACCTGGAGGCCCAACACTGTCTACAAGAATAGAAGCGTGCGTAGACATCAAGCTCTTTTCTGGCGCCGTTGCCGGGGAGGTAAGGTAAAAGGTACTCACATCCTCGGGTGTGAGTGCTCGGAGTTATTTCCTTTAGATTCTGCAATTTTATCTTTTTGTTTCTTGTTTTCACTAGTTAGGCTTATTTTTACTCGCTTCTTGTTTTTATTTTTTACTAGTAGTCTTAATGGAAAACAACAAAAATATGAGAGAGCTTTATAATCTTTATCTTGAGTTAGGACATGAAGTGTTTGAAGAGACAATTTAAAAAACCTATGGAGCTTTATTTGCATGCTAGTAGCAATGTTATTAGTATGAATTCTTTGAACACCATTATTGCTAATGTTATGGAAAATTCTAAGCTTGGGGAAGCTAGTTTTGATGAATATGATATTTTTTGTCCCCCAAGTTTTGAGGAGGAAATTTTCTTTGATGATACCTTGCCTCCAATATATGATGATTATAATGATTGTGGTATTCTAGTTCCACCTGTTTACAATGATGAATGTGATATTTTCAGTCCACCTACTATTGAGGAAAAAATTAATTATGATTACAATATGCCTCCTATATTTAATGATTATGGTGATGAGAATAATAATGATAGCTATTTTGTTGAATTTGCTCCCACTACTATTAATAAGAATGACTATGCTTATGTGGAGAGTATTAATTCTTTTGTGCATGTGGCTCATGATAAGAATGTTTATGTGATAGTTATATTGTTAATTTTATTCATGATGCTACTGAAAGTTATTATGACAGAGCGAAACGTGGTTTTATGCATCTCAACATTATTAAGTTTCCCCTCTTTATGTTGAAATTTTTGAAGTTGGACTTATTTTGTCTTCCTATGCTAGTCACTTTGTGCTTCGTTGACTTGTTTTTCTACAAGATTCTTTTCCATAGGAAGTGGGTTAGAATTAAATGTGTTTTATATTTGATTCCTGATGCTCTCTTATTGTGCTTCAACTCTTATTCTTATGTGAGCATCTTTTAAAAATCATTGTGCTTAGCTGAAAGGCATTAAAAGAAAAGCGCTTCCGGGAGACAACCCATTTTATTTCTCTGTTTTCAACCCGTTTTCCTTTGTTTTCTTTTGTGTGCTTTGCACCTGGGTGTATTCTATTTACTTAGCAATCCCTGTGTATCTTTTCTTTTGTGTCTTTGTTGAGCCAAGTAAAGCCTCTAGTGGAAAGTTGGAGTTGGTTTTCGGATTTCTGCGCAGAAAACAGATTTCTGCTGCCCACGATAAAATATCGTATAAAATCCTGTAAGTTCAGAATGATCTGAAATTTTTTGTGCTTATTCCTCAGCTAATTCCTCAACTTTTCTTATAAGTCCACGTTTTTATTTGAGCAACAGAATATTTTTGAAAAAATCGATCTTTACCTGCTGTTCTGTTTTGACAGATTTCTGCCATTTATCGCATTTGCATCTTAATCTCTTTCTTTTGGTGTTATTTTGAGAAAAAAAGAGTTTTGCAAGAAGTTGTGACAGTACCTAATGTGTTTTTGAGTGTTATAATTGTGTTGAAACTGAACAATGTGAATTTATTATTTCAATTACACTAATGTTGCTAATCAAGATTGTGAGAATTTTGGTGTGAAGGAAGTTTTCAAGGGTCAAGAGAAGAGGATGATATGATGTGATCAAGAAGAGTGAAAAGCCTAAGCTTGGGGATGCCCCGGTGGTACATCCAAGCAAATGCCAAGAAGACTCAAGCGTCTAGGCTTGGGGATGCCCAAGGCATCCCTTTCTTCATCAACAAATTATCAGGTCACTTCTAGTGAAACTATATTTTTATTCGGTCACATCTTATGTGCTTTACTTGGAGCGTCTTTTATTTTTGCTTTCAGTTTGTTTAGTTTTTTTCTGTAATAAATGGTTGGATCTTATCATACTTGTGTCGGAGAGAGACACGCTCCATTTTCATTGCTTAGAACACTCTGGTTTTCATTCTTATTGTTCTGTGAGTGTTCACTTTTTGCTAGTACTGCGTTTAGCCTTTGTTTTCATGTATCTCTTATTCAGAGCTGTTAGCTTTTGTAGTTAGGTGGTTCTCATATGTGTGTTTTCTTGGAAATAAGAATGCTTATGTGGTAGTTGGTATAGTGGAAAAAATTGCATGGTCTTGTAGATCACTAAACTGCTTCGCTTGAATCACTGTTATTGTTTTGAGATATTAATTTGGTTAATGAATAAACGGGAAGGACTAGTAAGTATAAACTTTTAATGGTTGGCCTAAGAAACTTGAAACTGTGCCACACTTAAATTACCAGCTGATAGAAACAATGGTATAGGATTGCTACGAGTGATACATTTCTGATCGCCCTTTTGTTACGCGCTACGGTCGGGGTAGCTAACAGTGACTTGTCACTGCCACGGACCCTCTTGGAGTGATTTGCACTTTGCCTTGTAAGATGATTTGCTTGTTGTAATCTTTTAACTTGTGAGTTATATGTTGCGTTTTCCTAGCACTTCCACCATCCATATTTGCTAGCCTCTTCGGTACTATGCATTGCCCTTTCTCACATTGAGAGTTGGTCCAAACTCCGCCAGTGCATCCAAATCTTGTGGGAGGACTTTGTTCTCCTACTTCCTCAAAACAGCCACCATACATACCTATCTTGGCATTTCCATAGCCATTCCGAGATATATTGCTGCACAACATCCACCTCCATTATGTTACTTGACAATGAGCTACATGGTTATTTATGCATACTGCTACACTGGCAGGAGCATGCAGTTAGAGACATCAGATATATTTCTTTATGAGTTATGAGTACTAAAAGTGTGATGATTCATTGTAATATAGGATGTTGCCCCTACCGATGAGGATATATATAAGAAAATGAAAAAGCCCAAAAAGAAAAAAAAAAAAAGGCCAAAGAGAGAATAAATATAGAGGGGGCGCATCACTATCCTTTATACCACACTTGTGCTTAGCACCATTACTTCAGTTTGGAGAGAGTTTTCATATTATCATTCATTCATAACTATGTGGGGAACTTTACATTATAGAACTTGGCTTGTATATTCCAATGATGAGCCTCCTCAAATGAGCTCTAGGTCTTCGTGAGCAAGCAAGTTGGATGCACCCCCACTAGTTCCATTGGAGAGCTTTCATACACTTATAGCTCTATGTGCATCTGTTGTGTGGCAATCCCTACTCTTTGCATAGCTTTGGTTGTAAGACTTTCTCTTGTCTAATGACCACTTTCAGCTTTGTAAGCCTTTCTTCCATTGACCTTCCAAACCCCCATAATGTTCTCTTAGCCATAACATCCCGGTGCCAGGGACCAACGCAGAACACTTGCTTGTTTTTAGTGCACAAATAGTTTAAGATTCAAGCATTGCATCGTGTGGCAACCTTGACTTGATCCTAACAGGGGTTGTGAAGATAGTTTGACGTGCATGATATTGTTGTTCTTGAAAGCTTAAATCATCTCTAATAAACATTGCACGGTTGATAGTCTTTTAGTATTGATTCATTAAAAGTTTTGCTTCTTTCTTCTTATTTGTTTATGCATTACTTGTTGATATCAAATATAGATCACAGCTTTAGTTCATTTGATCCTAGTTTACATGCAATACTTTACATATTATGATCAAGATTGTGTGGTAGCATGTCACCTCAGAAATTATTTTGTTTTATCGTTTACCTACTCGAGGACGAGTAGGAACCAAGCTTGGGGATGCTTGATACGTCTCAAATGTATCTATAATTTCTGATGTTCCATGTTGATATTATGCCAATTTTTACATGTTTTCCGTATGTTTTCCTACGTTTTCTTATGTTTTCCGGGACAAACCTATTAACAAGATGCCATAGAGCCAGTTCCATGTTTTCCTACGTTTTCTTATGTTCTAGAAATATTCTCGGAATTGCAAAATTCGAAGGCCAGAAGTCCTAAAAGTCCCGGAAGCATCCAGAAGTCCCGAAGAGCCCAGGAGGGGGGCCACGGGGTGGCCACACCATGGGGTGGCGCAGGTCCCCCTGGCAGCGCTACCTAGGGGTGTGGGCCCCCTGGCCACCCCTCGGCATCGCCCTTTCGCCCATATATACTCCCCGAGGCATAAACCCTAGGGGAATCGACCTTTTCCACAAAATACATCCGTAGCTCCGCCGCTGCTGCCGACAAGTTTTGGGGGACAGATCTCTGTTCTGGCACCCTGCCGGGACGGGGAAGTGCCCCCGGAAGTCATCTCCATCGACTCGACCACCATCTCCATCGCCGTTGCTGTCTCCTATGACGAGGAGGGAGGAGTTCTCCCCCGGGGCTGAGGGCTCTAGCTGTAGCTATGTGGTTCATCTCTCTCTCCCATGGTGTGATCTTTATGTGATCATGAGCTTTGTAATCTAGTTGAATATATAGATTGATCTTCATCTGTTATGCTACTCAAGTGTTTTTTTATCTCCGTAAACACTTTGGTCACGGGGTAAAAGTGATAGTGTGTGCACTGTGTGGTTTAGCATGATATTTATATCTTGTGTTGGAAGGTGAACCTATGAAATTGTGGCATTTGTTTACTGATATAAGGCGCTCGTAGTGACATTGGGGTGCCCTAGAAAGGGAATATAGACTTGAGAAGTGTTGTTAAAGCCCTACGCAATGATTAGTGTTTGTTATTCAACCGGAGAGTGGTTCGGAGTAGCATAGTTAAGAAATGATATTTATGCATTCAATTATGTGAGCATTGTTGAGAGTGTCCTCTAGTGAAAGTAGGAGCCCTAGGCCTTGTTTGAAATACTATTTTTCCGCCGGTTCTACTACATGTTTGCTTGCTGCCATATTTATTTCAGATTGTTATTATCACTTACAATCATCCATACTACTTGTATTTTACTCTCTCTCTTCGCCGAACTAGTGCACCTATATACCTGACAAGTATATTGGGTGTGTTGGGGACACAAGAGACTTCTTGTATCTTGATTGCAGGGTTGCTTGAGAGGGATATCTTTGACCTCTACCTCCCTGCGTTCGATAAACCTTGGGTGATCCACTTAAGGGAAACTTGCTGCTGTTCTGCAAACCTCTGCACTTGGAGGCCCAACACTGTCTACAAGAATAGAAGTGTGCGTAGACATCAGTGCCCAACATGCTGCTATGCAGGATATCTTTAACTTTGAGCAAATTTAAGGAGAAAAAATTCCTGAATCTTGGACAAGGTTTTGTTCTTTGATAAGAGCTACCCCTGGATATTCATTACCTAAAAATGAGCTCCTAGATATATTTTATAATGGACTAACTGTAGAATCTAGGACACACCTGGATAGTTGTGCTGGTTGTGTTTTCAGGAAAAGAACTCCAGAAGAAGTTTGGGAATTAATGGCTAAAATAGCCAAAAAATAATGATGATTGGAATATACTTGAGCCCTACACCTATACCTGACCCCACACCTACACTAGAGCCAACACCAATACCAACACCCAAGAAGAGAGGGATGATTGAACTAAATGATGAAGTGATGAAGGAAGCCAAGAAATCTCTTAAAGAGAGGGGTATTAAATCTGAAGATGTGAAGAATTTACCTCCTATAGAAGAATTATGTAAGCCTATTCCTCATCCATCAACTATTGAGGTACACTCTCTCCAATACTTTGATAATAGAGATATTCCCTATTTTAAACCACCTGGTCAATGCTTAGATGAATTTGATCATTATGTTGTTAAGCAAGACAACTTTAATAGGAGAGTGCAAAATCACCTTATGGAAAACTATAGAGTTATTGATAATTTGCATGGTATTATTGAAAGAACCTCTAATGATGTTAAAATGCTTGTTAAACATTTTCAAATGGTTCAAACTCAAATTGATCAACTTACTAAAGTTCAAAAAGACATGCTAGCTAATGCTTCTAGAGATAAACATGTTTGTGAAATAATTACTAGAAGTGGTGGTTCTACTCAGGACCCCTTGTATCATGAAGGACATCCTAAAAGAATTGAACAAGATTCTCAGCAACCTAAATACAATAGTTCTCCTTCTAAGAAAAAGAAGAAGAGACATAAAATGTTCTAGAATCTCCTGAACCTGCTAAAGATCCTAATAGTATATCTATTTCTGATGCTGAAACTGAAAGTGGTAATGATAAAAGTGATGCTTCTGATAAAGAAGAACATGTTGCTGAACCTGAAAAACAAACTAAAATTGCAAATTATACTAAGGAGGATATCATTGCTAATAAACATGGTAATGAAAGAGAGCCTTGGGTACAAAAAGCAATGCCTTTTCCTAATAAGAAACACAAATCAAAGGAAGAAGAACATTATAACAAGTTTTGTGAGTGGATGAAACCTCTGTTTTTGCAAATCCCTTTGAGTGATGATATTAAACTGCCTCCTTATTCTAAATATATGAAAGATATTGTCTCCAACAAAAGGAAAATTCCTAATGAGGAAATTTCCACTATGCTTTCTAATTACTATTTCGATGGCAAGGTTCCAAAGAAGCTTGGAGATCCTGGTATTCCTACTATCCCTTGTTCTATTAAAAATAATTATGTTAGAACTGCTTTATGTGACTTCGGAGCTGGAGTTAGTGTTATGCCTTTCTATCTTTATAAGAGACTCTCTCTTAAAAAATTGATACACATTGACATATCTTTGCAAATGGCTGATAAGTCTTCTGCTATTCCTGTTGGTATATGTGAGAATGTTCATGTTTAAGTGGCTACTAATTGTTTGATATTAACTGACTTTGTTTTGTTGGAAATGCCTGAAGATGATAATATGTTTATTATTCTTGGGAGACCTTTTCTTAACACTGCAGGGGCTGTTATTGATTGCAATCAAGGAAAAGTAACTTTCAATGTTAATGATAAAGAGCATATTGTTTATTTTCCCAAGAAGATTGATAGAAGATATGGTTTAAATTCAATTGAAAATATTGAGACCATCAAGATTCAAGAATTTTATTGTCCCATTCCAATACCACCAAAAGAATATGGAATTATTATGATTGGGACTATGTCCATCAAGGTTGAGGTAACATAATTATGTAGTGATTAGCAAAGTTTTGCTTCATATGAAAATTGTTCTGGTAACAAGACTTGATCACCTTTGTTAACAAAATGATTTTGAATGAAGAGGACAATGTTTTCACCTTCCCCATTATGTTTTCACCATGTTTACTTCTGTTATCACATTGCTAGTTGAGTACAATCATGTTTTCCATCATCCATATTCAAGTTTTCACCCTGATTATTGTGGTTATGCATGTTTTCACCACCCATACTTTTGTTTGCACCACTTCCACCTTTGTTTTCTTTGGATATTTTCCATTGGAGTGTCATGGAATATCTGTAGCTCTGGTTTTGGTTTTGTTTCCACCTTTTCACTTTTGTTTTTCTTGGTTTTGTTAATTATTAAAATTCTAGCAATGCCTCAAAAATAAAGTTTCTCGAAAAATTACCAAAAATTTATAATAAATTTTTACGTCAAAAAAGAGGTAGAGAGCCACCTGGGAGGCCCCAGGGGGTCTACCAGTCAGGCACACTATGGGGTGGCACGGCCAGCCCCTGGTGGCGCCAGCACATGGTGTGGGGCCCCCGGCCCCCCACTAACTCTCTCCCCTGCCAAAGTTCCCTCTCTCACCTTCCTGGAACCCAAGTTCTTGTTGTTCTTCCTCGAGATTTTCCGATCTCTTTGCTCAGCCCATCATTTGTGCTGAAATTTGGTGCATTTGCTCTCCTGTATGTGACTCCTCTGATTATCCAAGTAGAATTTTGTTTCGAGGAGTATTTATTGAGTATTTTGGTACTGTATGTGACAGCTTATGTCAGTTTGCATGCTTGATTTGAGTAGAAATAATATAGTTTTGATGCATGTTTAGCTCTCCTATAAGTCCCTATGGTTGTTTCCACCTTATAGTTGCTTGAAATTAATTTTTGTAATGATTGTTGAAAAATTTCAGAGATGGAGCACAATGTACATCAACTAAACCAGCATGAGTTGCAATTGCATGAGGTCATGCTCGTGCACCGTGATGAAAGAGTGTTCCCATCGATTTATCTGTGTCAGGAATTCATGTGGATTACAGGAATTCTGCATGACTTCAATACTCTTGTGAATAATGCAGGCTTGGACCGTTTTATTGAGCATGAACCTATCCAACATGTGAAACTAACTATGTCTGTGGTGCAGGATTTTCACTTTAAATGGTCTTCAACTAACCTATGGTCTACTATAAAATTTACAATAAAGTTGTAGACTTGCCTTTCAAGGATTTTTGTGCAGCTATCAAGGTACCAGAGTGGGGTTTATCTGAGAAGATAAGAGGGCAGCCTAAACCACTGCTGGAATTATATGAAGAGATTTGTCAAGGAAGAAGCTTCACAGGGGAAAGTGGTAAAATACAAGAAATCCAACTACCTAGCATTCGATACTTTGCTTATTTCATTTCTAAATGTGTGTTAGCTAGAAAAAATGCCAACAAACTATCTGTTTATGATTTGGCGTTTATTTCAGCTGCCTTAAGACGTGATAGGTCTTATAAGTTTGGTGCTTTAACTGCTTACCGTCTCTCTCTTAACCGTGAGAAGGGCTGAATTTGTGGAGGTCTTATTGCCTCGCGCTTGCTAGCTTTGCATGGTTTGGAGCCAGACCCTCTAGACCTGCAGTTTCCTTTAGAGAGGTTGAACCTTGTTTCCATGGTTCAACATAAGTTTCTTTCTACCCATGCTCACTTGCACAATTTATCTTTTGAAATAACTTTCTCCAAACAATCCACGTGGAGAGTGACTAAAATTGTTAGGAAAGTACTTTTGCCTGCACCTCTTTTGTTTAATCTTAATGACATGCAAGTATGGATGCTTTCTGAGAGTGAGCTGGACACATACATTGAGCACCACCCCAGCAAAGGGAGGATGCCGGAGAAGGGGACGCTAGTGAATTCTTCCAGCCCTTCGACACCACGGGGATCCCGTATCAGCACTCCGGCTAAGACTATGTGCCCGCTGCTTCATCTTCCTCTTGGGCGCCCAAGTATGACCACGTGATACGTCATAAACGTATCCCTAATTTATGATGCTCCATTATGATATTATGCCAATTTCTACATGTTTTCTCCCTTCTTTATGTCATTTTTATCGATTTTCCGGACTAACCTATTAACAAGATGCCACAAAGCCAATTCCCTGTTTTTTTTGTTTCAGAAAGGTTGTTCTCGAAATATTCTCGGAATTGGAAAATTTGAAACCCGGAAGTCCTATTTTCCCCGGAAGCATCCAGAAGACCGAAGAGGAGCCGAAGAGGGGCAGCAGGAGGGCCACACCATAGGGTGGCGCGGCCCCCTGGCCGCGCCAGCTATAGGTGAGGCCCCCTTAGAGCGCCACCGCCTTCGCCCTTTCGCCTATTTAAGCCCCCCGGATGGAAAACCCTAGACACCTGATCAAAATCCCCGAAAAAGTTCCGCAGCCGCCGTCACCGTCAACCCCAGATCAGGGGGGGTTCTAAAGCTGTTTCCGGCACCCAGCCGGAGAGGAGATCATCACCGGAGGTCTCTTCATCACCATGCCTGCCTCCGGAGTGATGCGTGAGTAGTTCATCCTTGGACTACAGGTTCGTAGCTGTAGCTAGACGGTTGTCTTCTCCTCATATGCCTCCATGTTTAGATTTCGTGAGCTGCCTATCATGATCGAGATTGATCTTATGTAATTCTCTGTGCTGTGTTTGCTGGGATCCGATGAATATTGACTCTATGCCTAGTTGATTATAGTCTTTATTTGCATATGTTATTTGTGATCTTGCATGCTCTCCGTTGCTACTGGTTATTCTGGCCAAGTAGTTGCTAGTGACTCCAAGAGGGAGTATTTATGCTCGATAGTGGGTTCATGCCTCCTTGTTGCCTTGCTCGAGTGACAGAAACATGAAGGGGGAGGATGTGCTGTTGCAATTAGGGAGAAAACAGCGGTGAGAGTGCCCGCGTGCATAATCATTGCTTACATTACACACTTTGTTTAATGCAATTATCTGTTGCTTGCAACTTAATACCTGAGGGGGTTTGGATGATAACCTGAGGGTGGATTATTAGTCATAGATGCAGATGGATGTCAGCCTAGGTATCTTGTTGTAATGCCCGAACTAAATAGCATAGTAATCTTCATGTCATATTGTGCACCACGGTGCAACCTCTATTTGTCAATTGCCCAGCTGTAATTTGTTCACCCAGCATGCTATCTTTTATGTGAAACTACGAACCCCGGTCCATTTTCCACACTATTAAACAAACCACAACAATTTCCTGCTTTCTTTACTTTCTGCAAGCATACACTGTTTTTCCACACTATACGTCTAATCTTTGTTTTTAGCAAGACCGGTGAGATTGACAACCTCACTGTACCGTTGTGGCAAAGTATTTTGATTGTGTTGTGTGCAGGTTCCACGTTGTTGCTGACACCGGTGAAGCGCCAGCACCACCGTTAGTGGCATCAACCTTCCGAAGATTCTGTTTCTCCTACTGGATTGATAACCCTGGTTCTTAACTACGGGGAAAACTCCTACCGCTGTGCTCATCACACCTTCCTCTTGGGGTTCCCAACAACGTAGAGAAAGGATTTAACTCTACCAGCAACAAGGATTTTTCTGCCGCTGTTGCCAGGGAGAAGGAAGTCTTCTGGGAAGGGGAGTCTCTCACTCTCAATCTCTCTATTTTGTTCTTTGTCTTGTTTTTATTTTTGTCTTGTTTTTATTTCTCTATATCAAAAAAACACAAAAAAAATGTTTATTTCTCTATATCAAAAACACAAAAAAATAGTTTATTTCTCTATATTGAAAACACAAAAAAATTTAGTTTACTTTATAGTTGTTATTTATTTGCTTGCTTTTATGTCCAGTTTTGTTCCTGTCATTATGTCACCAGAAGAAACTATCTTTACTTTCAAACAAGGGAATGATGAGAACTTCAAAGAAGCTTGGTCTAGAGCTTTTGATTCCTATTGCAAAGTTGAACCTAAAATGACTCTAAATCTGTTTCTTTGTAGTTTTTACTTTGGTCTTGTTCTTTGTTATAGATATGCCTTGGATACTGTGGTAGGAGGTGATTTCCTTAATTGTGATAGAGATCAAGCTTTCAATTCTATAAGAAAATTAATTGCAACCTACAGCTTACCCTGTAGTTCTGATTAAGCCTTTATAGATATTTATGCTAGATTAAATACTCTTGAATCACATATTTCTATCTTAAAAGAGGGATATAGCCGAATTTGTGAACATATTGATCATGTCCTAATAAATTTTGATCCAACAAATATGATCCC
Source organism: Alopecurus myosuroides (assembly GCA_028641055.1). Taxonomy (NCBI): domain Eukaryota; kingdom Viridiplantae; phylum Streptophyta; class Magnoliopsida; order Poales; family Poaceae; genus Alopecurus; species Alopecurus myosuroides. Next base: position 39,544,283 of record CM054059.1, on the reverse strand, counting down.
TTTGGTTAAAGTTGTTATAAATGGTGAAACGTTTCATGCTCGTTGTGATATCATGTTTGAATTTTGTCTTATGCCTAAGGAAATTTATGAATCTTTGAACCTTTGGGGGCTAGCTGACGGAGGAGAAGAAATTCCTCTCATTAATAACACCACTATATTTCCCATTGGGACAGTTGAGGGAGTGTTTACAAAAATCAAGGGAAGTACCGTATCCACTAATTGTCTTGTTATTGAATGTCTAGGAGAAGGAAGAATTACGCTTCGAAGATCCTTGCTGAAGCTCCTGGGGGCAGTAATAAATGTGGGGAATGGTACATTAAAATTTACCTTCACAACATGTGAACACACATTCCCCAAACCCAAGAAGAAGGTTAAGACGAAGGGTAAGAGGAGTAAAAAGAGAGTTATTGGTATTGATGTTGATGCTTCTTCACTTGAAAATACTTGAGTTTCCTTTTTCTATGCCTAGCTGAAAGGCATTAAAGAAAAGCGCTACCGGGAGACAACCCGTTTTATTTCTCAGTTTTCATTGAGTTTTCCTTTGTTTTATTTGGTGTGCTTTGCACCTGGGTGTTTTCTATTTCCTTAGAAACCCCGTTGTATCTTTTCTTTTGAGTTTTTTTTAGCCAAGTAAAGCCACTAGTGGAAAGTTGAGCCTATATTTCGGATTTCTGCGCCGGAAACATATTTCTGCTGTCCACTAGAAATTCCGTTAAAAATCACAGAAAATTCAAAATGATCTGAGCTTTTTTGTTCATAATCATGAGTTATATACACAACTTCTCTTAGAAGACTACTTTTTTATTTTAGCAACATAAGATTTTTGAAAAAATCGATCTTTACCGGATGTTCTGTTTTTGACAGATTTCTGTCATTTATCGCATTTGCATCTTAATCTCTTTCTTTTGGTGTTCTTTTGAGAAAAAGAGTTTTGAAATAAGTTGTGACATTAGCTAATGTGTTTATGAGTGTTAGAATTGTGTTGAAACTGAACCATGTGGATTTATTATTACAATTGCACTAACGTTGCTAATGAAGATTGTGAGAATTTTGATGTGAAGGAAGTTTTCAAGGGTCAAGAGAAGAGGATGATATGATGTGATCAAGAAGAGTGAAAATCCTAAGTTTGGGGATGCCCCGGTGGTACATCCAAGCAAATTCCAAGAAGAATCAATCATCTAAGCTTGGGGATGCCCAAGGCATCCCCTTCTTCGTCAACAAATTATCAGGTCACTTCTAGTGAAACTATATTTTTATTCGATCGCATCTTATGTGCTTTGCTTGGTGCGTCTTTTATTTTTGTTTTCAGTTTTCTTTTTCTTTTGCTTTCATTTTTTTAATTTCATACTAAGCTTGGTGGGACCCCAGCATTCTTTTATTGGAGAGTGACACGCTCCGATTTTTCTTGAGAATACGTTGTATTCTTAGTCTCTGTTTAGCTGCTGCATTTATTCAGCTCCTGTTTTGCATGCATCTCTTATTAGAGCTGTTAGTTTTAGTAGTATTATTTGAGTACTCTCATGTTTGCTTGCTGTATCATAAAGAGTATTTTTGTTAAAGCATGTTTTGTATGGTGCTTGTTGGGGGAAAAGAAAACTGCTGCTTGAAGTAGAATTTATAACAGTACTAGTAGAAGCTTGTATAGACTGTGGCTAGGACTTTTTCATGCCATGCTAAATGTTATTTTAGTTTTAAATACTTGGGGTTATTGAGTAGCATGATTATCCTCAAATAGCTGAGTGTTTAATATGTATTGAAAGATTCATGAGTTGTTCTTGTCATAGTAAAGCATCAATATATGGTATTCTCTTTAGAATGTTTTATTTGGTTGACTTGGCGCATGCAAACACCATGTTTATGACTACAAACCAGTCACGGATAGCCTCCATGACCACTTAGTTTTTGAACTTGTGATACTGCTTATGTTTTAATTAATGATGCTTATGTCGCTATGCATGATTATGGCTCTTATGCTCTCTTGATTTGTCGCTCCCAGTCTTTTGCTAGACTCCACCTTTACTGAGTATGAACTCTACTCGTGCATCCAAACTCCCTTAAACCAAAGTTTTTTTTCCATTTTGTCCACCATACCTCCCTACACGTGGTATTTAACTGCCATTCCAAGTAAATTGCTCATGTGTTACCTTTAAAACCTTCAAAATTACTCCTGCTTTATGTTCCTATTTTTTCTCATGAGGACGTAAATAGAGAATTTTATCTCACTTGTTGATTGGATTTCACACCTTGGACTAGTGGCTTCATCCGCTTATCCAAATGATAGAAGAGCTGGCAGCAGGGTCCCATCCCCAAATTAATGCAAACAAATTCTCTTCACTATTTTTGCCCCTGATTTATCAGTCAAAGCATAATTGTGTAAACAAAAGAGAAAGAGGGATGACCTTCTACACCAGTTGCGTCCTTCACCATGGGAGCCGCTCTTGTGAATCCAGTTGACTTGTGACGGACTGTATTTTCTGTTTACCATTCGTTGACATTAGCATACATCTCCCAAAATATAGACATTCCTCCACAAATTTCAAACTTTTAATACCTCTGTTTAATAAAATAAAAGCTCTAGCACATGAGTGATCCCTGCTTCCCTCTGCGAATGGCCTTTCTTTTACTTTTATGTTGAGTCTCCATCTAACTTTACGCACAGTTGAGAGAGCATTTTTGCCATTCTGAGTTCTATGTGCATTTGTCCCATAAGAATCAATAATTACTTCATGATGTAATATCATTTGCTCTTAAATTATTTGTTCTAGTCTTCCTCATGAACTTTGAAGGTGTCCTAGAATTTATGTTTTGCTCCACTCTTAAGAAATATCGAAATATCACTTTGCCATGCTTTCTCTATACCTGAAACAAGCGTTTACCTTTATTTGTATTATTATTCATGATCCTTTATTTGAGTTACACTTCGTGATGCAAAGTAATTTCTATGCTTTATTATTAAAGTTTTATTTATCATGCCTGTGTTTAAAGACTTATGATCTCAGCGTGCATATGCTTTTACATTAGATTGATCAAGTTTGTGTTAGTAGCATGTCACCTCAGAAATTATTATTTTATCGTTTACCTACTCGAGGACGAGTAGGAACTAAGCTTGGGGATGCTTGATATGTCATAAACATATCCCTAATTTCTGATGCTCCATGATGATATTATGCCAACCGCTACATGTTTTCTCCCTTCTTTCTGTAATTTTTATCGATTTTCCGGACTAACCTATTAGCAAGACGCCACAGAGCCAGTTCCCTGTTTTTTTGTTTCAGAAAAGTTGTTGTCAAAATATTCTCGGAATTGGAAAATTCGAAGCCCGGAAGTCCTATTTTCCCCGGAAGCATCCAGAAGACCGAAGAGGAGCCGAAGAGGGGCAGCAGGGGGCACACCATAGGGTGGCGCGGCCCCCTTGCCGCGCCAGCTATAGGTGTGGGGCCCCTAGAGCGCCACCGCATTCGCCCTTTCTCCTATTTAAGCTCCCCGGATGGAAAAGCCTAGACACCTGATCAAAATCCCCGAAAAAGTTTCACAGCAGCCGTCACCGTCAACCCTAGATCAGGGGGGTTCTGAAGCTGTTTCCGGCACCCTGCCGGAGAGGAGATCATCACCGGAGGCCTCTTCATCACCATGCCTGCCTCTGGAGTGATACGTGAGTAGTTCATCCTTTGACTACGGGTTCGTAGCTGTAGCTAGATGGTTGTTTTCTCCTCATATGCCTCCATGTTTAGAACTCGTGAGCTTCCTATCATGATCGAGATTGATCTAATATAATTCTATGTGCTATGTTTGCTGGGATCCGATGAATATTGACCTTATGCCAAGTTGATTATAGTCTTTATTTGCATATGTTATTTGTGATCTTGCATGCTCTCTGTTGCTAGTGGTTATTCTGGCCAAGTAGTTGCTAGTGACTCCAAGAGGGAGTATTCACGCTCGATAGTGGGTTCATGCCTCCTTGTTTCCTTGCTCGAGTGACAGAAACGTGAAGGGGGAGGATGTGTTGTTGCCATTAGGGAGAAAACAACGGTGAGAGTGCCCGTGTGCATAATCATTGCTTACATTACACACTTTGTTTAATGCAATTATCTGTTGCTTGCAACTTAATACCTGAGGGGGTCTGGACGATAACCTGAGGGTGGATTATTAGTCATAGATGCAGATGGATGTCCGTCTATGTATCTTGTTGTAATGCCTGCACTAAATAGCATAGTAATCTTCAATTCATATTGTGCACCACGGTGCAACCTCTATTTGTCAATTGCCCAGCTGTAATTTGTTCACCCAGCATGCTATCTTTTATGGAGAGACACCACTAGTGAAACTACGAACCCCGGTCCATTTTTCACATTGTTAAACAAACCACAACAATTTCCTGCTTTCTTTACTTTCTGCAAGCATACACTGTTTTTCCACATTATACGTCTAATCTTTGTTTTCAGCAAGACCGGTGAGATTGACAACCTCACTGTACCGTTGGGACAAAGTATTTTGATTGTGTTGTGTGCTGGTTCCACGTTGTTGCTGACACCGGTGAAGCGCCAACACCACCGTCAGTGGCATCAATCTTCCGAAGATTCTCTTTCTCCCACTGGATTGATAACCCTGGTTCTTAACTAAGGGGAAACTCCTACCGCTGTGCTCATCACACCTTCCTCTTGGGGTTCCCAACCACGCAGAGAAAGTACTTAACTCTGCCAGCAACACCATGCGAGGGACGACCCACCATAGTGGGGATACTTCCCGCGCCGTGATTTATCTCCACTTAGGCCAAAAGGCTAAGCTTGGGGGAGGTATACCGACATCACACTCAATTGTATCTCATGTTCGGTCATTCTTTGTATATCCATGTTTTCGTTTCTTTCGTTTGTTTTCGCTTTCTTTCGCTTCTTTGATTTCTCTTTGTTTTACTGTTTTGTTCTTGTTTTCCAAAACACAAAAAGACCAAAAATATTTCTGTTGTTTCTCTTTGTTTGCTTCTTTATTTTCTTTTTTTGGTTTGCTTTCTTTTCTTGTTTCGGTTTAGTATTCAAAAATCCAAAAATATTTTGCTTTGTTTGGTTGCTTCTTTATGTTCTTGTTTTAATTCAAAAACCCAAAAATATTTGTTGTTCTTTTTTGGTTTTGTAAAGTTTGTTGCAGAGTTCACCGGGCTTCCGTGTCTCCATTGGAGCTTGTTTATCACTCTATATTATTAAATCCACAAGTGAAGAGCAGTAATGATGATTTACGACAATCCAAGTTGTGGTGAGAGCCTGGTATGAACAATATTTGTTTTATTTTTGTACATATACTCATCATGTGAACATGCTTAGTCCGTTCATGTAAGGTGTATGTTATTTAATTGATGCTTAGTAGTTCATGCTCTCACGTGTTAGTTCCAACTTATTAATATAAGATAGCATGTCGTATGAATGTTTTCTTGCATTGTTCTATTCATAGAAGGGTATGACATTGTGGTATCTCCCTCTGATTGTTTCGCTTGAATCGACTTGGCACATGCTCACGCATGCTATGACTGGAAACAAAAAGTCAATTAAGCCTCGATGATTTATTTTTCCTCGGAGTTTTTGTATCATTTTTATGCCCCTGTTAATTTTGTTTTGCCGCAAGCATGATTATGACAGTTGTTGCTCTCTTGATTATCGCTCCCCGTCTTTTGCTAGCCTTCACCTGTACTGAGTATGAGCTCTACTCGTGCATCCAAACCCCCAAAACCAAAGTTTGCCAAATGTTTCCACCATACCTACCTATTTATATGGTATTTAACCGCCACTCCAAGTAAATTTCTCGTGTGCTTCCTTTAAAACCTTCGAAAAATTATTCCTGTTTTGTGCCCCTGTTTTAGCTCATGAGGACGTAAATAGAGAATCTTTATCTCACTTGTTGATTGGATTTCACACCCTGGACTAGTGGCTTCATCCTCTTATCCAATGATAGAAGGGTCGGCAACGGGGTGCCCAGCCCCAAATTAATACAACAAATTCTCTTTAGTATTTTTGCCCCTGATTTATCATTCAAAAGAAAGAAGGATGACCTTCTACCCAGATGCGTCCTTCTATGGGAGCCGCTCTTGTGAAGTCTAGTTGGCTTGTGATGTACTGTATTGTCTGTTTACCATTCGTTGACATAAGCATACTCCTCTCTTAAAAATGTTTTCAATACCTCTGTTTAATAAAATAAAAAGGCTCTAGCACATGAGTTAATCCCCGCTTCCCTCTGTGAAGGGCCTTTCTTTTATTTTTATGATGAGTCTTCACCTTCTCGATTTATGCACCTTCTTGAGAGCATGGCTGTTATTCTTAGTGTAATGTGCTTGTCCCAAAACACGATTGATAGTGGTATAACTTTGATGCTTGTATCTTTGATATCTTTATTTCTAGTATTCATTTGAACTTCAGAGGTGCCCTGGCATTTATGTTTTGCTCCACTATTAAGGGAAAGCGGGTACACTTTATCATACCCTATTATGAGCATTGCAATCCTGCAGATTGATATACTTCATGTTGTCTATTATTAGTTTGTTGGAATCTCTTCATGGTTTGCATAACTATTGGGTGACTTTTATTTTCCATACATCTTATTATGAATTGCCTCAGCACTTGATCATGTAGTGAGTATATTTACATCATATGAAACAAATGTGTTCGTAAAAGTTTTTTATCGCACTCAGTTGTCACTGAATTGCTTGAGGACAAGCAATAAGCTAAGCTTGGGAGGAGTTGATACGTCCTAAACGTATCTCCTTTTCCGAACACTTTTCTTATTGTTTTCCTATAAACTTGTGAGTTTTGGATACCACTAACACGGACTAACGTTGTTTTTAGCAGAATTATTTTGGTGTCTCGTTTTTGTGCAGAAAAATCAACTTTCGGGAAAATGCCCAGAAAAGATCCCATTGGCCCTAAAACATCAGAAGACCCCGGGAGCCAGAAGGGGGCCAGGAGAGGATCCAGGAGGGGGCCACACCACCCCCCCCCCCCCGACACCCCCCTTGGCCGCGCCGCCAGGTGGTGTGGGACACTCCCTCACCCCCTCGGACTCCCCTTTCGATTACATATGCCTCGTAACCTATTAACCGAGGGGGTTTTCGTCATATTCCACAGAAACACAACAGAGCACCGCTGCCACCCCGAACCTCGATTCGGGGATCAGAAGTTCCTATTCTGGTGCCCTGCCGGGACGGGGATTCGAAGGAGATCATCGCCATCGACACCGTCGCCTCTTCTCCATCAACCATCCATGATTCCCCCGTCCATGTGTGAGTAAACACCGCTGCAGGCTCAGAGGGATGGAAGGGATTGGATGAGATTGATCATGTAATAATGCTAGATTCTTAGGGCATAATGCCTAGTATCCATTGTTAGTGTTTTCTACCGTTGTTGCAACTTGTTATGCTTAATGCTTTTCACTAGGGGCCGAGTGACATTATCTCAGATCTGAACATGTTATTTTTTCATGAGTATAATTATGTTTCTTGATCATATCTGCAAGTTGTTTACATATGTCATTGTCCGGAACCCGATACCCCAAAGTGACAGAAAATGGGACAACCAGAGGGGATGGCTATGATGTGAGGATCACGTGTGTTCACGGAGTGTTAATGCTTTGCTCCGGTGCTTTATTAAAAGGAGCACGTTAATTACCAGTAGTTTCCCTAGAGGCCCGCTGCCACGGGATGGTAGGACAAAAGATGTTGTGCAAGTTTCTCATTGCGAGCACGTACGACTATATTGGAACACATGCCTATGGTTTTCCTACATGTTTGATGCTTTATATTATTATCTGCAATGCCCGTGTTTGATTATTACATGACCTATGTTATCCATGCAACGCCCGTCCATCCGTTCCCTCTATACCTACGGTACTTCCCATCCTCCTGTTTTCCGCGCGCGCTACTGTTGTTACTATTTTACTACTACTGTTATTTTATTTCTACCGCAGCTATAAAACTGTTACCACTGATAAATTGTTGCGAGCAAGTCTACTTTCAGGAGCAGCTGAATTGACAACTCAGTTGTTAAGGCATATAAATATTGTTTGGCTTCCCTTGTGTTGAATCAATAAATTTGGGTTTTACTTCCCTCGAAGACTGTTGCGATCCCCTATACTTGTGGGTCATCAATCACCTCTTCACCCGAGCTCGACGCGGCTCATCGCTGACCTGCAGCTTTACGGACATCCAAAGTAGTTTGCTAGAAGCAAAACCATTACCGTTGACGAATCAGACCGGAGCAACATGTCTCCGGACACGCCATCAAATTTCAAAACTAGCATCCCCGCACGACTACAACGTCGGAGGAGGAAATCAGAACTGCCAGCCTCCAACCACAAACGCAGCACAAGATGCAGCATCTTCCAGCTGTCAACTACGCAGGCGGCCGTCTGAACGTACTCCCGGATGACAAATCCTCTCTGCTCCACTATGACGTCAGAGACAACGCCGTAGTAACGGGGACAACTTAAAAGGAGAGACACATCTGATGGGATCGATGCCACCGCCTCGCCGACACCATCCATGAATCCTAACGCCGCCGATATGAAAGATCGGCAAACACACGGTGCCATCAACTCTGACACGTCATCATGAAGGACGACGCTGGTGTGGGAGTGGAGTTGAGATGTATTTATTCGTCGGGGGCGCCGCTCCCACCACCCCAACTGCGGTGACCCAGCACACCACTTCATGTGTAGTGCGCAAGTCGATGTCATAATACTCACAGAAGGACTTATCCGTGAATATTATATCCCTCAGAGTGGTACAACGGAAAAATAGCAGGTCGAAGCAAAGCTATTGGACACAAACATTGTTCATTACAAAATCTTAAGAGTCTCTTTGATGAATCAAAGAAGACCTGATGCAAATGAAACATCAGAAGAAGCAATTCGAAGCTCCAAGTTGGAGAAGTACTCTAGCTTAGAACCTAATCAACTACGGCTGATGTCAGCCCTAATCTATGGCTTCTGAGAAACTAAATCCATGAATGGACTCCTCCTTCAACTTGGTAGCTTGTCCTCCACTAGGATTGTTGATGACGTCGCTTCATCGGTTAAGTAGTATATGACTCCTCCTAGCGTCATGAAATAGTGATAGCTTCCTGATGAAGAATTCCGTAAGGACTTCAACTCTAAGTAGAGGTCAAACGGGAACAAATGAGTAACGAGCGTTACTCAAAAAGTTCATGATATACAGTGGGTAGTTTGATGCACTAACTACAGCTTTAGATTCGAAAGAGTCATAAGCTAATGGAAGGTTTTTGTAAATCTTTCCCAAGAGGTTGCTTTTAATATTGAAAACTATGCCCGCCAAGTCTTCACATGGCTAGAACTTCATGGAGTTGCCTTTCCTGCGGCGTTCACAGCTCCTTCCCGGAACATGGGGTAACATGTCACATCCTTTTACACTCTGCAGAGGTGCGTTACTTTACCCATAGGCAATCAAGACCATGTTGCACAACCAGGCTTGAGTTCCTGTCCACACCCACATAGGTGTGGGGCCTGGTTGTTGATCCAAGCCAAACCATGCTTCTCCGCACAACGCATGCCAACCCATTTCTGCCACGTAGGTTGAACCCCTGATTCTACCCCTCACGATAGAGATCTAGGCGCCCCTGGCAGACACTCATAGACCCCAAAGTCCGTGGGAAGTAAGAGCTCCCACCCATGTGCATGTATTCCCGCAAGACCTACAGCGTACGTCTCTAGAAGTCCGTTGACATGCGAACGGGAAAAGATCACAGCTGAATTACTCGCCCCATACAAGACCCATGGTTAACGCAGTATTTACGGCGCAAGAATCTTGACGGCATTTGTTGTTAATTCGCAGGTAATACTTTCCCATGCAGATGGAACCTTCCTGTGACCTATTCATCTTACCATGGTTCCATCCGCCCACCAAACAGAACAGTACCACTTGGGTAGTCATTCAATTAGTCATATTATTATAAAAATAGGATCATGCTTTCTTTTGAGAATATGTGGTAATACGATAGGGTTTTGCAAATAGTTCATTAGGAAATACTGGAAAGGATATGAGCAAGTGATGAACTTGCCTGAGATAGAAGTAATAACAATAATCCATGTCTTCGGGGTTCGACGGTTGCATAGAGAAATCCTGAGATCTGAAAGATAGCAAAGTAGTCCCGGTAAGGACTACTGAAAACACTGGCAAGATGATACATGCATAGTAATGAGATGAATCGCTAAATACCCTGAAAATACCCTAGCTTACAAGTGTAAGCTACGCTCGATACGATACTAAGATCACATTTGTTTATGTGACTTAGAGTTGTTTCATTGCTTGTGGTGATGATGTTGTTAATTCTTTTAGGCTTATAAGTTTTCCACTTTTATTTATCAAATCAATTGTTATCATGTTTAAGTAGAAGTATTTGTTCCTTGGTTAGGCAGGAAAAACAAGATCATATGGAAAACAACTTTCAATAAATAACAAACAAGTTTTCCTTTTTGATTTGATGAAAGGTCAAACAAAGGAACATAATTAAAAGCTATTGTATAAGAAATCAACTCTACCACCAAATAACTTATTATTGACTATGATGAGATTTTAGGAGCGTGAAAACATTAGGATTTTATTAATAAGGAAACTAATGTTGTGGTAGTTATTTCTGGTTATAATGGAATATGATAGAATTCGATTATACTTTTAGAAACAAGTTCATAAGTTAACAAAATGTTTTATGTTTCTCATATTTGGTTTGAAAATGTTTTTCTCTTTAATTTGGTATAACATTTGAAGCTTTCTGATTATATTTGAATAAGTTATTACTATCTTAATTTTAAATAAATCAAATGACTAGGCAAAATGTTACACATGTGAAAACTTGTTTAAATGACTTTGAAAATATCATAGATGAGTTGCATTTGTCTTTCCAAGCATTTTGGTATATAACTTGTATTTTCTGATTTATTGAATTATTACTTATTTTTCTCAATTTTAAATGAATTAATTTAATTCAAACAATGTTTAAATTTAAACTTTATAAAATATTTTTGAAAAGTTCATAAATAGATAGGTTTTATTTTTCTGAATATGTACATATTTTATTTGTATTTTTATGATAATTAACTAAAGAGATATTGAATTATTAAGTTTATTGAATTTCCTGCCTATTTTAAATTGACATGTGGGACCCACCTGTCAGTTTTGGTTTTTAAATAAAAAATTAAAAGGAAAAGAAAAGGGAAAATGCTCCTGACGTCATGTAGACGTAAGGATGACATTAACATGGAGGAAATCCTCTCGGTTTGGCTTCAATCCGACGATTTGCTTAAAATTGGTGCGATTGGTCACTCCTACTAGTTAGAGGGGTTCTCGGGGAACCATTTGGTGGCAGAGCTTCGACCATTTGGTCGCCGGAGTTGTTCTGGCGTCCATCGGTGCGGCCGCGCGACACGGATTATGGCGGCCCGATGATTAGGGAAGCTAGAAGCTGAACGGAAAGCACCTCGAGGCGCGCAAGCTCACCAGGAGCACGAAGAAGTGGTCGACGACGCGCGGCCCGGTCCAAATCGACGGCTGCTTGAGAAATTCCCCGGCGGTCAGAGAAGAAGATGACAACGCGATTCCCTTGATTCCAGCCATCCCAGCCCCTGCTATTGCTTGAGGAGAGGGAGGAGGAACCGGCGGTTCTGATGGTGCCCTCGGTTCCTCACGGGGTGACCGGAGACGACGGCGATTGGTGGCGGCCAACGTGTTAGGGTTAGGGTTTGGTTTCTTTCCATAGGAACAGAGATAGAGTGCAAGCGAGAGAGAGAGAGGAGAGGAAGTGTAGCACGGCGATGTGCTTCCCTCCTTATCCTCGACGAGGAGGAAGTAAGAAGGACGTGGACTCGATGATGCAAGCGCAAGGATCTACTCTGCCTTTGGCAGAGGAAGAAGAAGAAGGAAAAGAAATGGCTAATTTTGATACCCCCCCTGAAGTTTCTGATAATTGCAAACTGGTCCTTCTGTTTAAGGCCTTTTTGTAATTAGAAAAATTATTAAAAATCACATTTGAAATCCTTATGAAATTTCCATGCTCACCATGTTTTGTTTTGGAAAAATTTAAGAAGATTTAAATTTTAAACTTGGGTGATCACTTTAAGTGATTTTTTGTGGTTTTTCTCAATTTAAATTTTAAATGGACTGAAAATTATTTTGAGTATGTTATGATATGAACACAACACCCCAAATATGTTATTGCAAACAAGGTGTGTTTTTCATTGGACAATTTTAGATACAAGTCTCTGATGAATTAATTTGTAACTACTTAGTAGTGTTTTATATGCATTGCGGTCACAATCACCAACCATGGAATATCATTCCAAGTAATACCAAATACTTTGGTTAGAAAATGGATTTGTTTTCTTTTATGATACTATGTCAATTTTCCTAATTGTAACTCTTATTATTTTGTTGACATTTTACTTAGGTGTGTGTAAGACATGTTCGCAATTGGAAATACTTGATCAAGTGGAAAATATGAGTGGCCTTTGAAATCTATTTGTTTGTTCTCCACCAGGTTCCAAGTATGGATATTATCCCATGCTTGTTTTAGAAACATGTGATCATTTGCATGGTTATGTGTAGATGAATTTTTGTTGTTATCTGTTAGTCTTATGTATGAAAATGATCTGGAAAACAATGTAGTTAAGCTTGTTACCATCTACCTCAACACATCACAAGACATTTGGGTGCATTGACTTTTTATTATTTCTTACTTGAGAATTGTTTCCATTAAAGAAATTATTATGAGTTCCTCATTTCTGATGAGGTTGACAGAGGTTATATGTTCTCTAATATTACCTAATGATTCACTAGATAATTTCTTATGCTCCCTTACTGAGGCAGTGTTGCTTCTTGTGGTCTTCTGTTGTCTGCAATATCTTTGTCTCTAGTTGCCACTAGTCTTCAGATACTGCCTTTGTCACTTGCAAGTAAGATCATCTCTTGGATTCCATCTTCAACTGTCTCACCCTTGTGGTGAAGACAACCAATTACTCCAAGCAAAGATTTTACTTAGATGAGTATAAAAGTATGTAAGTTTATTTTATGACATCAAGTTTCCATATGCATATAAGAAGAATTTGTTAACAAGTGGGAAAAACTTGCCTCCAAATTAGTAATCACATACAATTGGATGAGATGTACCAGGTTATCTCACCTTCTGTTTGTTTGTGTATGACACTCAATTGTTTGAGTATGCAAAAGTGGCCTGTTACCAAGGTGTACAGGCTTGTTACCAAACTACTTCTATATCACACTAACATTGGAATATCACACTATTTCAGGAGGAATTAATAAGATCAGATTAAGATATAAGAGTTTCCAAATACTCCTATGATAGATTGGAATAGCACATCTAGAATCAATCTGAAGAATCCTTCTGCAGATCTTCTTATCGAAGTTCCTCCTTTCTTGTGGGTTGCTTCTCTTGCAAAATGACTTAGCGAAGTTTGGAAACAAGATAGAATGGTACAGGCAAAGTAGAAAGATCTAGATTAAGAGTTGGTTCAGGCTTGTCGGGGGGTTACCCCCGAGTAGGGTAAAGGCAAGTGGTAAAGGCAACAATCAGAAGAGAAGTTTGGTCTGGTAGCCGCCTACCCGGTACTTGCTACCCGGTCGACTGCTACTCGGTCTTACAAAAAGATGACCAGAAGGAGATATCAAGCAAGTTATATCTGTTCGAATAGAAGAGTTGGTCCGAGTAAGATTGGCGGGAACCTACTCGGGCCAGAAGTCAAAGGAGCCGTTCTGACACCGGATCCCGCGTATCCCGGGTCCGTACTTGGCACTGTTCACAGCACTGTTCATCTGGGGACGGCGTGCCTGACAGCGACAGTGTGTCAGCAGGGCGTCGCAGGATAGGGGGGACCTACTCTGTGTTCGCACAGTGATAACAGACTGGTTACTTGGTTTTGCCCAACGACTTTCTGCATCAGGACAAGCTTAGAAGCCAAAGCTGTCAGCGGGAACTCGGAAGAAGGACGGTGTGCACACAATGTCGACACTTGTTTATATTTGGCTGTATCCGGCTGGGCACCGGGTATATAAGGTGCCCCGCCGCCTCCTGCGCGAAAAGAAGAACACACACGCGACACACGAGACTTAGGCTGGATCACACGTAGAGGTTCTTGACCTAATTCTACCCGGAGAGAGAAGAGTGGCTACTCGGTAGCAAGAAATATTGTACTGTGGCTACTCGGTGAGACACCAGAATACATAGAGAAAGGCAGGAGTAGGGGTTTTACCTCCTCACGAGGGCCCTGAACCTGGGTAGATCGTGTTGTTTGCAGTGTTTGATCTTCACCTCACGCGTCCACTCGTCGCGTGATCCCTCCCCGAGCGCCTCCAGCGTCCTTCGTCCCCACATCTTTAGCCATCCTATGGCATCTGCCGTGACACCACCACGACAGTTGGCGCCCACCGTGGGGCTACCAGCGGCGCTGGCTGGAGTTTCCGTTCGGACGGGATCGATTTCTGCTACCGGAGAGCGCGTGGTCTGTGGCCTTGTCCACAGATTCGGCTCCTTCGACTTCGTCACCGACAACGCCGGCGATTTCGGCGGCAAGGCCATGCCGGAGGGCGGCTCGGTGATCTCCTTCGGCTCTCACCTCGTCTACGTCGCCACTGTTGTCGACCGCGAGTATCCTGAGGTGGTGCATGTCGCGGAGGATCCTCCTGCCGTCATCGCTGCACGCGGAAGGCCATTGGGCCGTGCTGCGCACAGCGTGGAGGTGATGGTGGCTGGCCTGGCTGCAGACGCCGGCACGGGTGCTGCTGGCGCCGCGGTCGTCGTCGAGGATCTTGCTGGCTCGAGCGCTGGTGGCAGGACCCACAGGCCTTACGAGAAGGACTGCAACCTCCCTCCCTCCACCACTCCAACCATTCCCGCGTCGGCTGGGCGGAATGGCATGCCGCCTCCCACCGACCTTGAGCTCTTGACCATGAAGGAGCAGCTCGACCGGCAGCGCCGGGAGTTGCTCGCTGAGCAGGCGGAGTTGGATAAGGTTAGGCTTGAGTTGAGTCTAGACCAACTTGAGTACAACAAGGCTCACGGCTTCACGCCAGTCACTAGGAGAGCTAGCAGAGTAGGCGCCACGCGGCGTAACCTAGGTGCCGAGATGGCAACGGTTGTAGAGGCTCCCACTCAGTCCGCTACCGCAAACACCTCCACTAGGCCTAGGTATAGCACACCCGCCAAGACACTTAGAGCTGCAGAGGCCGTGGCCGCCGAGTTACCTCATCTCGACGGTGACGCGCGCGCTAGGCAGCAGGAGAGGCTCAACGAGTTGGTGTTGGAGGCCGCCAGGCAGAACGAGGAGTTCCGAAAAGCCAACCCGGGTGCCGGAGCTTCTCAGGTGGTGCACTCGCACGCGGCTAGATCTAACGATCAGGCCTCATCTCCGCACCCCAGCCGCGAGAAGAGCCGCAGCGGACGTTCTGGCAGAGATAGGCAAATGCAGGTGTACGACCCGACTGCTGCCGCGAAACAGCTCGTTGTGCCGCAGCAGCCCGGTCAGAAACACAACGCTGCAGGAGCAGGCTCTCAAGCCCATAAAGCTCAAAGCCAGGTCCGAGCTGGAGAGCGCCCAGGACCTTCTCGGCATCCCGCCGCTCAGCCTACTCGGCAGAGGCAGCAGCCGCGCGCAGTGGCGCCAGTCGCCAACCCGGTGGAGCAGCCTGCAGCGGTGCATGTGGACAGATATGATGACGGTTACTCGGCCATGGAGATGGCTGGCTATGATATTCTGGATCGTGTTGGCGAGCGCGTGTTGGCGCCTGGAGATGCAAGGCACCAGCTGGACCGGATCAGCTTGTCGGCGCGGCTTGAGAACACGGGTCCCCCTGGCCCCGAGTGCTTCGGCCCGCGCATCATGAACGAGCCGTCCGTGAAGAATTTCCAGCTTGCAAGAGGCACCAAGAGTTACAACGGCAGCACCAAGCCGGAGGATTGGCTCACTGACTATGTCACCGCGGTTCATATCGCGAACGGCAACCGGAGATGGGCGGTGCGCTACGTCCCGCAGATGCTAGAGGGTCCAGCTCGCACTTGGCTCAACAACTTGCCCAAGAACAGCATCAAGTGCTGGCTGGATTTCTCGGACGCCTTCATCAGCAACTTCACCAGCACATACAAGAGGCCGAATAGGCCACAGCAGCTGTCCGCTTGCAGGCAGCGAGAAGACGAGACAGACCGCGAGTATCTTACTCGGTGGAGCACATTACGGAACACCTGTGAAGGTGTAAACGAGGCTCAAGCTATCACCTGGTTTGCGCAGGGGTGCAGGCATGGCAGTATGCTATGGCAGAGGTTGCAGAGGGAGATGCCAAACACTCTGGCAGAGACCATCAAGATTGCGGATCAGTACGCACTCGGTGATCCTACCCAGCCCCTGATGGACTCCTCTGAGCCGAGAAGAAACTTCAGCAACAGCAAGCGCAACGAGTTCCGCAACAAGCGCAGGGGTGACCGAATAGATACTCGGTACGACCCTGAAGAGGTGAATGCAGTGGCTGTTGGAGCTGGGGGTAGCCAAAGGCAAAAACCTGCTGGAGCCTACGGGCAGAACCAGAACCAGGGCCAGGGCAACAAGAAACCATTCCGTGCTCCTCAGTCGGGTAGCGGCAACTCGGAGCAGCCAAGGAAGTTCGTCTTCAACGACATGAAGGATGGTCCATGCAGTTTCCATACGCAGCATCCGTCGAGGCCTGCCAACCACACTACTCGGCAGTGCGAGTGGTGGGATGAGATCAAGAATGAAGGCCTGCATCCTCCACCTCCTCTGCCAGCCGCAAATGCTAATGTGCAGCCTGCTCGCGCACCCGCAGCTCGGCCGCCAGTGTTTCCGAGAAGGGAAAATGTGAACCAAGTGGCTTTAGGAGCCAACCGTCACTTCAACAATGAGGGCTACCGCAACAACAACAACAACTACAACCGCAACAACAACAGAGGCAACAACAACTACCAGGGCAACAACAACAACGGCAACAATGGGGGCGGAGGCTCCAACCAGTACCAAGAGCACCACGAGAGCTACATGATCTTCACCTCTGAGCCAGTCGACAAGCAATCATAGCACAGGCGTGCTATGGAGGTCAATGCAGTGATTCCTGCTGTCCCTCACTACATGTATTGGTGTGACCAAGAGATCAGGTGGTCCCGAGTAGATCACCCCAAGGTGATGCCCAACCCGGGTAGCTACGCCTTGGTGTTGGATCCTACCTTCCTGGGTCCCGAGAAGAATGTGAGGTTCAGCAAGGTGCTAATCGACAACGGCAGCAGCATCAACATCGTGTACAGAGACACACTCGAGAAGCTTGGCCTGGCCGAGAACATGCTACTACCTAGCAAGACCACCTTCCATGGCATTGTGCCGGGAGTCTCGTGCAACCCGATTGGCCGAGTGTGGATAGATGTGCTATTCGGTACAAGGGAGAACTGCCGCACAGAGCGCCTGCAGTTCGAGGTGGTTGATCATAAGAGCCCTTACCATGCTCTACTCGCCAGGCCTGCTCTGAGCAAGTTCATGGCTTCTACACACACTGCATATCTGAAGATGAAGATCCCTGGTCCCAACGGTGTGATTACCATCGCTGGTGATTACAAGAAGTCCATGGAGTGTGCCTCTGCTGGTTCCCAGTTGGCGGAGTCAATGGTGATCGATGCCGAGAAGAAGAAGATGTACGAGGTGGTGGCCATGGCGCAATCCGCGCAAGCTGGCGCGCAGGGCGTACCGAGTACGCAACACGGGACCGCGTTCCAGGCATCTCAGGAAACCAAGAAGGTCCAGATCGACCCCGAGTTCCCCGACCGCGTAGCCATCATTGGCTCCGGGTTGGCGGAGAAATAGGAAAGCGAGCTCATCCACTTCCTCCGTGAGAATCGGGACGTGTTCGCCTGGTCCAATGAAGATTTACCAGGAGTCCCGAGGGAGTTGGTTGAGCACTCATTACATGTGCGTCCTGACGCCAAGCCAGTGAAGCAGGCTATGCGCCGCTTCGGAGATGAGAGAAGGAAGGCCATTGGTGACCAGATCACCAAGCTGCTGATAAGCAACTTCATCATGGAGGTGCTGCATCCGGATTGGCTAGCCAACCCGGTCATGGTCGAGAAGAAGAAGGAGGATCCCAAGGCTGCCACTGCATGGCGCATGTGTGTCGACTACACCGACTTGAACAAGGCATGCCCCAAGGATCCCTTCCCGCTACCGCGCATCGATCATGTGATCGATTCCACTGTTGGTTGTGAACTGCTGTCTTTCATAGATGCCTACTCTGGTTTTCACCAGATTGCACTCAATCCTGCTGATCAAATAAAGTCTGCTTTCATTACCCCGTACGGGGCTTATTTCTATCGTGTCATGTGTTTTGGCTTGAGGAATGCGGGTGCAACCTATCAGAGATGCATGCAGAAATGCTTGCACGATCAGCTCGGCAAGAATGTGCAGGTGTACGTAGATGACATTGTCATCAAAACGAATAAAACACATACTCTGCTTGCCGACCTTGAGGAAACCTTTGCTAACCTACGCAAGTATAAAATGAAGCTGAACCCGAGTAAATGCACCTTTGGTGTCCCGGCTGGTAAGCTACTCGGCTTCCTGGTGTCTAGTCGGGGCATTGAAGCCAATCCTTCAAAGATAAAAGCTATTGAGAGCATGTCTTTGCCGAGATCCCTGAAGGATGTACAGAAGTTCACTGGTTGCTTGGCATCTCTGAGCCGTTTTCTGGGCCGAATGGGCGAGAAGGCCCTGCCTCTGTACCAACTGATGAAGAAAAGTGACAAGTTTGTCTGGACTCCGCAAGCGGATGTGGCATTCAATGAGCTGAAGGCAATGCTGGGTAGCGCTCCCATCTTGGCTAGTCCGCTACCCAAAGAGCCAATGCTGCTATACATTGCTGCTACTAACCGAGTAGTCAGTGTGGTGATTGTGGTGGAGCGAGAAGAAGAAGGCAAGAGTGTGCAGCGCCCAGTGTACTATCTCAGCGAAGTGCTGTCTAGCTCCAAGCAAAACTACCCGCACTAACAGAAGATGACCTACGGCGTGTACCTGGGCGCCAAGAAGCTAAAGCATTACTTCCAAGAGCATCCTATCACGGTTGTGAGCTCTGCGCCCATCTCGGATATCATGGGCAACAAGGAGGCGAGTGGCAGAGTAGCCAAGTGGGCAATCGAGCTGGCCGCGTATGCACCCGCGTATGCGAGAAGAGAAGCCATCAAGTCTCAGATTCTGGCGGAGTTTCTGGTGGATTGGGCCGAGGTGCAGTATGAACCTCCTGCTCCAGTTTCTAATTACTGGAAGATGCACTTTGATGGCTCGAAGGTGAAGGAAGGCCTTGGTGCTGGCGTGGTGCTTACGTCACCCAAGCGAGATCAACTCAAGTATGTGCTACAGATTCACTTCAAGGCGTCCAACAACGTAGCAGAGTACGAGGCAGTGGTGCATGGTTTGCGAGTAGCCAAGGAGGTTGGCGTGCAGCGCATTATATGCTATGGCGATTCAGATCTGGTGGTGCAGCAAGTCTCTGGCACTTGGGATGCTCTGGATGCCAACATGGCATCATATCGGTTCCTGGTACAATCTATGACTGGATTCTTCAAAGGCCGCGAGTTCCAGCACATTCACCGAGCAGAGAATGAAGCGGCAGACGAGCTGTCCAAGTTGGGATCTTCTCGGCAATCCATCCCGGCGGGGGTTGCCTTGGAGCACTTGAGGAAGCCATCCATCAAGCCCTCTCCCAACTCGGAATCCATATTTGTTCCTTCTCTGCCAAGCGAGGAATCTGATCCCATGGAGATTGACTGGGAGAATGCTACAGGAAACCCGGGGATTGCCGCTCCCGACTCGGGGACTGCCGTCCTCTACTCGGGGACTGCCATTCCTTACTCGGGGACTGCCACTCCCTACTCAGGGACTGCCACTCCATACTCGGGGACTGCTGTCCTTAACCCGGGGACTGTCGCATTCATTGAGGAAGTCCTTGCCAATCGATCAGGGCTCCAGAGAAGTGCTCCCAACCCTAAAGAGCAACCAGAGGTGCCTGTCCCAATGGAAGTGGACGAACCAGTGTTTCCCACACGGGAGACACCGAGTTGGGCCATGCCCATATTATCCTTTCTAAGGGACGGTACTCTGCCAGAAGATGAAGTGGCTGCAAGACAGATTCAGAGAAGATCCAAGGGCTACACTATATTCCGAGATGTGCTGCACAAAAGAAGTGCAACCGGCGTGCTGCAACGTTGTGTGGACCCAGAAGAAGGAGGAGAAATTCTGCTGGAAATACACCAAGGAGAATGCGGGCACCACGCCTCTTCTCGGGCATTGGTCAAGAAAGCTTTTCGGCATGGCTTCTACTGGCTCACAGCTCTGCAGCAAGCTGAAGACATCGTGAGGAAGTGCAATGGCTGCCAGATGTTCGCGAGTAAGATTCACATGCCTGCTTCCGAGCTGAAGACAATTCCTATCACATGGCCGTTTGCCGTATGGTGCCTGGATATGGTTGGCCCCTTCAAGCCGGCTAAAGGCAACATGACACACATTTTGGTCATGGTGGACAAGTTCACCAAGTGGATTGAAGTGAAGCCTATTCGGAAGTGCGATGGGGCTACAGCTGTGAAATTCTTGAAGGATGTGATCCTGAGATACGGCTACCCGCACAGCATCATCACCGACAACGGCACAAACTTCGCAGAGGGAGCAATGGTGCGGTTCTGCAGAGATAAGCACATCCGAATAGATGTTGCATCTGTTGCGCATCCCGCCTCCAATGGGCAAGTGAAAAGAGCAAACGGCATGGTGCTAGCAGGCATAAAGCCAAGGCTGATCGAGCCATTGATGAAAACACCTGGGTGCTGGTTAGACGAGTTGCCAGCGGTGTTGTGGAGTCTAAGGACTACCCCTAACCGGTCAACCGGCTACACGCCATTCTTCTTGGTATACGGGGCTGAAGCCGTGTTGCCAATAGACTTAGAGCATGACTCTCCTCGAGTAACCCTCTACACTGAGGTAGAGGCGAGAGAAGCTCGAGAAGACGATGTTGACCTGCTCGAAGAAGCAAGAGAGCTGACTCTGTCACGTTCGGCTATCTACCAGCAAAACCTGCGGCGTTATCATAGCCGAAAGGTGAACCCAAGGGTTTTCCGAGAAGGAGACATGGTCCTTAGGCTTGTGCAGCGCACAGCCGGGATGCACAAACTGTCTCCTCCATGGGAAGGGCCTTTCATTGTGAGCAAAGCGCTGCACAACGATGCATACTATCTTGTAGATATGCGTCCATCACAGGCGAACATGGCAGATAAAGCTGGAGAAGAGTCCAAGCGCCCTTGGAATGTAGCCCTACTTCGTCGCTTTCATTCGTGAGCAAAGATGTGTATGTACTCTCTTATCCGAGTTAAAATTCTACCCTGCAATCTGAAATTCAGCTCGGGGACTGCCCTCGCCCAAAACTTGTTCTGTGTGTTCCTACCCGGCTTTACTTTTCTCTGCTCGGTTGCTTTGCTTAAAATTTCGTAAGTACATTGAGTACTGTGTTTAAACCTACATGCCAACTCTTCGACTCTGCTGCTGTCCGAAACCCGGCTTCATGGCAAGCAAGAGAACAAGCAAAAGGTCAATGAGCACAAGAAAAATTGCTAAGGAAGAAAAGAGTGCAGGAACCGAGTAGAGTGCATTTACTTTTGCTCTCTGTCTTTTCTCTTCGGTTAAGTGGTGGGCTGCGTTACTATGATTGTTTCTAAGCGGCTAAGTATTTGCAGCTCTGCTCTTTAACTCTTGTGACTCGAATACCAAAAAAGCAACAAGTTGCGGGTAGAGCTGAGACGAAAAGAGAGAGTGAATAAGAAATGCAACTCGGGGACTCGCATGATAACGCAACCCGGCATTGAGCCAAGGCTGAACAAAATGATTAAGTTGAAAACAACAAGTGTGAATAAAAATGAGTAGCAAACGGCATAAGTAGTTTGATACATCTGCACCCGACATCCCGGGAATCTGATAAGTGTTTAAGGAATGAGCTGCAGGACGAATTCAGACCGACGCGACGTTCTCGGTGTTGGCCTTGGTTGCTTCATCTTCAGTAGTGGCCTTGGTCGCATCTGCCTCCGAGCTGGCGTCAACAGTCTTCGCAGCTTCGTCCTCGGCGCTGGCCTTGGTCGCATCCGCTTCCAGGTTGACGGGGACGGTCTTCGCTAGCTCGGCGTCGGGCTCGGTGGCTACCCGGTCTGAAGTGGCCGTGGCCACTGAGACGGGCTCTGTCGCGGAGGTGGAGCCAGTGGTTTGGGCGCGAAGGCTGACGGTGTCGTTGAGGGCAGCTCCTGACGAGGTGCCGAACTCGAGCGCGGCGGTGTCGATCGACATCTTCTCGTTCTCGTCCTCCTCATCGCTACCCGCGACGACCGCGGCCTTCCCCTTCCCGGCCTTGCCACCAGGAGACTCGAAGCAGCTCAGGTCCAGCTCCTCTGTGTCCATCTCTTCGTCTTCATCCTCCTCCTCGCCTTCGTCCACCTCGGTGTCGGGCTCGGTGAGGCCGTCGATGAAGGTCGCGGTATCAGCGTACTGGGCAACCTCGTGTGCAACCAGCTGGCGGATAGCCACGCAGTCGGGGTTCTTCTCCCACTTGGAGTCCTGGCGCATCTCGCGGACAATCTGCAGATTAAGGTTTTCATACCAACTGGTGATAAATAGCAGCATCATGTCCGCGCCTGCCCGATCTCCCGATGCGCGCCACTTATTCAGCTCGGCCTTCACGCCGCGCAGTTTCAAGGCGAGCCCGCGGATTGTCTTTGGCGCGGAGTCCTGAGGCCAGAAGAGGTCGTGCAGCTGGAAGGCGACGCGCACCAGCTCGGTGCCCACGCCCGCTAGTTGCTGGAACCGCCCTTGCATAATCAGGATGCTTTCCTCGATTTCTGCTCTGGTGTCCAAAGGCTCGCCCTTCTCAGCGCGAGCTGCTCGGACCTTCGCCAGGGCGGGCACGCAAAAAGACTCGAGGTCGGGGAAGACTTCTGCAAGAGCTATCGAGAAGATCAGAAACAATAACAGAGTAGAAATGTGAAGCGAGTAGCAGAGGAACAAGAGGAAGCAGTGAAGCAAAGAAAAAAGAGCACTTACTGTTCAAGTCATAGCGCAGCCCTTGTAGCTGGTTCTTCCACGATTCCTCGTCGGATAAGTGCTTTTCTTCAATCAGGCGGAGCCCGTCCAGCTGAGCGAAGAGGTCAGCGTTGCTTTTCTTCAGCACCTCGCACTCTTGTTCGAGGGCTCGCTCCTTGGCCTTAGCTGCTGCTTCGTTCTTCTCCTTCTCGGCAAGCAAATCCTTCTTCTCGGCTGCTAAGTTGAGGGCGTCCTTGAGCGCGGTCTGCAGCTGGAGTTGGAGAGCTTCCATCTCGGTAGTGTGCTCTTTTATCAGCTCGACAGCCTGGCTGGACAATTGCTGCTGCACCTCAGCAGGCTTGAGGCAGTCTTGATGTTCCTCGGCAAATTTTTTATGATCTTCTGAGAAGAGCAAAGCACGGTCAGCAGAGTAGCGAAGAAAGAAACACAAAGACAAGCCGAGAAGACGGCAACGTACCTTCTAGTCTTTTGATCGTTGCTTGGCCACTCTCGACAAAGGCACGGCAGGTTGAGTGCTCCTCCGCCAGGGCCTTTAACTTCCCTGCAGAGTAGAAGTGGTTAGCGCAAAAAGCAAAAGCGGGCGTAAACAACAAACGCAAGAACCGCGCAGCTAAAAGCGTACCTTCAACTTCAGAAAGTTTCAATGTGCTGTTCATCACATCCTTCTCGGCTGGCTCGTCGTCTGCGCGCTCTCTTTCCAGGGCCTCAATGCGTCTCTTGGCAATGGCATGGTTCCAGAGTAGCTGACGGTGCAGGCCGGTCCGCTTCAGTAAGCTATTCTGAGAAGCAAAAGGAAGAAGAATCAGGCAAAGTAATAAAGATTCAACCCGAGAAGGCGGCAACTCGGGAGTGTATCCGCCTACTCGGCCAGAATCTCGGGGACTGGGTGATGGATAAGGAAAAGAAGAAGAGTAGAAGAAAAGTGAAACGCAACTCGGGGAGGAGGAGTAGAAGCTTACCGCGTAAGATTGCTCGAGGTCCTCTGCGTTCTTGCGGTGGACGAACATCTTGGCGGCAAGCGTGCTGGAATTGGATGAGATAGTCATGGGTTTGTAACCCAAGTCCGCCTTGTTCCAATCGACACGCATATGGTCCAAGTCGCCCAAATCCGTGCCGTCCCAGTTCGAGTTGCCAAGGACCTTGCTGTCCCACTTGGCATCGATGAAGCCAACCAAATCGAGCACTTGCTCAAGGCCCTGGGACGTCACCGCCTTGTCCTGAACCTCGCGCGAAGAAATGGAGAGGGACTTGTCCTGATTTTGGGCCGGGGGTCTGGAGTCCACTGCCACGGTTTTCTTCCCTTTCCGAAGAGCAAGTTTCCTCTCCGCGGGGGTTAAGCCAACCTGGTGCTGCTGGCTGACCTTCACCATATAAGGTGGGAAGCTGGGCGGATCTGTGACACTGGATGCGCCAACGGCGTCAGCAGGCGCGCCAGGCTCGCGGATAGCCAGCTGAGTGGACTTGGCGATTGACGTTGGCGGCGGCATCACGGCTGCATCTTGACCGGCGCCACGCGCCGGGTTCCTGCGAACAGTGCCTTCTGCCGGGCCTGCTGACTTCTCGGCAGCTCGCTTCTTCGAAATCTCCTTCTGGACGGTTGGCTTCTCGGTGGTCTTCTTCTCGGTGGTCTTCTTCTCGGTGGCCCTCTCCTCGGCGGCCTTCTTCTCTGCAGCTTCCTGAGCGTTCTTCCTTGTAACCGGCTTGGCCGGAGGGCTGGCTGCGGCCTTGGTTTTCTGCACCAAGGAGGAGTCGGGTGCACTGGAGGAAGTACCCTGCTCGGTAGGCGGCGCTAGGGACGCGCTACCCGACGCGGCATCCGGCTGGGCGCTACCCTGCGTGGTGTCTGGTTGCGCATCGCTCAGTGGATACTGCTCTGTCTCGTCAATGGTCTCAACCCGCTGCCCGGCAGCGGGGTCTTGCTGTGTGGCATCTGGTTCTTCTACCCGCGGCTGGGCCGCGGGGTCTTCTTGTTCAGCAGCCCATGTTGCTGGCTGCTCTTGTTCTCTTTCCTGCCGCTCAAGGGCGGCGTCGTCGTGCATCTCGTTGTCTTGTTCTAGGTTCTCCTCGGCCGTGGTGGCCGGAGGAGAAGGTGGCATCTCTTGGCGAGCAGCGTCCTGCGCTTCCTGCTCGGCGCGGGACTGCTGCTCCGGCTCGACATTCTGGGCGTCGGTACCCATGCACCGAGCCTCGTCGGAGTCCTCTTCGTGGGCTGTGGCGGCTTCATTCTCATCGCCGTCGAGGTTGATGAGCTTATCAACGTCAATGGCGGCTTTCTTCTTGGTCTTCGTGGGCGCACGAGCGGCATCCGCATCCAAGGGGGCTCTAAAGAGAAAGTTGGATTCGGAAATAAGAAGAGGGCAGAGGAAACTGAGAGGAAACAACGAAGTAAAAGGATTGGGAATCAACCGAGAAGAACGAAGTGAACCGAAGCGTACAATCGAAAAGGAACTTACCCCTTGCGGGTAGGGATCGCTGGTCATTTCCTCTTCACGACCTTCTTGGTCGTCTTCTCGGTCGGCTTCTTCTTCTTGGCGGGGGGCTCTTGGGCGCCGCTACCCGTGCGCTTGCGGGTAAGAGGAGCGGCAACTGAAAGAGGATTGACGACCAGGGCTTCCTTGTCCTCGTCCTCATCCTCGCTTTCGTCCTCAGCATCGGCACCATCCGTGAAATAGAAAGGAAGAAAGGCAATTCAGAAGCAGGAAGCAGTTAGTTGGTGCTGCTCGCGATCAGACGGGATAAAATCAGTTACCTTCATCTTCGTCCTCAGACCAGTCACGAAGAGACGCGTCCACGCGATGCTTACTCGTCTGGGCGGCTTCAGGAGGATTAACCTTGTCCGCGGTCTCGAAGGAGACCTCATCGTCTTCCTCTCGGTCATCTGACCAGTTGCCCTCGAAGTGCTTACTGCTCTCAGCGAGCTGGCGATCAAGGACCTGAAGAATAGAGAAACATCGCAAGTGAGCCGAGTAGCATGAAGGCACTCTAACCGACTGGGCGTGCAAACACCAAGCACATTAAGCCTAAGCGATTCGGCTAAGTGTCCTACTCGGCAAGGCGTGCAAACATCAAGCACATTAAGCCTAAATGTTTCTCCTAAGTGTGCTACCCGACGAGGCGTGCAAACAACAAGCACACTAAGCCTGAGCAGTTCCGCTAAACGCCCTACTCGGCGCAGAGTGTGAATGATAGTCGCAGCAAGGAGAGGAAGCTATCTACTCGGATTGCATATACAAGAAGCAGATTAAGAAGGACATACCCGTGGAATCGGCTTTGTGCGGCTGTAGGGGATGAAGACATACTGCCAGTTGTCTCGAAGGCCAGTGGTCAGGATGGACCGAGCATTAGCGGCGACATCCGCGTTGCTGAGCTCGAAGGTAGTCGTCCGAGTACAGTCACGAGGGCCGCCCATGTAGCACATGGGGTGGGAGCGGCGTTGCAGAGGCAGCACGCGATTACGAATCCAGCAGGCGACTGGATCGTCGTTCTTGAGCCCTTCTCCGATCAGATGGGCGAGCCGCTCCTCCATCTGCATCAAGTTCCTGTTGTTGGACGGCTTGCTCTTCCAATTCTGCCCGGAAGGAGCTCGGTTGCTCCAAGGGGGCAGATTGATGCGGTCCTCGATCTTGGCCTCCTTTGTGGCGGGGATGTTCTTCACGTACAAGAAGGACTTCTGCCACTTGCGGACAGAATCCAGGCCCTTGATGCAAGGATGATTGGTGCCCGGGTGCTGCACCATCATGGCGCTGCCGGTCTCGGTTACCCGGCTGCTGGTGTCCGCGCCATCCTTCTTGCCCTGGCTCTGTTGGCGGAAAAAGAAGTACTTCGACCACGTCTCCGTCGTGGGGGGAACGCCGAGGAAAGCTTCACACACCACAGCATGGTAGGAAAGGAAGACAACCGCGTTGGGAGGAAGATGGTGCATCTGGAGACCATAATGATCCAGGAAAGAACGGAGGAAATTGGATGCAGGAAGGCCGAATCCTCGCGCGAAGTGCGCGAGGAAGACGACGTGCTCTCCCTCCTCTGGAGCCGGAACGATCTCGCCGTTAGACGGCCGGCAGCGAACACCGGGAGGAACCCTCCGGGTGTTCACGAGCCACTGGCAGTCCTCGACGGTGACGTCGGAACTGGCCCAGCCGGCGCGAGCACTATCACCGCGAGCCATGGCGGCGAGTAGGAAGTTGGGAGAAGATTGGAAGAAATTGGTGGAGTGGACGAGCCCGCGGCGGCGCAAAGAGTTGCACGGCGGCGGAGAGCTCTGTGACGGCGGAGAATCGAGGAGGCAGAAGGGGAAAGTGAAGCGGAAGGAGAAGAGGAAGTTACCGAGGGGTATTTATACCGCACCTCGGGTTACCGTTACGAATTGGAGTAGTGGTATCGATCGTGGCAATAAATCGTGCGGCGTGGGGTCTGTGGCCGGTTGGAAACGCACACAGCGCGGAACGCGCGCGTAACGGCCGCATTAGATCCCACGACGAGATCGTGGGCGATTACTGCGCGTGATGGGACATGACGAGCCAGTGGGCCCACTCCGTGAAAACTGGGCGCGTGGCCTGTCAGGTCTTGGGCAGCGAGGCGTCGCGGTCCTGGATGCGTGACACGTGCCCAGTTGCAGCACGGAAAGCCGGATTGTGCTCTGTGCTGCAGAGATTCGATTGAAGAAATTCCCTAAGTCATTTTACTCGGCCACAGAGAAGAAAAGTGGCCCTACTCGGAAGAAAGGGAACAAGACCAAGGACTACTCGGAGGCTTTCACCTAGGCCTCCCAAAGCTCAAGGGGCAAGACTTTCAAGGTTGGTTTTTAAGCTGGCAGGGCCCAGTGAACGAGTTCGCAGGGCTCTACCAGCTTCGGGGACTGCTGTCGGGGGGTTACCCCCGAGTAGGGTAAAGGCAAGTGGTAAAGGCAACAATCAGAAGAGAAGTTTGGTCTGGTAGCCGCCTACCCGGTACTTGCTACCCGGTCGACTGCTACTCGGTCTTACAAAAAGATGACCAGAAGGAGATATCAAGCAAGTTATATCTGTTCGAATAGAAGAGTTGGTCCGAGTAAGATTGGCGGGAACCTACTCGGGCCAGAAGTCAAAGGAGCCGTTCTGACACCGGATCCCGCGTATCCCGGGTCCGTACTTGGCACTGTTCACAGCACTGTTCATCTGGGGACGGCGTGCCTGACAGCGACAGTGTGTTAGCAGGGCGTCGCAGGATAGGGGGACCTACTCTGTGTTCGCACAGTGATAACAGACTGGTTACTTGGTTTTGCCCAACGACTTTCTGCATCAGGACAAGCTTAGAAGCCAAAGCTGTCAGCGGGAACTCGGAAGAAGGACGGTGTGCACACAATGTCGACACTTGTTTATATTTGGCTGTATCCGGCTGGGCACCGGGTATATAAGGTGCCCCGCCGCCTCCTGCGCGAAAAGAAGAACACACACGCGACACACGAGACTTAGGCTGGATCACACGTAGAGGTTCTTGACCTAATTCTACCCGGAGAGAGAAGAGTGGCTACTCGGTAGCAAGAAATATTGTACTGTGGCTACTCGGTGAGACACCAGAATACATAGAGAAAGGCAGGAGTAGGGGTTTTACCTCCTCACGAGGGCCCTGAACCTGGGTAGATCGTGTTGTTTGCAGTGTTTGATCTTCACCTCACGCGTCCACTCGTCGCGTGATCCCTCCCCGAGCGCCTCCAGCGTCCTTCGTCCCCACATCTTTAGCCATCCTATGGCATCTGCCGTGACACCACCACGACAAGGCTTTTATTCTCCTTCAATATACTTCTTATTTAATTTCCATAGGATATGTACTTGTTTCATATATGTTCGGTTTTACTTAGCTTTCAATTCAATTCCTATAATAGAGGTAATAACTTGTTGTTATTCATTAGTTGTATCCAGAGATACCTTAGTTGTTGAATGTCGATTTGGATAGAAATATGGAGTGCTTATGGAATGATGACTTAACATATTAAGTTGATCATATGATCCCTTAGTGTATGGAAGTCTCATGTTGTCATTTGTGCAAGATGAATGAGACAATGATCATATGAAGGTTATTGGGGGTTTAATGACTTAAGTCATAATTGTTATTTGTTTTCTCAGGTGTCATGATTTTACTTTATATTCTTCTTTTGTAATCTTTGTCATCCATAATGCATACATAGAGGTTTTGGAAGATCATATGTCATGATCAAGGTTTAACAATAGTTTAGGAAGATTTATTTCTTATTTTAGGTACTTATTTTATGGTTGATGAGATATGTATATATTCTATAAATATGTTAATAACAATTATTATGTCATTTCCCACTTGTGGGGTTTGAGTTAATACTTGTTTGTATCATTTGTGTTCTATTGAACCTTGGTCATTTACTTGTAAAGGTTCACTTTATAATTATTAGATGATTTATAAAGATGTTGTGTGAATGGATGACAACTTAAAGAGTTCATGTTTTCAAGAACATATTATCCCTACTGAGGTGATTGTTAAATTGTGCATTCCTAACTTGTGAAAGCATGGTCATGAATGATGTGGTTTTGGATACTTGCCCCTCTTTAAGTTCTAGATACCTAGTTGATTTCTCCCAAGTCACTTATAGACTTGAGGTTAGGTTTGTTGAGAGTTAGTGTTGGTCATCACTAATTCTAGTTTGTCTTATCATATGATTAGGTTTGTAGACACTTGCTATAAAGATCACTCCAAATGTACTCTCGAACAGATGATCTAAACCTATTTCATCATGTCAAGTGAAACATTGGTCACTTTGCTTCATTTAAACTTTCGCGCCAAAATTTCCCGTACTTTTAGATGCATTGCAGATGCATATATTATATTTTGATCCTTATAACCTCCAAACACTGGGATGTTACATCAACGGCGCACCACAACCTACAAAACCAAACCCTAAATATAGAACGGAGAAACAGGGTCCACCCTCCCTCCCGCCGACGGGGCTACAGTCGGAGAGACAGGGGACCAGCCGCCTGGCCGGTGGAGATCGGGGGTAGAAGGTCTTTTTCCTAGGCGCCAATCTCCTGACGGAGGCTAGGTTAGGAACAATGATAATCAAGTACGTGTTGTCTAAGAAATAATAAAACATCTTATATATTACATTAGATCAAGTACAATAGGTCCTAGTCAGCTGTCTATAAGAACGTCCATTTCATCTAAATCCTACGCGGAGGGAAGAGAAATGAAGAGAGACAAGAAGGCGGGCGCTTCACGAGTCGCCGGATGTAGCACAAAATCCAACACTTAGGGCGCGTTTGGTTGTATGCGGCCGAAAAAGTGGCCCGCACGCTGCTTAAAGCAGGCCTGGGCCAGGCCCCCTGGAAACCAGGCCGAGCGGAGCAGACGGTTGGCGAAATCGCGTGGCCGTTGCATGCGTGAGGAAGTGCGGGAGAGTCTACATACCCCCCTACCCGCACTCTCTCTCTCCTTTACTGTCACCACCCACTCCCCTCACATCCCATCGCCTCCTCGTTCTCACCGCTCGGCAAAAAATCCCGATGGCCGCCGCCGCTCCTCCTCCTCCTTCGCCACCACTGAACCACGATCTGTGGTGCAAGATGTATGGCCACCGGGCCGTCTCCTCCACCTCGCGCACCGTGTCCGAGTTCGAGAAGGGGAAAACCGCACCACCGCGGAGCCAATCAACGCGGCGAATCTCCCTAGGCTCAGTCGGTCTTCACCGATTGTCCATCGTTCGAGCGCCGCTGTGATGGCCGCCGCCCAATCTCGGAAGAGGGATGCGGTGACAATGCACCGCCGTGAGGTCGTCGACCTCATTGCGAGCGGTCGTACCTACGCCGCGACCCCGCCGTCCGTCGAGGCCGGTCCTTTGCACCCGTCGGGCTTGCCCCCTGTCCCAATGTTCACGAAGGGACAGTACCAGGTGCCATCCTGGAGGCCCCTGGCGAATGCAGCGGTGGCGACCATTGCAGCTTCGCCTCCAGCGGCGACTCCACCCGCTCCGGCTTCGGCATCTGCAACAGCAAGGGAGGCATCGACGGCGGTAGCGGCGGGTTCATCCCGCAAGGGCAAGGTAATTTTATTCCCCTCTTGGTAGCTAGATTGCAACATTGTTCGTAGGCATATGTTCTCGTTAGGGATACGTTGTAGATTTGTCATTGGTAGCTTAGATTGTGCGTAGCATCTAGGATAGAACGGATTTTGCAGTCATGTTAGCTTAGATTTTGGCATGGTTGTGCACATGCAAGTGTCCAATGGGATTGGTCTGTGTTAATTGTACAGTCCAATGGGACTGATCAATGCAAATGTGGCTTGCAATTGCACTGATCAGTGCCATTGTGGCTTGCAATTGCACTGATCAGTGCAAATGTGGCTTGCAATAGCCGCTGCCCTATGATGCTAACTTCGTGCTCTTTCATTGCAGGCCTGAGAGGAGCTCTTGAGGGAGCATGTCGACCCTCCCCTAGAGCTGAGGGATTGCCTGCCCCTCATCGTGCACCCCCCGGGCACCAAGCCATTGCTTCCCTCTTTGGCTCTGGCAATCAAGGACCAGGACCACAGGAGGGTGCACCACTTGCCTAAGGTGGGGCGTAAACCTCGCGTAGGCAAGATGGACAAGGCCAGGGTGCCCCGCCGCTTCTTCGTGCAGATGCACGCCGTGGAGTTCAAGACGTTCATCATCCCGGAGGCGATCACGCCGGTGGAGAAGTTCCACCTCAAGCCCTTCAAGAGCAGCAGGGCGAAGAATGCCGAGACCGACCCTAAGGTCTGCATTCCTCTTCGGACCACCAAGTGCTGCGAGTACATGGTGCAGCTCAGGTGGTTCGATGGTCGCCTGGTCTTGTTCAAGGGCTAGGAGGAGTTCGTCAGGGACATGCACCTGAATGCCAATGGCGTCGTCCACTTCAAGTACGACGACCACGGCTTCAAAGTCATGTTGTTTAGGTTCATCGGCTCCCTCCAGCATATCTTCTACTGTGCCAACCATGAGAGCTATTAAAGGTCGTTTCTTTGATGTACATAAAGCTACTTGCTAGTTGAGTGGGGTGTTAGTTAAAACCCCACTCCTTTTGTGCTAGGGGGTGTGTTCCCCTGGATGAACAAATTAAGAGGTGCATGGTTTGCACCTCTTGTAAACTAGTTGCTAATGAGTGGGGTGTAAGTTTAAACTCCACTCCTTTTGTGCAGGGGAGTGTTCCAGTATTACTTAGCTTGCTCTATTAGTAGTTGATGATGTATTAATTCTGTTGTGTGTGTTAATATGTTGCTTTGTTGCTGATTAGTTCGATGTAAAGGTGGTGTTTGCTTTGATCGGAGGCGTTAGCTGTATGCTGATAACATCACCACAATTGAAAGTGGTGAGCGTATACCATGCCATAGACACATAGCACACAACCAACAACAAGCTTTGAGTACAATTCGACCAAGCACACAAACAAACAACTTGCCCAATTTAGCCATGTTCCTAGATACGGGGCACCAAACAACACGCTTCTCACGTATGTGCTCCGAATGCGTTGAGGCAGCCCCTCTCAGACCTACCCAGCCAGCACCAAAATGGATGCGGGCTACCAAACGCGCATGCAGCTAGCTAGTAGCAATGGTTTGAGCTGGTTGTACGCATTCATCGCAAACCTTTTGTGTCTTGCATGCAGCAAGCACTACGGTACAAGTAAGTAAATATTAAAATATTTGGTAAAGCCAACCCAGTAGCTTGCTTGTTGTACTACTATTTTTTCACCCAGCCTTTAGAGCAAGTTCAATAGTAGAGCTAGTAGCTGGCTATAAGAAATTGCCACGTCACCTATAGCCAACTATAGAGCCAATATGTACAATAGTGAGCTATACAAATGGGTTACTTTATTGATATATGGCCCACCTCTCACTCTCACAAGGTTCCTAGGAGCACGTGCTACAGCTAGCTCTTGCATGAGAGCCCACTCCCATTCTCTCTCCTCTTCTCTCTCTTCCATGTCACCACAAAAATATTATTCTAATCCTTATATCCCGCTTACATAAGCTTATTGTACTTGCTCTTACATTGGCATCGTTTGTACCCGGCAAGCTTACTTTGTTATTGTTCTTGCTCTTAAATAATACACCACGTGTGATGAAATCCCATTAATTTTGCAACGAGGAAAGGCACTGACCCGTCCACGTCTAGGAACGTGAGCAGTTGTCCTTTTGTGTCATGCACGCCGGCATTAACTCATACCTTTGAGGAGAGGACACGTCGTACGCCGACACGACTGACGCTAGACCAGCCGATCGTCCACTCCAACTTAAATACAAGAGGGAGGCGCGCGAGAGAGAGCAGAGCAGAACGAGAGCTGAGCAAAAAGCGAGAGTGAGGGTGATCAGCAAGCAGAGCGGAGGAGAATGAGAGTGGCGGTGGTTGGCGGCGGGGTGAGTGGGCTGGCGGCGGCGCACGAGCTGCTTGCCACGGCCGGAGACGGCGTGCGCGTGACCCTGTACGAGGAGGAAGACCGCCTCGGAGGCCATGCCAGGACGGTGGCCGTCGGCGACGTCCAGCTCGACCTCGGCTTCATGACCTTCAACCAGGTTGGTACATGACAGATGTGTAGCTTCATGTACGTTTCGCGTTTTATTACTCGTCCCTTGTTCTGAGATTGGAGACTGACTGACCTCACCGTTCCCTTCAGACGTCTAGGCGTCTACCTGTTCCTTTTAAGCATGGTTTCCGGCCGGCATCTAGCTGTTCCTGTTAGGCATCTTCCCTATCTTGTAGAGTTTTGTTGCTGGCTGCAAGTTGTGCTTAAGAGTTTGCTCTTTTTTCCTTTTGAAAACCGGTGTTTCCGGCCCAGTCAAAACATGTTTTGATAATCTGTCGGAGCCGTATGGCACAGCTCATTCATGGCAACAGCACTTGGTTTATGCGGGAGTTAATTATTGCAGGTGCAACATTAAAAGCTTGTGTTCTACTCCCTCCTTCTCCGTGTTAAAATGTAAGATGTTTTTTCTAGATAGAACACGTACCTACACATGTTTTACTGTGTAAATTCATATACATTTGCACTAAAACATAACCAGATACGTGCTGTCTAAAAAATGGTAAAACATCTTACATTTTAATATGGAGGGAGTATCCTTTTGGAAACGTACACATCTCGTTTGACATAGAGTATTTTTTTCTTGTTCTTATGAAAACCACGACCCTGGTTCCGACCCGCGCCTCGCTGGTCGGCATGTGTGCCTTTTCTCTAAAAATAGTACTCTCTTTGTGGGAAAGTCATTCCTGCTCCCGAGCTCCACTGCACCGTCTGCTTTAAAAAATTCAGAAAAATATTTAAAAGTTCTACAAAAATCGAAAACAATTTCAGAGTTAGACCATGATGTAGCCTACAGACGTACAAAATCACAATGTGAAATTCTTTATATTATGCACTACACAAAAATAAAAAATTATAAAAAAGTTTGGAGATTTGAAATACTAAATTATAGATCTATATATTTCTTATTATTGTGTATATAAAAATACTTGGTATCTTAAATTAAAATTGATACACTTGTAGAACACATCGTTCAGGACATCTAGGAATTTTTTCATATTTTTATAACTTTAAAATATAATTTTTGAGTTTTTTAAAATTATAGTGAGCACCGAAATTCGGGAGCAAGAAATATCCACTCTCCATTCCAAATTTGGAACGAAGTGGGTATGATTCTCCTACTATCTCAAGGACAATTTTTTTTGTTCGGTCATGGCTTAGATTTTCAACTTCTGTTCACCTATACAAAATCACTTTCCCGCGGGTGGGAAGATTCCATACAACAATAATACTCACTCCGATCCATAAAAAGTGTCATTCACTTAGTACACAATTTATACTAACTTAGTATAAAATGAGCGATACTTTTTCTGGATCGGAGGAAGTATTTTTTTATAGGGCAAATAAATCTGGAAATAGTTTTGGAATACCGAATTAAATCGTATATTGTGGGTTTAATCGGTTCCGGTTGTTAAGGGCCAGGTTTGGGATTTTTAGGGGAAAAAAGGTTGGGAGTTGTTAGGTGTGGGCCTAACCATGGCCCAGACTCGAGAACCAGGTTTATCGAGAGTCCGACCCATTTTTTTTACACTGCACGCTCGCTCTTCTAAAAAAAAAAAAAAAACTCCTCCCTCGCTCTTCTAAAAGAGAAATAAAACTCCTCCCTCACCTCTAGAGGTGAAGGATCTGCCACTGTCACTGCCACCGCTCTCGGCTTGCCGGTCCCGGTCTCACCGACGAGGAGAAGAAGAGGCATCCGGGTCACCCCTCTTCCACAGCCCGCTGCCGCGACCTGGCATCACCTTATTTGCTTCCCTTCACTGGCTTCGTTCCCGGATCCGGCGACCACGACGGGTATGGCGGCGTCTGCCCCTCAAGCTCCGGCGGCACCAGCGCGCCAGGAAGCTGTGCCCCTGGACGGCCTCCTCCTTGGCGGGTGGTTCCGTCCACGACGGAGAACCGTCCTTCCGGGCTCTGGCACCGTCCTTGTCCACAACCGCCCTCCTACTTCTCCGGCGAGCACGCGCTGTTTGATGAGCGTGCCGACCAAGTGGCCGTCGTCACCGCGATGAACGCCATCATTGAGCACACGGCGCACTAGGGTTGGGGTTCCTGCTTTCAGCTAGTAGGTGGGATTTCAGCTAGCAATTCGGTTCAGATATCAGGTACCTGAACCTGTATTGTTACTTATGGTTGTAATCTTGATTGATATTTTGATTTTACTCTGATTAATACTGGACTTCCTGAATTATAATATGGAGTAATACTTAATTGTTCCTCACTTGGATTCTTGTTGTCAAACAAATGTAGTTAACATATCCCCACATGATGGAATGGTTAGAAGAGCTCGGGGTGGAGATGGAGAGATCAGACATGTCTTTCTCTGTGAGTACACAATCTGACGGCGGCGGCCGAGGATGTGAGTGGGGCAACGGCAATGGTATCTCGAGCCTCCTAGCGCAAAAAGCCAACATACTGAAACCGAGTTTTTGGCGCATGGTCTGTGAGATACGCAAGTTCAAGCAGGATGCTCTGACGTAAGCACTCCAGTCCCTCAGTTCTCATGTGTATACATAACACTTCGATTCGTAGCTGGACATATATATGTGCCTTTTTTTTCATATATTGTTACAATTAATTCGCTGCTTCGATCTTCTTAATGAAGGTACCTGGAGTACCATGAGCATAACCCTGATCTGGACCGTAATGAGACGTTGGGGAATTTCATTCAGTTGCATGGATATTCCCTATTTTTCCAACAGGCTTATCTTGTAATTCCTCTAATCTACTTATTGCTTATTATGCCTTTTTTAGTGTCCTTCATTTTGGCAAAATGTCACATCAGGATTTCTGTATTCAATTTCTGATTTTTCAAGTTTTTCTGAACAATTATGTAAAAAATGTGAAAAGAAACTACAATTTCCAAATAAGTATGAAAATTTAGATGAAATATTACAAGTAAAATCTGGGCCTGCTTCTTCATGGCTAGTTTTCCCACCAACATGCATGCATGGGTGCAGCAAGGGGGCGGTTATTAGCTTGTAGAAATTTTTGTGACTACGAACACACTGTGTAGTACGTGTTTTATGCAGATTTGAGTTGATGGCATGAAAAATATATATTTGGTGCAGATTCCCGTCTGCGCAGGCATGTGGTCAGGTTCATCACAAAGTGTTTTGAGCCTCTCCGCTTTCTTCGTGCTGTCATTTTTCCGTAACCATGATCTTCTTCAGGTGCCTAGCTACTTTGTATACATGTTCCTAGCTTTCCCATTGTGTTTGCATGCTTAATTTGTGTCTGTGCATTTGAAAGCTGATTAAGTCGCTGCACTCTCAGCTGTTTCGTTACCCCCAGTTGCCCACTGTCAAGCCTTCTTCACAGTCATATGTAAACAAGGTACGTATTGCAATATATCATGCTCTAAAGAAAGCTACATGTAGGCGACATGATATTTATTGCACCTTTTAGACTTTGGCTGCAGCCATATGCAGGGACTGAATATTGCAACTCTTTCGCCTTAGCAGGTAAAAGGAGAACTGGAAAGAATGGGATGTCGAATTAAAACCAGCTGTCAGGTCAAATCTGTTTCAAGTTTTAATGGAGGTACATACCTACATGCATTATTGTTTGTTGATTGCCTGTATGAATAATGTTTATGTCATCATATGTATTATTGATCCACTAACCGAAAGAATCCTCTATCTTCACACTGGCGGCAGCTGGCTACAGAGTCTTGGAGAATGATGGTTCAGAGGAAACATACGACGGTGTCATCCTTGGGGTCCATGCACCTAATGCTCTCAAAGTACTCGGAGCTGAAGCTACACATTACGAATTGAAAATTCTAGGTGCCTGTCAGTATGTCCACAGGTGAAGCCTGTCTACCACTGCTAAATGAACACATCAATAAAATTTGATCTGATCCACTATATTTTCTGACACATTTATGTTGCAGGGACATATACCTCCACTGCGATCAAAATATGATGCCCCGAAATCCATCGGCATGGAGCGCCTGGAATTTCCTAGGGGCAACTAGCAAGGGGTTTTCTGTTACTTACTGGCTAAACCATATTCAGGTAAATTCTTTGCTTTTCATATGCATGGTTTAACGAAATCATTTTATTGATGACACATTTCTTCATGAATGGTTCTTTATTACAACGCTGAAACCATTTTGTATGTCAGAGTTACATGTCCTCTAGATTAGGCATGCCTCCCTAGCAAAAAGAAAGAAACCAAAGGATAAAGTATTTTCTGAGTAGCAATCCAACCTTATTTTCATCACATTAGAACACACTGTAGAGCAGGCTCACAAAATAACCCCTCCAGCAGTATGAATGAATTACTTAACTATTAACCGTGGTATGTATATATATATATATATATATATATTTTTTTTGCATTTCTAGGGAATTGAATCTGTCAGGCCTTTCCTGGTAACCCTCAACCCCCCTTGTGTTCCGGATCACGTACTGCTTAAATGGTGTACAAGCCTTCCTGTTCCGTCCGTGGCTGCGGCGAAGGCTTATCTTCAGTTTGATCAGATCCAGGGAAAGAGAGGAATATGGTTCTGTGGGGCATATCAAGGTAATTTGTTTCATGAATTTCAGTTTGTGGATAATTTGTTCGTTGCAACTTGGATGTAGTTGTCCGATATACGTTTACTGCATTATTGAAATTAGGCGTGAAATGATCTAAAGAACATTAGGTCTCAAATGTCTCTTCTGCCTTGGATTACAGGTCATGGCTTCCATGAAGATGGATTGAAGGTATCTGCATTCACACCCTGTACATTTTTCCTTTTAGACCTGTCACGCATAAGGACCGTACTGCTATGTGCTAATATTGGTAAGGATCTGACAACTCTGGCATGTGGGACATGTTGAATCGATGCAGTCTGGGAAAGCAGCAGCTCAAGGTTTGCTTGGAAAGAAATGTGAGTTTCTGCAGAACCCAAAGCAGCTGATTCCATCATGGACCGAGGCTGGGGTGCGCCTTCTTGTTGCAAGATTTTTGAATCAATACATTTCCATCGGTAACTTGATGTGAGTCCTAGTTTGAGTCAATATAATATGTGATGTCTAATTATGATTTTGTTTAACCATAATAATTTTCGTGTAGATTGGTCGAAGAAGGAGGTAGTGTGTTCAGCTTTGGTAAAGCTTGCGACAAATGCCATGTAAAATCGGTCATGCGAGTGCTTGACCCCTTCTTCTATTGGAAGGTTATCTTCTCTTCTCTTTTTCTGCCTACACATGCAGTTTTTATTTTTTCTGATTAGTGATGTGTCTGTGCATGATTCTTAATTTCTTATACACTCCATTGCAATTGCTTTATCCAACCTTCTCATTTGAACTATACGTCTATATATGTTTATCCACGGCTTTTAGGTCGCAACAGAAGGAATGTTTGGCTTGGCAGAAGCCTATATTAATGGATGTTTCACTCTTCTTGACAAGAGAGAAGGCCTTCTGAATCTTATCCTGGTATAAATATGCCGTAGTCCATGAGCTTATTGGTTGAGCTATTTCTTCTTCATATCAGATCAAATCCACGATCCATTTCTTTGCAGATTCTCATTGCTAACAGAGATGCGCGTAGGAGCCGCAGCGGTGCCAGAAAAGGGTTCTGAAACCTTCAATTGTTAATCAAATTCCTATGAAGTCCTTATAAAAATGAAGTAGTATCTAAGAATCTATGTGTCTGTTACTGATCATGTATATAAAATTGGTTGGTTTGCAGGGGTCGGTGGAGACCATATCATCTAATAGCTGGTTTGACATATGCTAAATACTTTTTGCGTGACATCTCGAGGAAGAACACTGCGACTCAAACTCGTCGAAACATCTCTCAACACTATGATCTTGTCAGTACTTATGTCTCTTCTTTTGTTATTCTATTCCATCAGGGTTAAGATAACTGGTTTCATAGGTCAATCTGTAATACCAGGATTATTGCAGATCTTATTGAATAAAAAAATTGTGTGCATAACTGTTTAAAAAATATTTTTGTAGCATTCATTACTTTCCATACGTCTATGATAACAAACCAAGTAGTACTAATAGTTCTGTCTTCTTATATGTGTGCAGAGTAATGAATTTTTCTCACTTAATATGGATAAATCAATGACTTACTCTTGTGCAATTTTCAAGGTATGCAAATCTTGTGATTTTGTTCTTCAATTTGTAAATTCTATAGAGTTGTTTTATTAATTCATGGACTAAGATTAAATTGGTAGATGGAGAACGAACTCTTAGAAGCAGCCCAGCAACGTAAACTTAGCCTTCTAATCGCCAAGGTATTACTGCCATATCTCTAGAAACTATGTCATTAGATTGATTACTAGTTAGAAAATGTTGTGATCATGATCTGATGATACTACATATTCTTGCAAAATACACATTTGACTAAAGGCTAAAATCGAGGGGGGGCATCATGTTCTTGAAATCGGTAGCGGCTGGGGCAGTTTAGCAATACAAGTGGTTAAGGAAACTGGCTGCAAATACACTGGAGTCACTTTGTCAGAGGAGCAGCTTAAATACTCTGAGAACAAAGTAAGAGAAGCTGGCTTAGAGGTTAGTTCTATGTTATTCCCTCCTTTATGCAATACCTGTCCACTTTAATAGTGTATCAATAATTACCATTCCACCATATGTGTGCATTGAGAAAGTGTATAATTCGCATATATTATAAATTTACCAACCATAGGAGAAACATGGACGTGCACGGAGAATTAATATTGTTTGGTCCCAAAGCTTACTTCGGTAGTGTGAACTCCTAGCTAACAATTCTATTGTTCATTGTTATTCATTTTTAGGATCACATAAATTTTCTGCTGTGTGACTACCGTAAAATACCACCTCACAAGTATGACGCGATCATAAGCATGTAAGTATTACTAAATTATGGATGTGCACTGTGACTTCGACTATGCCCGTGCGCGTGGTTATACTTACGTATTCGTCTTCTGTACATCAGCGAAATGATCGAACATGTTGGCCATGAATACTATGAGGAATATTTTGCCTGCTGCGAGTCTCTCTTGGCTGAAGACGGCATATTCGTCCTCCAGGTTAGTACTGCAGGAAAAATATCATTGTCAACAACTAAGTATATGGCTGATCCGATTATCATTACGAACAACAACTAAGTGTATATATGCCTTGTTCTTTCGGATTGGCAGAAAAGGCCAATGAAAGATACTCTTTCCTCTCTAAGCAATACCTTAGGTTTACACGATCATGAACTAACCTTTATCTGCAAATGCATACATGTGTGTTCAGTTCATCTCAGTTCCAGAGGAACAGTACGACATATTCAGAAAAAGGCCAAACTTCATAAAAGAATACATATTCCCTGGTGGTTGCCTTCCTTCTTTGGCCCGTGTAGCGTCTGCTATGTCCACGTCATCAAGATTCTGGTACGTTTTACATCAATCGATCGACGCTTGATTGGTTATTTCGTGGTCATGTATGGATCTCGATTAATTGATTAGACCCTCTCTTACATTGTTGCAACTGTGTAGCATAGAGCATGTCGAGAATATTGGGTATCATTACTACCCAACGCTGATGCGGTGGATGGACAAGTTCAGTGACAACAGGGAGTAAGTCTCATTTAGTCATTCACTATAGAAGAATACGGTTGTTACAGCTGAGCAAGACAAGCACATATCTTGTACAAAAAAAAAGACAAGCACATATATTGTAAATTTGTTGTGACGATCATAGTGTTTCACTTAATTTCTCAAGTTAGTATGAATAATTTCTTATAGCTTTCTTTTCTCTTGTAGTCAAGTTTTGGCCCTGGGCTTTGATGAGAAGTTCATCCTTATATGGGAGTACTACCTCATATACTCTGCGGCTGGTTGCAAGTCAGGGGCAGTTAGAGATTACCAGGTACGTATAAATATATCTATGATCTCTGTATGCATTTAGCTATATATGTTATTTCCAGACAAATGGAAGTCATTTACTCCTTTCCGTCTTAAAATGACATTTTCGAAATCATCTTGATTGATCTCTGGCCCAATTATAGCAGCCATTAATTTTCACTGCAGTGGATCATAAAACTTAATAGAATCGTTAAACGATGAAACTGTTTTTTGAGAAAGACCCAGACATGTGATTTCCAAAAATCAAATAAAAAACATTTTATTAAATATTAGTGACCCAAATTACGTCTGAATCTTCACCATTTTTTTGTGTGGAAAGGAGATATTACTTGAGGTACTGATTATGATGCCTGACCGGCTGACATATGCTGCATGCAGGTTGTTTTCTCTCGTCCAGGCAACAGGCGGCTGGCCCTGCGCCTTGATGCTAAAGACAACACATCCATCTCCTTTCAAGCTGTCGAACCGTCGTTCGTTCTGCAGTAATTTCTTGTCAGACTATTTCAATTTGTGCTTATGGCCTGTAATAAAATTAAGTACTCTTGGAGACATCCCCTAGTTGATATGGTGGTAGTAGGTTTTCGCCCCGCAGGGGTATTCGAGATTGAACACTCAAAGCGGGTTTCCTACTAGTGCCCCAACTAGCTATTCCCTTTCTTTCACATCTTCTCTGATCGCCGTGTAGCGAACTTTGCGTTTCCTTATAATTAATAAGCCAATCCTGGAATGGTTGGTTCATACTGGCAGCCTAATCAGGTGGTTTGGTCATCTATCCTCTTGTTTTAATCATGTGATGTTTTGCTTTTTTCGTGAGAGTGTTGTTGTCTTCTATCGATAAACTTGTAGGGTGCATGCAAGTGCTACATTATAGCTCAGTTACTAGAATTTTACTCCCTCCGTATGTATCATAATATAAGACCGTATGTATCATAATATAAGATGTTTTAACACTTTCTAGACAAAACGAATCTAGACACATCTTACACTAAAACATGTATAGGTACATGTTGTCTATGAAATGCTAAAACATCTTACATTTTGATACGGAGGGAGTAGAATTTGTATGAAGGAAATGGTATGTTGCATAAAGCCCCTGAAAAAGAGTAGGCAACCCGCTAGCGCCGAGCAGGTCGATGAGGTTTGTCCATGTTTGGCATGACTTCCTGGACTTGTTTCAAGGGCTTGGAGCACTCTCCCAGGCCGCCTGTTTCTTCCCGTCTGTCTGCTCTCTCCCTGTGAGTTTTTCCCCATGATCAAGAAAGAGATTACAGTAGCATGTCATCATAAAGGCGGAACAGTAGCATGTCATCATAAAGGCCCCAGCAGCTAATTCAGATCGTGTCGATCAGCTCAAACTCTGCACCTAGAGCTAGCTTTGTGTTGTATTGCTTGTCCGACTCGATCTGATTTTTGAGGATGGAAATGGAATGAGTTGTCTTGTAAACATATCAAGTACTCCGATTTGGAAGAGGAGACGAGGCATCCCACGGCTGCCCACTTAGGGCTCGTTTGTTTCCAGAGTATTTCCAGGGATAAGAGCATCTCCAATAGCCTTTGTAAAAGTGTCCAGGATTTGTAAAAACTGCATTTATACAAATTGGGGGAAAAAACAAGCTCCAACAGCATTTGTAAAAATGGTCCCCCACACCCAAAATTTACAAAGGGTTTGTAAAACTTCACCTCCACTTTGCATATTTGCAAAGTCTACCGTGGATTTGCAAATTGGGAAAAAGACACGCGGGAGAGCCAACCGCTCCCGCTCGGAACATTCCGGCCGAGGCGCCGGCGCCTCCTTGCCTCCGCCCGCTCAGCTCCGCGCCTCCCGCCTCCGTGTGGTTCGTCGCCGGTCAGGCCGGCGCCTCCTCGCGCCCACCCTACTTTTCCCCAGCCGCCCGAGCTCGGACGCCACCAAATCGGGCAGCCCCAATCCCGCATCGCCGCTGGTCGATTCGGCGCGCTGGAGGCCGCCGCCGGTCCGGGAAGCCGTCGCGCGACCGCATCCGCCCTTCACCACCCCGCCTTCGCGCCCCCTCTCGTTTGTGGCCGCCCTTGCCCGCCGGCACGGCAACCGCCGCGGACGAATCGTCCTCCGCCCGGCCTGCCTCGCGGCGCTCCTGTGCAAGGACCCCGCCCTGCTCGAGCCGCCGCGGCCCCGTGGCATGGCCGTGACCGCCCAGCTGGGCCCTGCCCCGCCCTGCTCGAGCTTCGTCCATGTCCGTGCGTGGGAGAAAAAACATTTGGCAATCCGGTTTATTGTGGCAGAAGATAAAATGTCAGGCTGACTAGTGGACCCCATATTTCATTGTGAGGTACACATGATTTACCAATCCGGTTTATACAAAGGCTATGAAAGCAAAAAAATGATTGGCTTTGTAAACCTTCTCTCTCCTCTTTGCATAACACATTTTTACAAATCCTATATACAAATTCTATTGGAGATGCTCTAAGTAGGGATAATCCCGGCCCAAATCCGAATCTCTGTCTGTGTCAAAAAGCCCATTTGTTTCTCTGGTATTTGGGCCGGTATTTTCCCCGTTTCTGCCTCGTTTCTTCGCCGAAGCGATACGCGAGGTAGGGCTCGCGTATTTTCCCCGTCCCCAACCCCGACCCCGACGGCGGCGGCGTCCACAACTAGGGGCGGCCAAAAGACGGCGACGAGCAAGGAAGACGGGAGGAGAGAGAGGGACGAAGGCCGAGCCGAGCCGGCCGCATCTTGGATCCCACCGCCGAGCCGCATCGTTGACGACGTCGCCGCCTTCTTGGTCCGGCGAGCCTTCCGGTACGCCCCCCATCTCTCTCTCTCCCCCGCTCTCTCTGTCTGCGCGCGCGGCAGTTGTGGCAGATGCATCCGCGTCGCCGCCGCTCCTGGAGACGGTAACCGCGGGGCAGAGCGGGCTGCTGGCGGCGGCGGATCTCGTCACCTTGTACGGCACCCGGATCTTGTCGCCGTCGACGGCGGCTCAGCAGGGAAGCGATGGGTGGCCTCCAACCGCTCCTTGGGCAGCAGGATCCAGCGGCGCGGGTGGAAGCGCTGGTCGAGGACGCTGTGGTTCTTGGGATCCTTGGTGCTGTCCCTCCATGGAGCGTACGCCGCGCGGTAGTTGGTCGGCGACGTCGTTAGCCAGGGCATGCCCCGCGAATCGCGTTTGTGGAATTCAGTTTGTCAGCTATCTGGTAAAAAAGAATTCTCGGGCCATTGAGCTTCTTCGTGGTGAATTACCGTGGCCAACCACAGGAATCGGAATGGATTCCGGCCATAGCCGAGCTCCAGTCTGTCGCTAGCCTCTGAACCTAAGGATCATCACTCGTGCTACACCAAGTCAGATTACCTGACAAGACCCCCCAAAAATACACATGATGATTAGGCCATTAGTTAGTTACCCTCATATGCTAGCTTTTAGTTTGTCACAGCGAAGCTCCATGGATCTCCAACTTTTTTTTTAACCTCCACAACACATTTATTACCTAACCTGAAAC
Organism: Alopecurus myosuroides; assembly: GCA_028641055.1. Taxonomy (NCBI): domain Eukaryota; kingdom Viridiplantae; phylum Streptophyta; class Magnoliopsida; order Poales; family Poaceae; genus Alopecurus; species Alopecurus myosuroides. The sequence goes on along the minus strand of CM054059.1, from coordinate 39,499,316 downwards.
ACCAAACCATCAGGAAAAAATAACATCAACATGATCATTTGGTGAGCTTAATATCTTGTTCTTTCACCACTGCCTTGGGAAGAGGGATAGTCTGGCTGTGATCTTCTTTTCATGATATAGCTTACATTGACCTTTGCTTCAGGAAGTGTATTATTTGGCAAACAGATATGTGTAGATCTTATTATGAGTATTTTTTGTCGAGATTATTAGAATGGCCTCGGCAATATGTTTAAGATACCTTTATTTCATCACAGTTACATTTTGGTTTACAGCAAAGTCCTTTTATCCTTTGTTTTTGTCAGCAAAGTCCATTTTGGCTTAGCACTGAAGAAAATAATAACAGTCAACTTGTTCTGCTAGTGCTGGATCCTCATATGCTGCTAAGCTTTCTGGTTGTATAGGGTTGAATGCATACCTTCCTTGTCTTCTTAACATGAATTTAAGTGCCCATGTTAGTATTTACACATGAGCACATCGAATTGACGGTACTTTCCAAAATAAATTCAGTACGGTTAGTACAGTAGTATTGCAAGTTGTCTCTAAGGATTCAAAATAATAAAATGTCAAATATGTGATTACTATGTTCAATTAGGACCCATTTATAGCACTGCCTATTACTTGCAAACCAATCCTTCTGCTGCATTCTTGGGATAATACCATCACTCTGCGAAATCTGGATCTCTACTGGCATCCAATATTCATATACTGTAACAATTTACTATGATTTGTCCATTCTCCAATTTAATAACCTTAGGATTGATTAATCGAAAGCAATTTGGATCCTTTGCTATTTACTTAGTAGAAACATATGAATCCCAGATGTCGCACAGATGGAAATGAGAAAATTTAGTTACATCCCATGAGTTGCAACTTGTTGCATTGAGCATCGGCATAGAAAAAGACAAGGATGTTTATTCTAATGATTGACCCATTGGAAGCGTGTTTACAGTATTTTGATTGAAGTTGTAAAACTACTTGACACTAAAACAGAGGATGATTTGTTATGCAAGAACTGCAATTCTCTTAGGGCGTTAATAATGCATAATTTAGATTGCTACTCCCTCTGTACTGAATTATAGGATGTTTTGGATATCACAATGTGGACTATATAGGGAGTGAAATGACTTTAGATAAACTCGTTCTAGTCCATCTGTGTGTCTTGTATCGAAGTGATTTTATTGCTTTGTTGTTACATGTGGCATGGTGGGAGAGGCTGGGGGCTCACAAAACACTTGACTCTTCTTGGTTTTCTGAAAATGGTAGGCATCCCGATGCTACCACTGCCTAGCATTTTTTCCTACTTAGGTAGTTATGCTGATGGGTTTCACTCTTTCTTCCTCATTTTCGTGGTTGTATTCTTGCTGTTGTAGTACAGTTGTTGCCAAATGTTGGCAGATCTCATTCCTGTAATTGGTCTACATCTCTACCTTGGTAGGTTGCCAAATGTTGTTCTCAGGGTAGTTAGCACACATAAGATTTATTTGGAACTGGAATATCAAGTGTGGAGTAGCATCATTATACAGGAACAAGTCATTTCATTAGGAGAACTGGTCAAATCCAAAAATATCTGGAAATAATGTCTGACACTCGGCATTCTGTTATTTTCTTACATGAACTTTGATCTAAGATCTTGATTAGTACATATCTTTGTATTTGTTCTCGGTTTTTAGAGTTGCTGGATGGCTCAATTTGACAAACTTCCTCTTTTTGGTTTGTCGGACATAGGAGTAGCAGAGTGTCGGTCGCAACATTCAGGCGAGCTTCGGAGGCTACCACCATCTCCTCCCACCATGGCTGCAGTCACCCGGAAACATATTCGTCTATGCCGATAAAAAACTATCTTTATTCCATATTTGGTTTCCTGGATGATTGTAATAATAAAATTGCCTCGATGATTGTAATATGGCAGCTTAATAATATGTTTTTAAGTAGTTAGAAAAATGGCAGTAGATGATGTTGCTGTCAAGTTGCCATGCTGAAAAATGGCAGTACTGTACTTGTAGATATTTCTGTCATGATTCACGTCACGTTTCCTGCATGATTCACGTCACGTTTCCTGCATTTGTTGCTGAAATTTCTCCTGGCAGTACTACACTTGTAGAAATTTCTCCTGGCAGTACTACACTTGTAGAAATTTCTACTGTATTTGTTGTTGTCAAGTTGGTTGCTGTCACGTTTCCTGCATAGTCTCAGTCTTGGCGATGTTGTTATAACAAATATGCAAGAGCGGGTTCAGTACGTCAAGTTATTTCTTGTTGTCAAGATGGTAGGGAGGCAGGGAGCTGTGACGTTACGTGACTGCAGCGCCATATTGGAGCCCAGCAGCAACTTACGTGAGGGGATTGAGTTTAGTGGGGATTGGGTGTGGGGAGGGGTTTCACCCAATCCCCTAGGGGATAATCCCTACTAATACTCCCCAAACAAACGGGGCCTTAAGTAGTAGTATGAGCTTGTTAGGTTGATGATTTTGAACAACAAGGAGTGGAGTAGCATATATTTGATTCGCAAAAAAAAGAAAGTAGTAGTATATATTTTTGGACGGGAAAAAGTAGATCATGCCCTTCCAGAATTCCTTGACTCGGGACAAGTACCAGCAAAGTTCAGCCATGAAAAATATCAATACTATTTAAAAAACGAGGCCAACAAGCCTACAAAATATTAAAAAATGCCACAGGGGAGCCAATAATATCGGGAGACAGCCACTCTTGTAATTATTCACCAAAACCTTTTCGCAAAAAGTAGATATAGAAGAAACAAGGCTGTACCAACATCGAAACGTGTACGCTCCCGGATGTCCAAGTCAACCACAAAATTTCCTGTAATTCATAGCGCCTAACAGAACGTAGCAGCAAAGGACAACCCACCCATACAGACAGCCTGCGGGGAGGAAACGATCATCGATCGAAATAGGATGCATTTCTTTAGTGATAAATTGATCTTCCTTTATTTCTGAGCTCCATATTTCCGATGTTATCCAATCGGATCAAACATACTAGTGCAGTGTCTAAGGGAATCTGTAAAGCAATATGTTGGGGTTACCCAACCCAGGAATCCATTTATAAAGTAAGGCAGATCTGCTTCTTTATCATCATTGTACTTCTTCATAGTCTTGGTCATAGATAGGAATCAAGGCTATTTCCTTCTTAGGAACCACATTCTTAGCTTAGGAAAAGCGTTTTCTTTGCTTTATCAAACAACTCCTCAACCTGTTTATAGCTTCACCCTATCTGTCATATTTGCTTTTTCGGTAAAGGGTACACACTAGTTTCTTTTTACTTATTCCATTCTCTGTCTTGCTAAGCACAAATCCTTCTTTTCTTGTATTGTATAGACGAAATACAAATGAGAACTAAGTAGGTTTCGACCCTTACTCAATTTTATGGATTTCAGCAGAGATATGATGAGAACATCATCAGAGAATTCTATGCCACTCTCTACATCCCTGAGGACAAAATGAAGTTGTTTTGGATGTTCAGGGGTGGAAAGTTCTCTTGTAATGCTAGAGAGTTTTCCAGTGTGTTCAATCTACCATCTGGAGATGCCTTGCCCCAACTGCACTTATTTGACTAGATGACTGACAAAGATAAAAGGAAGTTCTACACACGAGGGGCAAATAAAATCGGATTAGAAGCAGAACTCCTTCCAGTGCCAAAGACAGCAAATCAAATTGCTAGAACAACTTTCCATCCCAAAGCTGGTAATCCAGATCAGAGTTCTAAGTTTGGATGGCATGTAATGGATTTCATTATGAAGGGTCAGGAGTTTTATGTTGTAAACTTCATCTTAAGAGAAATGGATGACTGCAAGAGGGACATTGTGAAGAATCTGTACTTTGCCCCATATCTTATGAAATGAATTCTTGATAAGGCGCAAATGAGTAGTGATGATCTCAAGTTAGTAGCTCATCCATCATACCAGCCAAGAGGAGATAAACAAACCTCAACACACTCTTCTCCTCTCAGGAAAAGAAAGACAACCTCTACTGTCTTTCCTAAGGTTGCAGATACATTAGCAACTTTGGCCTCTATGATTGAGATTACCGAGGGACTCTGATACCAGTCTTGGTGCAATCGTCAGGGTCACCCGCCTACAGTTTTAGCCATATGAACTTGACAAGATGAGGATGGTTACGATCCGACAAGGTATGATGACATATAGGCCATACTTCCTAAATAGGTAAAGTAACCACCATAAGCTGAGGTGAAAGATCGAGTTGTACTTTTCAAAACTCTGCCCTGTTTATTATCTGTGGTGATAAGTTTTACATAAGATCATTTAACGGGATGCACCTTATCAGGATGCAGATCTAGATCACAAGTAAGCAGTGATGCGCGAGACGGGTGCAAGCTCGAGGAGCTAGGAAGGATGGAAGAAAGCTTGACCGTTTTTTCACTGAACTACTAGAACTTTGTGTTCTAAAAAGCTTAAATAGCTCAGTTCGAGAGAGGGTTGAGCTTCATCGGTTAGTGTGCACCAAAGGATGAGGTTTCTTTCCCGTCCTACAAATTGAAACCGTTCTAGCTTGATACTGCGATATCGGAAAATCATCCAACGGAGCATGGAAACCATTTCGGTGGCGGTAATGGCCTCCTGTAGTTTTCTATGGAACCATACCACTATGGTCATCTATATGATTAGACCGTGCCGCTTCACTAGTTTCCTGAGCCATCCATTTGAACCCCACGGCCGTGACACCACTTTCTAAACAAAAGTTGGCTAAATCCAATGCGGAACCAAACAGTAAGAGAAATTCATCATGGTAATTATTACTCGAAAACCAAAGTGGAACGGAGAGTCAGTTACAATGACTCAATTGTTGAGGAATCATGTTGAAAGAACAACATTCTGTGTCATAAATCTCGTATATAGACATTTTTCATGTATATCCGGACGTCATAAATCTCGTATATAGACATTTTTCATGTATATCCGGACGACGCTTTTGATTCCATTACGAAAGTACGCTGTACTGGACTTGCACCCCTAATTACGCAGAAGTGCAAGCACAGAAACGGATGACCGGACCTTACCAACATACTCAAAAAAATTCTATACTGGGTATGTGCTTTTGACAAGCAGTGTTTCCAGTCTAGCTGTGTAAAATCGGGTCTTCAGTGTCCTTCTAGGTTCCGGCTCGGCTATCACATCCATCTCCTCTGCATCTGGCTCCACCCGACCAAACAAAAATGTACTACTACGCCACCGGTGGCGAACACGCGGCAGAAATAAAGAAACAAATAACCAGGAATAAACGCCGTAACTAAACCATCGACCAGCTGCAGAGCGGCGAGCAGGAGGAAACGCTGTGGGAACAAGGTCGACCAGCTCGGCCTCCTCCGGCATCACCGCGTCGACGGCTGTCAACGCGCCGAAGCGGCTCGCCCACGCGGCCAGGAGCGGCGCGGTGGCGAGGCCGAAAGTCTTGGCGCCCCGCCGCGTCGCCTCGGTGGCGCGCGCCCAGGCGAGAAGGCCGCCGAGCGCGACGTCCACGTACCCGGCCGTGTCGCCTCCGAAGAAGGGCTGGGAGCACTGATCTCCCAGAGCTTTCTCCAGGGTCTCCACCGCGGCGGCCGCCTGGCTCTTCCCCTCCGCTCGCTCCCCCTCCGTTTTTCCCCACGTCGCCATGTGCATCGTCTTGATGAGCTGCGCACCAACATGCCACAAATCAAAACATGGCCTCGATCGTCTATTTGAGACCGCACGGGCCGGACCATAAATACCGTGTCATCGATGACGGCCGCCAAGTAGCGAGCGACGGCGCGCTTGGGTGGGTCGTCGGGGAGGAGGGGAGGGCCGACGCCGGTGAACGCCTCGTCGATGTACCGTACTAGGCTCAACGACGTCCCGCGGACATGCTCGCCGCCGTGGATCAGCACCGGCAGCGTGCTGTGGAGGAGCAACTCGCTCCTGTCCTTGATGAGGTCTTGCGGCTCCTCATCCACGTACTGGTAGCTCACGCCCTTGAGGCCGAGCGCTAGTCGCACGCGCAGGACGTGCGGGCTCGCCCGCGGCCCCAGCAGCTTCAGGTCGCCGTTGTCTCCTCCACCTCCGGCCACCCTCGTGTCGATCGGCTGAAACTTGCATGTATACCTAGTTTTGCGTTTTTATTAGTGATTGCTTGTCTTACTCTGGATTTTGAGGATGGAATGGGAGGCAAGGAGAAATTCCTTGGTTGATCTGTCAACCATATCTAGTACGTAGGGGTAGTATTATTTTCTTCGGTTTTGCTAAATCTCAGTCGATTTAGATTTTCTTAAATCTTAGCCACTTTTAAGAAAAATGCAACCGTAGTTAAAAAAGTGTAATTGCACTTTTCTGTCCAGAAAAGTGCAACCGGTTCAGTTACACTTTTCTGCTCAGAAAAGTGCAATTGCACTTTTCTTTGAACTTCAGTTGCACTTTTCAGAATTGACTGAGATTTAAGAAAAAATCAGTCGACTGAGATTTAAGTATGAGCTTGTTAGGTTGATGACTTTGAACCACAACTAGTGGAGTACTACTCGTACTATATACTCCGTAGTACTATTTTTTCGACGTGGAAATTCTTTTGACCCAGGACAAGTAGGAGCACTAGCGGCAGTTACGGGGAAGCTAGCTGTGGTCGATCGATCCGTATCGTACGTCATGCGTGCGTCAGAACGCGCCACCCAAGAGATGGCGCGCAGGAGGTCTCCTCCCTGCACGACCGACCAGCAGCCAACCAAGTTTCCTTCAATTTGCCAACGAGACTCGCCTGCGCTTGCCTGGCTTCCAGCGGATGAAAAGAAAATTATCCACAGCGTTCGACTAGTTTGGCTACATCATTCTATGTTTTCTTGTAGTATTGTTTATTACAGGGAAATCCAACAATTTTATTTTCCAAAAAAGAGAAAAAAAAGTCAAACTAATTGGCCGCTAATTACCACGAAATTTCTGAACATCACCTATGCTCTCACTTCTGAGCATTTACCTCAAATCACGTACTAGCAAACTGCATGTAGCAGAACAGCTAATGGCATGTATGATTTCTGTTGTGCTTCGTGCTGTCTAAAGATGTTGGGAGATGTCATGGGTGTCTTGACTCTTGAGACTGCATAAGGAATGACAGTGGTTTTGTACATAGTGATGTAGGTGAAAAGAGACGGGAGACACGGAAAGTGTTTTGTGCTCTTGACAGGGCTGCGAGGTTAAGGCTGGTTAATTCAGTGATCACGGCGAAGGCTAGCTACCACTTGGCGGCATTTCCTGTTGATAAATGGTTTGTGAAAAAGATTGATAAGCTAAGAAGGGCTTTCCTTTGGTGCGGAGAGGAGGAGATCAGGGGAGGACAATGTCTTGTGAACTGGAATAGAGTGTGTTCTCCAATTCGTTTTGGTGGTCTGGGTGTCAAACACATTGAGGTTTTTGGTCGGTCTTTGCGGTTACGTTGGATTTGGCAAGGTTGGGGGGATGATAACAAGCCGTGGACTAGGACGGTTGTTCCGTGCGCTGCGACGGAGCGGAGTCTCTTTGCCGCTGCCACCACAATCACAGTGGGTAGGGGGGACAAGGCGAGGCTTTGGACTGATAAGTGGTTGGATGGGGAGGCTCCTGCTTGCCTTGCGCCCTCCCTGTTCAAGTTGGTTGTGCGCAAGCAGCTGCTGGTCATGGAAGCTATTAATGGTGGCAGATGGATGCGTGGGCTCCATAGATTATCCTGCGCTGAAGATCTCGAGCAATTCGTTTCCCTTTGGGGGAAGATTCAGGCTGTTCAGTTGCCAAACAGACCGGATACCATCTCTTGGAACCTCACGGCTGATAGGTCCTATTCAGCAAAATCGGCTTACGAGGCACAGTTCAGAGGGAGAATTGTTTTGCCCTTTCTGGAGTCGGTTTGGAGGGTGAAGGCTGAGGACAAGGTTCGGTTCTTCTTGTGGCTTATACTGCAGGATAGGCTTTGGACAGCTGACAGGCTGCTAAGAAGAGGTTGGCCACATGATGATAAGTGTAGCATGTGTGATCAAGTGTTGGAGGACGCGGTTCATCTGGGGTTTCGTTGCCCTTTCTCCAAGGAGGTTTGGCATGAGTTCGAGAGAGATGAGCCTGCCCCGGGCTTGTTCACTACGGGTGCACGTAGCCTGGTGGACTGGTGGGAGACTGCACGTTCTCGCTTGTCCTCTCAGCAGATCACGACGGCGGCATACCTGCTTTGGAACCTTTGGAAGGAGCGTAACAGGCGCATTTTCCAGAAGGTGGAGTTGCAGCCTAAGGCAGTGGCCTCTCTTGCCAGGCAAGAAATTGCCTTGTTTAGAGCGGCGCATAGAGCTGGGTAGTACGGTGTAGGCAGCTAGGTGGCAGGTGCTCTCTCTGTTATGGGAGGAGGTGTTCAGCCTTTGTTGGCTCTTGTAAATTCTGAGGGCTTTTCTCCTCTTTCTATCTATAAAGTATTGGCAGTGCTCCTGCCGTAAAGCTCAAAAAAAAAGCACGGTGCTCCCCCAGTTAGAAAAAAAAACGAAAAAGTTATTTATGAGTTTTAAAAATTCTGAAAAAAAAACTGCATGTAGTAAAATGGTGTATCCCACAAACGCGTAAATTTTCAATTTTAAATATAAATTATTATGGGCTACACAAAAATGATAAAACATGCTAAAATTTAGAAATTTGAAATAGGCATATTCAGATCCAGAATTTTTACTTTTTTGTGTAGCTTAGAATATAAACAATTTGTAATTGATTTTTTGCACTTTTGTAGGATACACCCTTGGCAACAGCTAGATTTATTTTCATAATTTTTTGAAAGTAATCACTAAAAAAAATGAAGCCTTCCGGAAGGGCACCGCGCATGCGCTGCGCGCGCGATACTTGTCACCTTCTACTTCCTCCTAACCTCCATATGGTGCTTACATGTGTGACAAATGTCATCACCACAGAGTTTTGGTGGGATTTTTCCTACCCTACGCACGGACGGGTGGAGGGGTGGGCACACATTTATTTCGTGATTCATTTTTTCAAAATAAAATATCTCATGAACCGTATTTCAAAATTACGAACCGTTTTCATATTTGAGATCCTCGCGTCGAGATATTTAAAACTAGATCCCATGTTGATAAGTTTCGAGAAACTTTTTTTTGTACACTCAGAATCGTACACATAGATATCAGCTCAGGTGCAGTGAACGAAGTACATCCCAAGTGTAGTGCTGACGTACACCCACATGCAACACGGGTGTACATCCAGACGGTCATACACCCAGATGCATGTAGATGTACACCCAGTGATGGGCCGACGTACACCTAGACGGTTGTACACCCAGTGAAGTGTCGGCGTACATCCGGGCGAATGTACATCCAGTATATCTGGTCATGGGCCGGGTCGGGCTTGGGCTGGGCGTAAAAAAACCCATGGTAGAAAACTGAGGCACAGGCTACCAACTGGCCTATTTTTCAAGCCTAGGCCCTCACAAGCCGTACCAAAGCCATTAGGGCCGTGGGCCGTGGGCCGGGCCTCTTTCTTAAAATCCCAATATGCCAAGCCCAGTCCCTGCTGGTGGGCTAAAAACTCAGGCCCAAACCCGGCCCACAAGAAAGCCCGTAGGGCCTAGGACCTAGATTTTAGGGCCAGGCCTGAGATGGCCACGTATAACGCCCATGTATACCGTTTGTATACTTTCACATACAACATATATACTTTTAGAACAGTGTTTGTATAATTTCAGTAACAATTTTTTTATATTTTCACATACAACATGTATACTTTCAGAATAATGTTTGTATACTTTCAGTAACAATTTTTTTTATAGTTTTCAGATACAACACGTGTGTACTTCTTAGATGAAGCGCCGTAGGCGTTTTGTTCGAGGTGAAGCCGAGCGGTAGTACGAGGCAACATCGAGCCGTAGCATGCACTACGACCAATCCACGCTTCGACCAATGCGCACAACGATCTATATACCCCTTCAACATGTTTATAAATGGTTATCGAGACGAAGCCGAGCCGTAAAACAATATTGAGGCGAAGCCGAGCATCGCTGCTACTATACCTGGGCATGGGCAGCCCGGCCCGACCCGAAATTCCCGGGCCTAGGCCCAACGGGCTTTTCCATGGGTCGGGCCTGGGCCTCAATTTCTAGGCCCGATGCATGTCCGGGTCGGGTCTGGGCACTGATTTTTGCTGTTTTAACGAAGAAGCCCGGCCCGAGGCCCGAAAGCCCGACATTTTTACCGCCCACGGGACGGGCCTAGGCACGGAAACTAGGCCCGACTGTCGGGCCGGGCCTGGGCCTTGGGTTTGTGCTGCGGGCTTTTTTAGGCCCGGCCCGGCCCGAGACATGGCCAGGTATAGCTGCTACATTGTGTACACACACGCGCATGCTACTCAAAGTATAAAGTATAAACAACAGATTGTACAAAGTCCGGAAAAAAAAGTTTCTCGAAACCTATCAAAATGGGATCTAGTTTTGAAAATCTCGACGCGAGGAGCTCAAATATGAAAACGGTTCATAATTTCAAATTACGGTTCCGAAGATTTTTTTTTCTAAAAACGGATCTAAAAATAAATGCGTGCCCCCTCCATCCGTTGGGAAAGGGAAACCAAGCAAATTTCTATGATGGTGACACTTGATGCACATACAACCTATCTTCTTTAATGCACATATTCACTCCTATTAGGATGTATCTAGACAACATAAGCAATATCTACAACATCTTATATTTAGAAACGGAGGGAGTACTACTCACCACATGAAGTCGTTTATATAAATTTATTATACTCCCTCCGTCTCAAATTAATTGTCTCAAATTTAGACAAAAATAGATATATCTAACAGTAAAATATGTCTAGATACATCTATTTTTGTCTAAGCTTGAGATAATTAATATGAGAGCGGAGGGAGTACTTGCTTTCATGGGAATATGGGGGCACCGCTATCGTGGTTTCCCCCCTTTTGATATCCGGAAATCCTACATCTACGGGATTTTTTCTACGGAATGAGCTTACGGACGGACGTGGAAGTTGCTGGGTGGTGCATATCTGTTTTACTTCCGTGATTGTAGGGGCTGAAGTGCTCCACCGGCCATCCACGTTATTCCGTAACAAAAATTCTGTAAAACCAGCCCGTAGATGTAGCATCTCTCTTTGATATCTATTCACTGCGTGATATTTGTTTATGTGGCGCTTCGCATAGATTCCACACCTAGTTGGAGGTTCACCAACTATCTTAACAGTCAATTTTAAATCCAAAGAAGGATATTTCTTTTACTAATTGATGTATTTATTAAAAAATAATGTTAATACGTTTTTGTTAATGCATATCAGGAAATTTCTTGCTAGTACCTGAATCCAGAAAATAAATTTCATAAATCCGAAAATTATTGGTTATACATGGATATTTGGACAATCATTCATAATTTGTGCACAAATCTCGAAATAGTTGGACGCCCCTAGATAACCGGGGACGTCCAACTAGGTGTGGAGTTGCATTTTTCCCTTTTCATAGGTGATCAGGCCGTTGGCATGGTGACCGCGTCCATGAACACGTCGTCAGTGACGAGCCTGTCGAGAGCCTCTGGCGCCAAGCACACCTCAAGCGACATGCTCCCATCCCTGTCCGGCCCCTCGAACACCATGGCCTCTCCGTCCATCTTGTTTCCGGGGCCGGTGCGCACGCCCACCGGCCTACCCCACCCAAAGTCGTTCCCGTACACATCAAACCGCGGCGAGCCCCCCGTCGCGTTCCCCGCACTGACAGTGCCGGCCGACAGGTTCCCGGTGTAACAGAACGTCGGCTCCTGGACCCAGCGGTCGAGGTGCTTCCTCAACGCCGCCTCGTCGAACGACGCCACGGCGCGGTTCAGCTGCCACGCCGTCCAGCCCAGCCCCTTGTCCATGACCTCGCCGGCGGCGCAGACTGCTTTACTGCCCATCATGGCGCTGCCTACATAGCCTGGCGGGATGCCGTTTACGCGCCCCCGAGCCCCAATGACGACGTTGTAGATCGTCTCCTGCCCCGGTTTGAGGCGCCGGGCCCGGCACACCGCCCGCCAGAGGTGTGCGAGCAGGGCCTGCAGCGAGGAGATGGGGGCGGTGGCAATGCCGGCCATCTCGTCGCTGGCCCTCGCCTTGAGCTTCTTCACGCTCGCTGCGGAAAAGGTGAGGAAGGCCTCTCGCGCCGGGGGGAACTCGAACGGTCGGAGGATATGCCGCAGCTTGCCGAACGGCAACGGGACTGGCACGGGGCACGTTTCGAGGAACCACCTCCCGTGCACCGGCGCCGGCAGCGTCTTTGACGCCGTCATGACGCCATTAGTTCCGCTGCAGCCTCGGTGGATCTCCGACCAGGCGTTGAAGAACTCCCATAAGGAGGTGCCATCCCCAACGGAGTGGTTCAGGGAGACGGCGAGGAAGACGCCGTCGGCGAGCTCGGTGATCTGCGCGGAGAGCACCGGAAGCGACTCGAGGGCCGCGTCCGCGTTGCGCACCCCGTTGAGCGGGAAGAAGTCCCAGATCACCTTGGACGGGCTGTGGACCGAGCCGACGATGTCCTGGACTGTCACGCCAGGCGCCGCCGCTTGGACCAGCTCGGCGCCGTCCCCGGTGCAACACAGCCGGACCGTGAACGTCCCGTCCCCGCACTCGTCGACTGCGAGCCGGCCGGCGAAGTGGTAGTACCGGCCGAGTGCGCGCGCGAGGGAGGACGCGAGGGCCTGGACGAGGCGCTCGCCGCCGACCGGGGGCGCGGGCAGGAGAACCCCCTTCTGGCCGTACTCTATGGTGAGGAGCCGGAGGTCCCACGGAGTGAGGTGGATGTCCTCCAACGGCGCGGTGGCACCCGGCGACGGGCGGACCACGCGCCGGGACACGACCCGGACGGCGGCGGCTGTTTCGTCCATCTTGGTTCGCTCCATGACCATGATCTTCTTTGGAGTCGTGTGAGCTGCTTTGGGGGTGTGTGGATCGTCCTACTACCAAGGAGTAGTATATATAGTACTAGCATGGCTCTCCAGCACGTCGACGTGATGTGGATCGTCATTTTTTTTATTGCGGAGATACCAGCTGTATATATCGAGATGTGGATCGCTATCGGCGGACAGCGCACACATCATCCAAAGAAAATCAAATAAAATCAAATGTAATGCAAGGGCTGGCCTACCCAATCAGTTGTAGGTATGCACCGACAGGCGGAAATCAAAATGGATCCTGAGTTCACATGATCCTGCTCTAATATTTTTTTTAAGTAAATAAACATTTTAGAAAATTCTGGAAAAGAATTATTGGCAAACCTATACAAGTGTTTTACATATGTACGAATTTTAGTGATGAAATAAAAAAAATTGTGCTCTATGCAAAAAAGAAACAAAGCAGTAGCGAAAATAAGATTTAATTTTTTTAGAACACTAATTTTGTTTTTTCGTACAGAGCAGCACACATAACATTTTATCACGAAACTCGATATATATATATATATACACACACTAGCGGAAACTGGGCCTTTCGTCCAGGGCTGGCCAAGTCATCCGTCCCGGTTCAGCTACGAACCCGAACGAATGCTACGCATTCGTCCCGGTTCGTGCGGCCTTGGCTCTCCAAGCCATCCGTCCTGGTTCATTAGGGGGCATCTGTCCCGGTTCTTGGCTAGAATCGGGACAAATGCCCTGCCACATGCCACGTGGCCAGCGCAGGGGCATTGGTCCCGGTTCTAGTCACGAACCGGGACGAATGCCCCCTTTCCTATATATACTAGCCTCTTAGCCACTTCTCTCCTCTGTTTTTCTGCTAGGAGGTGTGAGAGGTGGTTGCTAGTCTTTGTGTTCCTTTGTTATGCACACGAGGTGTTCGACGAAATATCCGAGCCACACTTAAGTTCACACAAAATGATATCCTCGAATGAGATTAGCAACCTTATCCTTTTCATCTGTAATTGATACAAAAATATTATATTTATCGATGTACGGTGGTCATTTCAGTATTGAAGATGTTATTGAAATGGGTTTTGATTAATTTAATTATACGATGTAGATGGATGCACGTAAGCGATGGATGTACGGTGACCGACGCACAAGCCTGGATGAATTTCTCGATGTAGGTGAGGCGAACAAAGAGAATGGCTTTATGTGTTTCCCATGTGTTGACTGTCGGAACATCAGAGAGCACTCTTCCTTGAGAGTCCTTCACGGCCACCTGTTTCGGAGAGGTTTCATGACTAGCTATAATTGTTGGACCAGGCATGGAGAAAGAGGGGTTGTGATGAAAGACAATGAAGAAGAACAAGAGGATCCTATAATCCCTGAATACGGTGATACTGCAATGGAAGACAATGCAGAAGAAGGAGGAGGTGGTCAAGAACGGGCATCAGATGAGCCCGCTGATGATCTTGGTCGAGTTATTGCTGATGCAAGGGAAGACTGTGAAAGTGAATTGGAGAGGTTGAAGTTGGACGGCGTGTTACAGGACCACAAAAAGTTGTTCTACCCAAATTGCAAAGATGGCAGCACAAAACTCGGTGCCACACTGGAGTTGCTGAAATGGAAGGCAGAAAACAATGTGACTGACAAGGCATTTGAGAAGTTACTGAAAATAATGAAGCCGAAACTTCCAAGGGATAGCGAATTGCCTGACAGTACGTACGAAGTAAAGAAGGCTCTCTACCCTCTAGGATTAGGTGTGCAGAAGATACATGCATGCATTAATGACTGCATCCTCTACCGTGGTGAGAAGTACGAGAATTTAGATGAATGTCTGGTATGCACTGCACTACGGTATAAGATCAGACGAGATGACCCTGCTGATGTTGACGTCAAGCCCCCCCTCCCCCCCCCCCCCCCCGTAAGAGGGTACCTACCAAGGTGATGTGGTATGCTCCTATAATACCACGGTTGAAACGTCTGTTTAAAAAAAGAGCATGCCAGGTTGTTGCAATGGTACAAAGAAGACCGTAAGAAAGATGGAAAGTTGAGACACACCGCTGATGGGTCGTGGTGGAGAAATATCTACAAAGAGTTCAAAGATTTTGCAAGTGACGCAAGGAATTTAAGGTTTGGTCTAAGTACAGATGGCATGAATCCATTTAGTGAGCAGAGTTGCAGTCACAACACCTGGCCATGATTCTATGTATCTACATGGTTGTGCATGAAGCGCAAGTTCATTATGATGTCAGTGCTCATCCAAGGCCCGAGAGAACCCGACAACGACACAGATGTGTACCTAACCCCATTAGTGGAAGAACTCTTACAGTTGTGGGGAAAACCAGGTGTACGTGTGTGGGATGAGAACGAACAAAAGCCATTTGACCTACGGGCGTTGCTTTTCATAACCATCAATGATTGGCCTGCTCTGAGTAACATTTCCAGACATGCAAACAAGAGATACAATGCATGCACCACTATTTAGATAAGACTGATAGTGTATATTTGGATAAGTGTAAGAAGGTTGTATACATGGGGAATCGTAGATTTCTTCCAATCAAGCATCTCGTAAGAAAGAAAGGAGGAAAGCATTTCAGAGGTGAGGAAGATACCCAGAAGAAGCCTAACCTTCGTAGTGGTAATGATGTATTTGGTATGGTCAAGGACCTACTTTGGGAAGGGTCCCGGCAGTCTATCTGTTTTGAACGACCCCGCTAAGGGACTGATGCATACATGA